>CM076720.1:15091068-15426034 GCA_038501795.1 Pseudopleuronectes americanus | reverse complement strand
TTCACGGGTGTTCCGCTGCTCCTCTTTTGCTGAGCCGTGATTGGATGACGTCTCTCACGTAGATCAGCTGTTTCTCGATCCAGGAAGTAATGGAGACCGGTGTAAACTCCGCTGGATATTTATCTATCAGGGGGAAGTTTTTTAGGACTCGTGCCACATATTTCAGAAGTGGTAATCCGAACTCCTTCCCGCTGGCACGTCGCGCACGAAATATTCCATTTTGGAAGAATACTCCGATTAGGATGGATGCAACTTTAGTCCATTTCTTCGAATCACCGGAGCAGGCACACGCACACACACACACACACTGAACAGAGAACCCATATCCTGAAACATGAGCATTTATCCTTCACTGAGAAAAAGCAACAGTGATAATAAAAAAACATTTGTACAATATTTGCATATTTCAGCCTTTTACCACTTTTCTGTCGTATTTAATTGTAAAGTGAATATTTCAGGGTTTTGGGTCTAATCTTCAGTTCTGGAAAATTGCTGTCAAACAATTATCTACAGTCATATTTAACAGTGCAAGATTATTGGTTGGACATTACCTAAATAATTGCCAATAATTTGAATAATCAGTTAACCAATACGTCTTCGGTATCCATGTTCACAGGGTGTAGTTTGGGTGATTTGGTGGTCACATGACCACATTATGCCGGACAACACTCAAACATGTCATAGCTTCATAAACACACAATCTAGATACACACATACAAAAGATGGTACAAATAAGAAATATATGAGGCGACAAGCTGCTGAGACACTTTCAACGACACGGTGCTGTTTGATTGTTTGGGCTTCGACGACTTCATCACACGCAGACCACACACACACACACACACTGAGTCGTATCCCCATATAAGAACTAAACCATGGAAAGAACAAATCATGAGAACGAGCATTTTTAAATACTTTTTATGTCTTTATGTTTATGCATTCAAATATTTGTAGTAAAAAAATAATAAATGAAAGAGTCCGGAACCCATGTATCTTTAACGTTTCTTCTTATAAAATTGCAAAAGAATAGTAAGAAATTTAAACAAAAATATTGTCTATGTCTGATACAGGTATATAGTTCCTCCGCTGTTGGAATCCAAAGGTTTGTTCTGCTGTTAGGACGTAGCTCTACTACGCCATGTCACCGGGGGGCTCCCCTCGTCAATTAACTTCCGCCTCCGCCTCCCCTCCCGCAGCCAGGTGAAGAAGTCCGTGACAGACTGAAGGGCCTCGGAGATGATGTTCTTGTCACGCAGACAGTAGTAGAAAATCCGAAGGAGGTCTGGAGAACAAATACATGTCAGTCATCGTTTCAGCTGTGACGAGACGGAAATAAATCACATTTTTCTGTGAGGTGAGACCAATTCCTAATGTTAATAATTAAATTAATGCGATTTGTATCTAGATAAGAAACAAAAATTGATGGTTTAGAAATTACTGAAGAAGGCATTGTGTTTTGCGAAAGTGATTTGGAGTCGAAGGGATGTTCCTCAAATGAACAAATCAAGTTAATGTCAGTGGAGAACAAATTTGAGATTCAAAGTTTTAATCCAAATGGTTCCAATTGTCCTTAAAGTGCTTAAAAAATAAACGGAAATATGAAAATCTACAATTCCATATGACAAGGCGAAGTTCTTCTGCTGATGGGAATCATGTGACAAGGAGCAAAGCTCCAGAGAAGCTACTAAATGGACCTGGTAGTGAGATTGATCTCTTACACTGGCTTGATCACAACTGAGAAACTTGTGACACAGTTTATTCTTAAGAAAAGAAGAAAAAGGATCATGTGTGAGTTTCATTTGGAGTGAACTCTGATGCAGAACTTACTTGGAGGCCCATCGAGAGCAAAGATCAGCGCCTGAAGCTCCTTAAGAGCTGCATGCTGTCGCTCGCTCTCTGAGTTGCAGGTCTTGACTACTACAGGCCATCTCTTCTGAAACAGGGCCGTGTGGAGTCGACAGGTGGTGTTTCCTGCACAGTGAAGCAGGAGGCAGAGTAAATTCATTCGCTCGGCAGAGAGTACATATTGTAATCAGCGGTGCGATTTGAGCAGAGCAGAGGAGTCTCTGCTCCGGCTGGTGGAGAGCTTACCTTTCTCTGCTGCCTTATACAGAGCCGTCATCAACTCCTTCAGGCAGGGAGGTGAGCTCACCGGAGATTTATCCAGGTTCCTCTGAGAAACAGAGAACAGAGGAGGAGGAGGAGGAGGAGTAAAAAACACAGTGTCTGTCAAATTCACAAGATCAGCTCAGAAGTGATGACACTGAAGAGCAGTAAACACAAAGCCCTTTTCAGACAGGACCTGAACGCGAACGGCCATGTCCACATGAACGTTTATGGACCCAGGGAGGAAACAGTAACAATTTGGAGCACAGGTGGATCCAGGAATTGTATTGATGATCTCTTCCCAAACAGTCGTGGGCCAACATTAGTTTCAAGGTCCGAAATATAGTATATAGGTATATTCCATTACTTTAGATAACTCAGCCCAACTCCATCTACCCTTCAGGATTTTTACCACTAACTCGCAGAGACTGGTTGATGTCACTTTTCGTACCTTCACACAGTTGAAGATCTGCTTGTCATTAGCCATGTCGTCAAGCAGGATCCTGTGCATCTGTTGTATCATTTCCCCGGGATACCAGAGTTTTTCGATGAGTGCTCAGAGCTGGAGGCTTCCGTCTGAAGACACTGGAGTTTCTCTTGGAGTGGAGACTGGATAACAGGCTCAGGTTTCACTGTCACTGCAAATAAACAACCACAGTCACAACATTGTGATGAATGGAAGAGAGTGAATGTGTCAGTATTATCGTCCTGTCTGTCAGATGTTGGGCAGCGACGTGCGTCTCACCAGGCTCTCGAATACTGCTGCGCTCTGGTGGAGGAGTGGTGGAGGGTGGGGGTGAGGGGGGGGACTGCAGCGCTGAGATGTGGTTGAGGCCCGCTGTGCGTGCTCGTTCTGTTACAGAGATGAAACGTTATAAGAGAGATAAATGAAATATAACGATTGTGGATGATCAGAGTCAAGGTCCAGTCATTAAGAGGAAGATGCTTCACCTGACTCCGTATACAGGATATGCTGTAAGTTACTGTTTTATATCAGGGTTTCATCAAGTTAAATTTAAGAATTTAAGAACATAATGAAGGAAATTCTCGTAAAATGTAATAGATATGAAAGACTATCAGACTCCCAGATTTCTAACAGGCTTAATATCTTAGATGAATCAGTGACAACTACAGCTAAACAGAGCGGAACAGTCGAAACATTGTGAAGTGTGTGACACCCTTCCATCGTTAAGTGTTGTAGTATGAACTCCAAACAGTCACAAGACTCCTGATCAGCAGGTCATGTAGTGTGAACTGCACAGTGATCTGACAGCTTTAAAAGTCATGTGGTTTGACCTCACCTGAGTCACTGGCCTCGGCTCCTCCACTGCTGCCCTTCACACATGTGACTGGAGCCCGGGGGCCCAGCTGGATCTTCTCGTCCATTTGAGGCTGCAGAAAAGAGAAGCGATTATGATCACTCGAAAACATTTCCAGCAATAAAAACTACAGATGGAAATAGTAGAAAATCTGAAAGGAAAAGTCTAAAAGTTTAGACTGAAAACTACAGGTAAAGATTTCCAGTCTTCCATGTTCTCAAAATGTCCAGCAGAGGGAGAACTAGGCTTCTTTCCAAAGCACTGTCTGAATTCTGCAATGCCCAATGTTAATCAAGGACAAGTCCCAGCCACATTACTGCATTCATACCATACGTTGTATTTTGTAAACATGAGGTGACCCAACAGCTTAGTGAACAAGTGTGCTCCCTGTTCTACACTGAAACATGTCAGAGTGCATCCAGCAGGTGGAGATCCCACAAAGTCTGTTTTCCTACTATTCTGCAGTACCTCATGGATCCTTTGTGCCACCTTTGCACTGCTGAACATGTAAACTACAGTAATGCCGATCAGATGGGAGCAGGGAGAGTTTGTACAAACAGCCTGGTTATGATTAATTCCAAGGATTAATCATAAATGGTTATGGGACCCGAGTTATCTAACCCTAACCCTATGTACGGTTTTCCAGCCAGAGAACAGAAACCACGGACGAGGAAGTCTGAGACTAAAATGGAAAAACATTTAGATCTGCTTCATTAAATGTTCAAGTAGAACTTGTCACAACACGAAGAACGAACTCACCACTTTATCTTAATTACAAAGCTGGCGGTGTTCGACCGAGACAGAGTTTTCAAAACAGCCTCCAGATTCAGCACAGACCATCAGGCACAAAACAATGAGCCACACAACTTGTAACGTTGTCTGTGATCAGTTTCTACTCAGAGGTCACTGCTGATTTCACAAAATATACTATTTTCAACTTCTCTTGTTTTGATACATTTTTACAATATTAAACTCATTATACATATCATTATGTATATTTTTGAATGATTTACTTTGAGTTGAGGGCGTGAAATCGGGGGCTTTTCCGCTGGGAGGCTTTCCCTATTCCAGCCTGGTTTCCAGCCATTCTCTGACTTCTTCATCCGAACATGTTGCAGAGAGAGGCCTCTGATAATCCTCCTGGGTGTTTGCATAGCAAGGTTTATTGGCTTTACACAGGAAGAAAGGGAAAAACAATATTATTACCATAACTTAATAACTTTTAAATTAGCCAAAATAACGAATCTTCAATTCCAGTGTTTAGGTTTGTGTGAGTTTCGTAAGTAAGGCAACCTAAATATCATTAAGGTGACCCTCTCTTACACTGCCATACTGAAAATCAGGGGCGTGAGGAGGAAGCATGAACAAATCGACACAAATGACCCTGTTATGAGTCTTTTATCAGTAATAAGTAGAACATCTAAGAAACGTGTTTACCAATATCTGTATAATCATATAATATTATACGTTTCTGATTATACAGCAGAATCTTAACAAGTCCTGACTCTTCTTCAAAGCTGAATAGACAGATTCTGTAGTATTAAACAGATTTCTTTGCTCTTTATCTTTGACAGATCAGAGAGTTTAGGAGCATGTGTGGGTTTTATCACACAGTACTAGATACATTTTGGCATAAACAGAGGATCAGTCAATCACAAAGGAATATTTCGAAAAGACTTGGGACACACTGATGAATTCATTAAAGATCAATAGTTATCGTGGAACTGGCGTTTCTGTTTCTGTTTTAGCCAGCCTACTAATGTGAGCCGCTCTTATCAAAACAGACTACTGCTAAGACTCAGTTCCTCACAACTAACTCACACGAACCTGGAAAACTATATATAATATATAAATATTGAAATGGCACTTGATATAAAAAAAGGTTCCCCTACCCCTGAATGAGAGCAAACATCAACTCTAAACAGGTCAGTGTGTTTATTTCACCTGTGGGACGTAGTACGGTGCAGCCGTGCCTTTCGGAGGGTAAGGCATGGTTGCCCTGGGCTTCATGATTTGAACTGAGTCCTCTGACCGAGCAGGTTTTGCTACTGTCTGGACAACTGGCTCAGGTTTCACTGTCAAGGCAAATAAACAAACACAGTCACAACAGCGGGATTAATGGCAGAGAGTGAATGTGTCAGTATTGTCGTCCTGTCTGTCCGATGTTGGGCAGCGACGTGCGTCTCACCAGGCTCTGGGATCCTCTTGCTCTCTGGTGGAGGAGTGGTGGAGGGTGGGGGTGAGGGGGGGGACTGCAGCACTGAGATGTGGTTGAGGCCCGCTGTGCGTGCTCGTTCTGTTACAGAGATGAAACGTTATTAGAGAGATGAATTAAAAATGAAGATTGTGGATGATCAGAGTCAAGGTCCAGTCATTAAGAGGAAGATGCTTCACCTGACTCCGTATACAGGATATGCTGTAAGTTACTGTTTTATATCAGGGTTTCATCAAGTTAAATTTAAAACCTTAGATCATAATGAAGGAAATTCTCGTAAAATGTAATAGATAGGAAAGACTATCAGACTCCCAGATTTCTAACAGGCTTAATATCTTAGATGAATCAGTGACAACTACAGCTAAACAGAGCGGAACAGTCGAAACATTGTGAAGTGTGTGACACCCTTCCATCGTTAAGTGTTGTAGTATGAACTCCAAACAGTCACAAGACTCCTGATCAGCAGGTCATGTAGTGTGAACTGCACAGTGATCTGACAGCTTTAAAAGTCATGTGGTTTGACCTCACCTGAGTCACTGGCCTCGGCTCCTCCACTGCTGCCCTTCACACATGTGACTGGAGCCCGGGGGCCCAGCTGAATCTTCTCGTCCATTTGAGGCTGCAGAAAAAGAAGCAATATGATCACTCGAAACATTTCCAGCAATAAAAACTACAGATGGAAATAGTAGAAAATCTGAAAGGAAAAGTCTAAAAGTTTAGACTGAAAACTACAGGTAAAGATTTCCAGTCTTCCATGTTCTCAAAATGTCCAGCAGAGGGAGAACTAGGCTTCTTTCCAAAGCACTGTCTGAATTCTGCAATGCCCAATGTTAATCAAGGACAAGTCCCAGCCACATTACTGCATTCATACCATACGTTGTATTTTGTAAACATGAGGTGACCCAACGGCTGAGTGAACAAGTGTGCTCCCTGTTCTACACTGAAACACAGCTGTTTTCCTACTATTCTGCCGTACCTCATGGATCCTTTGTGCCACCTTTGCACTGCTGAACATGTAAACTACAGTAATGATGATCAGATGGGAGCAGGGAGAGTTTGTACAAACAGCTGGTTATGATTAATTCCAAGGATTAATCATAAACAGTTATGGGACCCGAGTTATCTAACCCTAACCCTATGTACGGTTTTCCAGCCAGAGAACAGAAACCACGGACGAGGAAGTCTGAGACTAAAATGGAAAAACATTTAGATCTGCTAAATAATACATTTTTACAATATTAAACTCATTATACATATCATTATGTATATTGTTGAATGACTTACTCTGATTTCAGGGCGTGAAATCTTGGGATATTCCGCTGGGAGGCTTTCCCTATTCCTGCATGGTTTCCAGACGTTCTCTGATTTGTGCAGCTGCACATCGACGTTCACACTCTTCCAGGGCGGTGGTCCCCGCGCCACAAGGTTAAAAGGCTTTACACAGGAAGAAAGGGAAAAACAATATTATTACCATGACTTAATAACTTTTAAATTAACCAAAATAACGAATTTTCAATTCCAGTGTTTAGGTTGGTGTGAGTTTTGAATCTTAACAAGTCCTGACTCTGCTTTAGGTTCCAGCTTTTAATTCAAATGTTGAAAATTTCAAATCTCTCAGATCAAACTATCATTAATCAAAATTTCAGCTCAAGTAATTTAAATGTTTGAAGTCTGTAGCCAATTCTCCAGATTTACCCGGAGGTCACGTCTGACAACGACTTTAGTTTCAATGGAACACGACCAGTTACCACATGGTAATTATTTGTCATTGTTTTTGTAATTCCAATGTAGAAATATGATCAAATCAACTATGAGGGACAGAAAGTAAATAGCAGCTTCACGTCTCCTGTGCATTTGTACAATCCTCACAGTAGAAGGTAAGAAAAAGGTAGAATGGTTAGATCTGTGTCGAAGCCTCGGACAGCTCGTCTCACCTTGGAGAACGTTGGGCTCTTGTTGGGGTCGATGGTCCTGCTGTTATTCCAAGTGGACACAGATTTCCAGGGCAGATCCCTCTGCTTACTTGGATCTGTGGAGACACACCCACACAAAAAACAAACACACAGGGAAATACAGGTTTAAGATTATTTCACAGGAAATACAGAGGAGTCAAACGGCTGTGAAAGTGGCAGACAGAGTGACATTTCTGACTGTTTCTGTGGCATGCTGCGTTACAAGATGAAATATTATAGCTCAGCTAGCAGATGGGAGGGAGTGAGGGGGCTTCCTGTTTGCTGTTGGGAACAAAAGAATCTCTGCAGGCTACAGGGACAGGAGGTCTACAGACTGGCTTCCTGAGTCACTATAGCTGTGTCGATATGATTCTAAGCCTTAAAGGGGATTTAGACTGCAGGCCTGACCTGGCTGTTTCTTGGAGAGCAGTTGCTGCTCGACTTTCCTCTGCACCTCCTGCTCTTCAATCAGTGCCTCCCGGTGGATCTGTTCAATGGTCTTTGGACCCTGGTTGGGTTTCCTGGACACCCAATTGTGCTGAAGAAAAAAAAATGTACAGAACCACAATGACTTCAACCCTGAATCAGAAAGATTCTGTAGCGTTAAACAGATTTATTTGCTCTTTATCTTTGACAGATCGGATAATTTAGGAGCATGTGTGGGTTTTATCACACAGTGCAAGATACATGTTTGCATAAACAGAGGAATCAGTCAATCACAGAGGAATATTCTAATGAAACTGACACACTGATGAATTCATTAAAGATCAATAATTATCACGTCTTCCTCAGGTTTCTTCCATTTTTCCCTGTTCATTGTTTCCATGGAATTTTCTTACATTACTTTGCCATGATCTATGTATCTATCAATATCAGTCCTTCTAAAAAGCTTTAGAACTCCTTAACAACAGCAGTGTAGATATTCATTAAACAAAATATGACCAGAATATATAGTATCATGTTCCTGGTCATCAGACAGATCGGTGAAATAAATGTCTGTGGTAAAATCCATCTTACTTTGAAGAATTTGAATGTTAGACTCTTTACAATTGTGCAAATGAAAGAAAAATCGCGAAGACCCACTCACCAATCGCAGGTCTACAACATCCTGCAACAGGAACCTTATCCGAGATGACATCTTCTGCTCTGTGATGATAGTTTTTATTTGCTTAAAATACTGATCCATCTCAGGCTGGTGAGACACAGAGGGAGAGAGACGGTTAGTTTGAGACATGAAGTTCATGTTCAGCATGTCTCCATTCAATCTACCAGACAGCAGGTTGCAGATACTGTTATTCTACAGAGTTGACCAATTGTTCAGTTTATCACTTGGAACAGTCCTGACCGCCTGAGATGAAGCCGGAGCATTTCATCAACAGCAGCATGAAAACCGTAATGACCAGAAACAAACGGATGCAATTCACTGTAACCGTCCACCATTAAAGCTTCCGTGAACTGATCTTCGGCTTCACTAATGTCAAAAACACTGCTGACAAAAAGTTCACATCACATCTTCATCCCTGCAAACAACGCTTTTCTCTTAATACTTAATTTAGGAAAGGGAAACAAGCTGCTTATTATCCTGTAGATTATATTCAAGGCTTTCAATATGTAGCCCTTCAGACTTTTTTATGACCGTAAAAAAAGAAATTTAAGATTTATGTAAAATGTACTACCACCAGCTCACCTTGGCCACCACTAAGTCAAAGCTCCTGCCTATAGTGGTGAGAAGAGTACACAGACACTCCAAAGACTTTTCGTTGTAGTCTTCCAGCATCTTGTCAATGCAGTACTGAATGTTGGCCGTTGTTATCATCTTGAGTTTGTAAAGTTCGCCAATGAACTTCACGTTCCCGACGGCACGCCGACGGATAATGCCCTCGGCCTCCTGCAGCTCTTCCTGCAGTCGGTCACGATCCGTCTAATGGGACCAAGGAAACAAACCTCTTGAACAGAGTTGAAATAGAAACTGAAATACGCTTCGGTAAAGTTTTGGCGTCACACTTACCGATGCAGCAGAGTCCAGCTCCATCTTCTTTGTCAGAAGATCATCATCCTCCTTGTCTTTGTCAAACTCCTTCTTACAACCGCATCGCAGCAGCTTGATAAAGCTCACTGTGACGTTGGGATCGTCAGTGGTGGGCACTTTGAGCTGCACATGAACAGTAAGTGGAATGAATTCAGTAAAGAACATGAGCATTAAATTAAAATAAGTAATGAACTAACCCTGAAAAAACAGGAGTTTTCTGCGGGTTTAACATTTGGTTTTATATATCGACAAATTAACATTTTCGTATTTTGATTATTTTGATTTTAATGACTAATATTATGTTATCAAATGATGGCAGACAGTAAATGTAATAGTTTCTCTAGAACTCTTGGTAATAGAGTCTATAATTAGGGATATGAACATTTAATAAATTGTGTTTTAAAGGGATTATTTGTGACTGATTTTCAAACTCCTTAATAAATAGTGTGTGTCGTCTGGTGTAGACTCTAGATGCATCAAAACAATAAAACCTCATCATCAAATTGTATTGAATTATGTTGCTTTTCACAGCATTATTCTGCATCGAGGCAGAGCTGAATATGAACCCACTGATCCATTTGCTGCATAAACATTTAACAAGTTGTTGACTGCATATTGAGACACTGTGTGCACACCCCTCCAATAGAAGGTTAAAAGATCACTTAATTCCTCCATCGTTTTTTTGCATCTGATGAATGTGTCAGTTTGCGAAAAAGCTATATTTATGTTCTTCTCTAAATCCAATTCAAACAATTACATTACAAACACAAGACTCTCTCGTTCCAAAGTCAACACACTTCTCTGCTCAACTAATCATGACCTATGACCTGCTTACCTGGGCGAGGCCGCGGCACATGTTCCCGTAGGTCACAGAGAAGCTGGGCTCGTCGATGGCTTTCTCAAAGACCAGGTCCACTACTCCTTTGAGCTGCTCCTCCGTGTTGATGGGCAAGTCCATCACCTGCTTCATCAGCTGGGGGAAATTCTCAGGCGTCACCTTGTTCAGGATACTTTGGACCTTCTTGAACAGGTCCTGAGGGGAATAGGTCATAACAGGTACTTAAACTCTGAGGTCATCAATCACAAAGACCAATCTCGCAGTCCACATGAAAAACTAGTCCTGTTGTAAAGCTACAAGTAATACGGAAATTAAATACTCACAATGATTTTCCTATATTTACAGATTTAATCAACATTTTTACTGGAATTTCCAATACCTGGAAAATCTTCCATCACGTAAACTAACGTTAATTATCAGAAAAGTCTGTATATGTCATTTCTATATATGCCCACTCACTGCTTTGTGGATTACAGTTTGTGTATATTTGGTCGTACCTGTGTTCCTTGTGCCTCTGGGTCCGCTTGGAGGCTTCCCCTATTCCTGCCTGGTTTCCAGGCATTCTCTGCTTTGTTCAGCTGAACATCGTGCAAAGAGAGGCCTGTGATAATCCTCCGTGGTCGCTGTTCCCCAAGGTTCATGATTGGAACTGAGTAAGATGGGAGAGAAACACAGAAGAAATTAAGACATCTCTTACAGTGAGGCTGCAGCTGCAATATATTCTATAGAACATGTTTCAATCAGTTGAGACTCTAACGTTTAATTAAGTTTAATGACGAGCTTTGTGTTTGTTAGTCAGCGTGTCAAATTTAACACAGGAATCTCTTGAGTTCCAGTCAGACAGAAGAGCACAACGAACGGTGGAGTTCCAAACAACTAAGGCCCAGGTTGGGGACACCCGCATGCAGTGAGCGTGCTCCGGTGAGGGAGAGCAGAATAAACAATGCTGTAAAACCGTCTAAAAATACCTAGGAGGGAAATCAACTTCAATAAAATCAGGTCCAATAGCTTACTTTTCTTAGGAAGTGTGAGTCAACAGTAAGGTAGAAGTTTTCAGCGCTGACAACTAAAAGTGTTTGGTAAGTCGAAGCTTGAAACAATCATTGAAACATTTAGTGTAGCCAATGATACTGACACCATATGCAAATCTAGCTGCTTATGATGACAAATTAAAGGTCAAAGGAACCGCAAAGCACATTATAGGACATAGCGCATAACTCAGGAGCAAAAATCTGCCTTTAAACGTAAAATAACAACAGAGCACATTAAAGGACAAAAATCTGCCTTTAAACTATGGCGCAACATCCTGGAAAAGCTGCAGTTCAGTGGGTGGCCACTAGTGGCTGGCTCCAAGAAGGAGTCAATTCCCATTGACTTCCATGCTAAAAAGCCAGACTTTAGAGCAGAACTAAACCTTTTTACAGCCTGGTTCAAAAAACGGTTTTAGTCTCAGTCATAAGTTTTTCCTTCATGACAACTCTGAGGGGGGTGAAAGATGTTGCCGGGTGAACGCCTCCTACTAGCCTCATTTTCACTCTGCAGAAACCAACAGATGACGTCACGGACCCCCCAGTCCATTTATATATACAGCCTATGCTTTAAACTTATTAAAAAAAACTAATGTGACATTTATCTTGATAATTCTTGATATATCACCCAGCCCTTGGACAATGTTTAGAATTCCAAATTGTCCATAAGTGACAAACACAACAGGTGTAAAACAAGACTTCCTGTATGAGTGAATACACTGACTCAGGTCTAGTTGGAAGGAACCAATCAATATTAAGTGTAATTAATTATACATAGAATGTTGGAAAATATCCTATTTGGATACTTCTTACTAGGCGAGCTGCTTTGGGAGATTTTGCACAAAAAGTATTAATGTGTTACTACCCATCTTAACATAGACTACACTGATTGAACTATACAAGATCTACATTACAATCAAATTCATAACTTATAACATATAAAATATCTACAGCCAGCACAGAAACCCTCCACTACGGACAAATTTAATTCAGGAATCTCTTGAGTTCCAGTCAGAAAGAAGAGCACAACGAACGGTGGAGTTCCAAACAACTAAGGCCCAGGTTGGGGACACCCGCATGCAGTGAGCGTGCTCCGGTGAGGGAGAGCAGAATAAACAATGCTGTAAAACCGTCTTAAAATACTTAGGAGGGAAATCAACTTCAACATAATAAATCAGGTCCAATAGCTTACTTTTCTTAGGAAGTGTGAGTCAACAGTAAGGTAGAAGTTTTCAGCGCTGACAACTAAAAGTGTTTGGTAAGTCGAAGCTTGAAACAATCATTGAAACATTTAGTGTAGCCAATGACACTGACACCATATGCAAATCTAGCTGCTTATGATGACAAATTAAAGGTCAAAGGAACCGCGAAGCACATTATAGGACATAGCTCATAACTCAGGAGCAAAAATCTGCCTTTAAACTTAAAATAACAACAGAGCACATTAAAGGACAAAAATCTGCCTTTAAACTATGGCGCAACATCCTGGAAAAGGCTGCAGTTCACTGGGTGGCCACTAGTGGCTGGCTCCAATGTGAATTGACTCTCATGCTAAAAAGCCAGACTTTAGAGCAGAAACTAAACCTTTTTACAGCCTGGTTCAAAAAACGGTTTTAGTCTCAGTCATAAGTTTTTCCTTCATGACAACTCTGAGGGGGGTGAAAGATGTTGCCGGGTGAACGCCTCCTACTAGCCTCATTTTCACTCTGCAGAAACCAACAGATGACGTCACGGACCCCCCGTCCATTTATATATACAGCCTATGCTTTAAATCTTATTAAAAAAACTAATGTGACATTTATCTTGATAATTCTTGATATATCACCCAGCCCTTGGACAATGTTTAGAATTCCAAATTGTCCATAAGTGACAAACACAACAGGTGTAAAACAAGACTTCCTGCATGAGTGAATACACTGACTCAGGTCTAGTTGGAAGGAACCAATCAATATTAAGTGTAATTAATTATACATAGAATGTTGGAAAATATCCTATTTGGATACTTCTTACTAGGCGAGCTGCTTTGGGAGATTTTGCACAAAAAGTCTTAATGTGTTACTTACTACCCATCTTAACATAGACTACACTGATCGAACTATACGAAGTCTACATTACAATCAAATTCATAACTTATAACATATAAAATATCTACAGCCAGCACAGAAACCCTCCACTACGGACAAATTTAATTCAGGAATCTCTTGAGTTCCAGTCAGAAAGAAGAGCACAACGAACGGTGGAGTTCCAAACAACTAAGGCCCAGGTTGGGGAAACCCGCCTGCAGTGAGCGTGCTCCGGTGAGGGAGAGCAGAATAAACAATGCTGTAAAACCGTCTTAAAATACTTAGGAGGGAAATCAACTTCAACATAATAAATCAGGTCCAATAGCTTACTTTTCTTAGGAAGTGTGAGTCAACAGTAAGGTAGAAGTTTTCAGCGCTGACAACTAAAAGTGTTTGGTAAGTCGAAGCTTGAAACAATCATTGAAACATTTAGTGTAGCCAATGACACTGACACCATATGCAAATCTAGCTGCTTATGATGACAAATTAAAGGTCAAAGGAACCGCAAAGCACATTATAGGACATAGCGCATAACTCAGGAGCAAAAATCTGCCTTTAAACTTAAAATAACAACAGAGCACATTAAAGGACAAAAATCTGCCTTTAAACTATGGCGCAACATCCTGGAAAAGCTGCAGTTCACTGGGTGGCCACTAGTGGCTGGCTCCAATGGGAATTGACTCCCATGCTAAAAAGCCAGACTTTAGAGCAGAACTAAACCTTTTTACAGCCTGGTTCAAAAAACGGTTTTAGTCTCAGTCATAAGTTTTTCCTTCATGACAACTCTGAGGGGGGTGAAAGATGTTGCCGGGTGAACGCCTCCTACTAGCCTCATTTTCACTCTGCAGAAACCAACAGATGACGTCACGGACCCCCCGTCCATTTATATATACAGCCTATGCTTTAATCTTATTAAAAAAACTAATGTGACATTTATCTTGATAATTCTTGATATATCACCCAGCCCTTGGACAATGTTTAGAATTCCAAATTGTCCATAAGTGACAAACACAACAGGTGTAAAACAAGACTTCCTGCATGAGTGAATACACTGACTCAGGTCTAGTTGGAAGGAACCAATCAATATTAAGTGTAATTATACATAGAATGTTGGAAAATATCCTATTTGGATACTTCTTACTAGGCGAGCTGCTTTGGGAGATTTTGCACAAAAAGTCTTAATGTGTTACTTACTACCCATCTTAACATAGACTACACTGATCGAACTATATGAGATCTACATTACAATCAAATTCATAACTTATAACATATAAAATATCTACAGCCAGCACAGAAACCCTCCACTACGGACAAATTTAACACAGGAATCTCTTGAGTTCCAGTCAGAAAGAAGAGCACAACGAACGGTGGAGTTCCAAACAACTAAGGCCCAGGTTGGGGAAACCCGCCTGCAGTGAGCGTGCTCCGGTGAGGGAGAGCAGAATAAACAATGCTGTAAAACCGTCTTAAAATACTTAGGAGGGAAATCAACTTCAACATAATAAATCAGGTCCAATGGCTTACTTTTCTTAGGAAGTGTGAGTCAACAGTAAGGTAGAAGTTTTCAGCGCTGACAACTAAAAGTGTTTGGTAAGTCGAAGCTTGAAACAATCATTGAAACATTTAGTGTAGCCAATGACACTGACACCATATGCATATCTAGCTGCTTATGATGACAAATTAAAGGTCAAAGGAACCGCAAAGCACATTATAGGACATAGCGCATAACTCAGGAGCAAAAATCTGCCTTTAAACGTAAAATAACAACAGAGCACATTAAAGGACAAAAATCTGCCTTTAAACTATGGCGCAACATCCTGGAAAAGCTGCAGTTCACTGGGTGGCCACTAGTGGCTGGCTCCAAGATGCTAAACAGCCAGACTTTAGAGCAAAACCAAACCTTTTTACAGCCTGGTTCAAAAAACGGTTTTAGTCTCAGTCATAAGTTTTTCCTTCATGACAACTCTGAGGGGGGTGAAAGATGTTGCCGGGTGAACGCCTCCTACTAGCCTCATTTTCACTCTGCAGAAACCAACAGATGACGTCACGGACCCCCCGTCCATTTATATATACAGCCTATGCTTTAAACTTATTAAAAAAACTAATGTGACATTTATCTTGATAATTTTTGATATATCACCCAGCCCTTGGACAATGTTTAGAATTCCAAATTGTCCATAAGTGACAAACACAACAGGTGTAAAACAAGACTTCCTGCATGAGTGAATACACTGACTCAGGTCTAGTTGGAAGGAACCAATCAATATTAAGTGTAATTATACATAGAATGTTGGAAAATATCCTATTTGGATACTTCTTACTAGGCGAGCTGCTTTGGGAGATTTTGCACAAAAAGTCTTAATGTGTTACTACCCATCTTAACATAGACTACACTGATCGAACTATACGAGATCTACATTACAATCAAATTCATAACTTATAACATATAAAATATCTACAGCCAGCACAGAAACCCTCCACTACGGACAAATTTAATTCAGGAATCTCTTGAGATCCAGTCAGAAAGAAGAGCACAACGAACGGTGGAGTTCCAAACAACTAAGGCCCAGGTTGGGGAAACCCGCATGCAGTGAGCGTGCTCCGGTGAGGGAGAGCAGAATAAACAATGCTGTAAAACCGTCTTAAAATACTTAGGAGGGAAATCAACTTCAACATAATAAATCAGGTCCAATAGCTTACTTTTCTTAGGAAGTGTGAGTCAACAGTAAGGTAGAAGTTTTCAGCGCTGACAACTAAAAGTGTTTGGTAAGTCGAAGCTTGAAACAATCATTGAAACATTTAGTGTAGCCAATGACACTGACACCATATGCATATCTAGCTGCTTATGATGACAAATTAAAGGTCAAAGGAACCGCAAAGCACATTATAGGACATAGCGCATAACTCAGGAGCAAAAATCTGCCTTTAAACGTAAAATAACAACAGAGCACATTAAAGGACAAAAATCTGCCTTTAAACTATGGCGCAACATCCTGGAAAAGCTGCAGTTCACTGGGAGGCCACTAGTGGCTGGCTTCAAGAAGGAGTCAATTCCCATTCCCATGCTAAAAAGCCAGACTTTAGAGCAGAACTAAACCTTTTTACAGCCTGGTTCAAAAAATGTTTTTTGTCTCAATCATAAGGTTTTTCTTTCATGACAACTCTGAGGGGGGTGAAAGATGTTGCCGGGTGAACGCCTCCTACTAGCCTCATTTTCACTCTGCAGAAACCAACAGATGACGTCACGGACCCTCCGTCCATTTATATATACAGCCTATGCTTTAAACTTATTAAAAAAACTTATGTGACATTTATCTTGATAATTTTTGATATATCACCCAGCCCTTGGACAATGTTTAGAATTCCAAATTGTCCATAATTGACAAACACAACAGGTGTAAAACAAGACTTCCTGCATGAGTGAATACACTGACTCAGGTCTAGTTGGAAGGAACCAATCAATATTAAGTGTAATTATACATAGAATGTTGGAAAATATCATATTTGGATACTTCTTACTAGGCGTGTTGCTTTGGGAGATTTTGCACAAAAAGTCTTAATGTGTTACTACCCATCTTAACGTAGACTACACTGATCGAACTACATGAGAATCTACATTACAATCAAATTTATAACTTATAACATAGAAAATATTTACAGCCAGCACAGAAACCCTCCACTACTGACAAAGTCCCAACTATCAACAACGGTAATCATAACAGTCACAACAGCTGGTTGCTCTGAGGTGGGTGAGCTGTAAATGAAACACCGGAGGGACAGTTACCGGGCGACTCGAAAATGTTGCTGCGCACGCAGCCACACACGCTGGTGGCTCAAATATCAGGGAATTGGAATTAATTTGGCATTGTACCCATGTTGTTTGCTGCATTCTGGTGGTTTGTGGGGCCCAAAGTCATTGATAGGGGCGGCCTACCTGAGATGGACAACATTGGTTACATTCTGTGAAGCAAAGACATACAGTGCCGTGCAAAAGTATTTGCCCCCTTCCGAGTTTCTTAGTTTTTTGCATATTTGTCACACTTAAAGGTTTCAGATCATCAAACAAAATTTTATATGAGACAAAGACAACCCGAGTAAATACAAAATGCAGTTTTTAAATTATAATTTCATTTATTAAGGGATAAAAGTTATCCAACCCTATCTGGCCCTATGTGAAAAAGTATTTGCCCCCTCTTGATAAATCCTGAATAAACTGTGATAAACCACATTTTTTGGAAAGCTGAGTTCAATGTCACTAGCCACACCCAGGCCTGATTACTGCCAGAACTATTTAATCTAGAAATCAGTTAAATAGAAGCTGTCTGACAAAGTTAAGTAGACTAAAATATCTCAAAAAACAACTCATCATGCCGCGATCTAAAGAAATTCAAAAACAGATGAGACACAAAGTTATTGACATGTATCAGTCTGGAAAAGGTTACAAAGCCATTTCTAAGGCTTTGGGACTTCAGTGAGAGCCATTATCCACATATGGAGAAGACTTGGTACAGTGGTGAACCTTCCCAGGAGTGGCCGGCCTACCAAAATAACTCCAATAGCACATCAACGACTCATCCAGGAGTTCATAAAAGACCCCAGAACAACATCTAAGGAACTGCAGGCCTCACTTGCTTCAGTTAAGGTCAGTGTTCATGATTCAACAATAAGAAAGAGACTGAGCAAAAATGGCATCCATGGGAGAGTTCCCAGGCGAAAGCCACTGCTGATCAAAAAGTCCACAAAGGCTTGTCTCACATTTGCCAAAAAACATCTTGATGATCCCCAAGACTTTTAGACAAATATTCTGTGGACTGATCAAAAAAATTGAACTTTTTGGAAGGTGTGGGTCCTGTTACGTCTGGCGTAAAACGAGCACAGCATTTCATAAAAACAACATCACACCAACAGTCAAACATGGCGGTGGTAGAGTGATGTTCTGGGCCTGCTTTGCAGCTTCAGGACCTGGATGACTTGCCATAATTGATGGAACCATGAATTCTGCTCTCTAACAGAAAATCCTGAAGAAGAATGTCCGGCCATCAGTTTGTGACATCAAGCTCAAGCGCACTTGGGTTATGCAGCAGGACAATGATCCTAAACAGACAAGCAAGTCAACATCTGAATGGCTCAAAATAAACAAAATGAAGGTTTTGGAGTGGACTAGTCAAAGTCCAGACTTAAATCGGATTGAGATGCTGTGGCATGAACTTAAACAAGCCATTTATGCTCGAAAACCATCCAATGTTGCTGAATTAAAAGAATTCTGCAAAGAAGAGTGGGCAAAAATTCCTCCACAGCGATGTGAGAGACTCATTGGCAGTTATCACAAACATCTGATTGCAGTTGTTGCCGCCAAGGGGGGCACAACCAGTTATTAGGTTTAGGGGGCAAATACTTTTTCACAGAGGGCCAAGTAGGTTTGGATAGACTTTTTCACTTAATAAATGAAATCATCATTTAAAAACTGCATTTTGTATTTACTCAGGCTACCTTTGTCTAATATACAAATTTGTGTGATGATCCGAATCATTTAAGTGTGACAAAAATGCAAAACAATTAAAAATCAGGAAGGGGGCAAATACTTTTGCACGGCACTGTAGCTGAAGGTCCAACCCCAGGAAATGTTGGTTTATGTAGATGTTATTTCCTGCATTCTAGTGGATTTTTGGGTGGTATGCTAAAGATGTGCAATACCTGAACTTATTCTGATTCATGGTCATCTGATCATGACTTGTAGGGCCTTCTAGACTTGAGCTGAACATTCCACCAGAAAACTATTGTTGTGCCTCAATGACTGTCTATGTACCACAATATAGCCTAATTAATAGAACTGTGTTTAAGATTTGACCAAGGTAGGTTGATTGACATTTTTTTTACAATGGGATTCAACGAATTCTTAACTGAAACCTAACCTATATTGTAAATAATTGTATTCTTAAGAGCATATAATGATTTATGTTCAGCAAAAAATGACACAAGATTAGTTAGCGAGAAATATTTTTTCATTATTCAAAGCCTCCCACCAAACGTTCCATCAAATAAAAAAGTGCAACAAATAAAGTGCTTAAACAGTAGCCTTTTTAAGCAATACAATGGACCCTCTTCCCCCAAATAAAATTTGTCTGGAGCCGCAAAACATATTTGATGACAAAGCTAATAAAGTTTTATATAAAGTTATACTATACTGAACTATAGATTGTAGCAATGATGAAATTATAGAACGACAGTAAAGAAAACTGTTTTCTATTTTATTATCAAATTTGATTGCTATGTTTACCTGTTATAACAAAGAAAAACACCAAACGCTTATGAAGAGGAGAAGAAAATACACAGGCAAGTGTCGACCTACTTTGAAATAAATTAAACACAGAACTATGTAGGGCTATTTGATTCCTATCCATATTTGTGTAAAATGTATGAAATAAGAAGTACCCTATTATGAAATAAATAAAAACATAAGCTGCAGCCTAATAGCTTAAAAATATATATTTTAGTTGGCGAAATATTAAAACAAAAAGGGAGAGCAGGTCAGATTGGAGGCGGATACAGAAACTGAAGCTCAGTACAAACCAACTGCAGCTTCTGCTCTGATCAAGAAGCTGAGGCGCTGATCTCTGATCAGCTGAGACCAGAGAAACTCTGTGTTTTCACTGTTTCCATAGTTAAGAAGCAGTCAGTCACTGAGAGGCTGCTACAAATGAACGAGCTCTGATCTCACTGTGTCTCTCTGAGTGAGTGAGCAGGGGTGGGGGGGGCGGAGCCTCCGGACCAGACCGATGTGTGTGCGCTATCTGGGAGGACACACAAACACACACTTGCTTGCTCCTGGTACTTCATGACGGCCTGATACGATGATTTTAAAACATCGTATTAGGCGATGAAAAAAAAATCGCCCCAAAATCAGATTTGGGTTCGTGTAAAACAAGCAAAAGCGTGTGTCACACGGCGAAAGCGTGAGAGTTGGCAGCTCTGTGTTCAGCATCTGATAGGCGTGTTAGTATTTATTTAGAAAGCAATGAAAGGTATCAATCAGGAAAAACAATAGGCATCCAACACACTACCCCAGAACTCTAGCAGCCCTGGGGAAGCCTCCAGTCGCATCAGAACATTAGAGCCATCAGAACACATCAAACAGCCGGCGTCTGTAAGATTTTATAACAGTAGGTCTTGGTTCTTCCTCCTCGAAAGTGCGCATGCGTAGTCCCTCCTCTTGGCATTTGGAATAAGGAAGTGAACAGGAGACACTCCCAAGGACTTGACACAGTTGATGCCATGAGGGCCAAACTGTTGTTGTTGGAGAAAATTTATTATTGTGATCCTGCTATATCGGCTGTACGTGCTGTTTGTACAGACATTCAAAATAACTTAACCAAAACAACGAAACAGAACTGTGACCCACATACATTCTTATTTCAAGATGACACAGTAGGAAGGAAAGGTTATTTATTAATGATTTGTATAAAGGCCTAATATCTGGCTCAAACTGCTCATGCTTCAGCCCCCCCTTTATTTGCAAATAGTTTCAGTCAGACCCCCACTATATATAATTATTCAACCCTAACACATCTCAATGCATATTGTGTTGCTTGAATATATCAAACACGTAATTTGATAACAATTGGGAACATTTTCTTATTCATGAAAAATGCATGTGACATCGACCCCATGAAGTTATTTCAGTTCCTTGATGTCAAGGCTAACCTGTAGTAAAATGACTAGATATAGCCCAAACAGGAAATAAACAGACTGGAGCTTAGATGTCCCACATTACACAAAATCACCCTATTAAAAATAATATCTGTAGAACCTAAATCACATGTGGATTTCGTGAATGGACCGATTGTGGAAGACAAGGTGAAACTCAGCAGATGAACACAGTTCAAATGATATTATGCATTAAGCCAACTGTATGAGAACCACACAGATTCCCATTAACAGTTGAAATCTAAAAATGAATTGAAACATAATCTAAAATCTGCTCAAATAACTACTGAAATGTGCACAGTTTTTTATCAAGGGTTGGTTGTACTGTTACAATTATATAACCCACTTTCAACAACTTTATGTACTGTTGTTTGTTTCTATGATCTCACATCTTATCTAAAGTATTTAATGTATCTATGTTGGGTTGACCTGCCTCCTGCTTTTGAATCTGTTGTTCAATAAAGTTGAGAAGTTAAGAAAAAGTATTCAGCCAATAGGATTGCCGCGTTGCGTGTCCTCCCGTCACGTGTCAGCCGGCAGTATGGCCGTCGTCCTGTAGTCGCAGGGAGTCGCTTCTGACACACGGGGGAGGAGAAGTTTGGTGCAAACATGGCGGCGGTGTTTCTCCTGAGACAGTCTCTGAGCAGACTTCCTCCGGCCGCGGCCCGACAGCTGCTCCGCCGTCACTACCACACTGAGAGGGGGGTCTACGGGTACCGGCCCAAACACACCGAGCACGAGCTGCACGGTGCGGCGCTCAACCAAGGTCAGTGAGGAGTTCACTGTCTGCATGAGTTGTCTTCATCACCTGCGAGGAAGAGGAGGCTGCTGCTTCCGTGTGTCTGACAGAAGCGCGTGTCTTTATTCTTGTTTGTTATGTCCTTTTAAATAAGCACTTTACTGTCTCATTCATGTATACACGTGTCAGTCCTTCACCTAGATGGAGTTGTTATTGTGCTTGTTATTGTGCTTGTTGTTTTGTTGTTGTTGTCACTTTGACGCTGACAGCCTCTCGCCCTGTGATCAGATCATGGTGTCGCTCGGCTGGTGGAGGCTTATAGAGCACATGGACACAAGGCTGCTAAAATCAACCCCCTACTGTCGGTGTCTGAAAGCGTCCCAGAGATCAACCTGCTGAGGGGCAGCATGACAGGACCACTCAACACCTCCGGTAAACAACAGCTGTGGATGGACACCTGCAGAAAACACACAACACACAGAAGGATAATGACAATAGCTACAATTCATTACGAGTTATGTTTCCTTATACATGCAGAGGCACAAAGGGTCAGGGGCCTCTGGGGGCTCTTGGGCCAGTAGTGTATGAGTGTTGTATGATAGAGAAGCTGCTGCACATAGATGCACTGTGTGTGACTGCTAAATCTGTACTGGAAAGCCCTTTGAGTGGTCATGAATATTAGAAAGGTGTGATATAAATACAGACCATGTAATCCTATTGGAAAGCCAATTAAATAGCTTCAGAGAGACACAGAATGAGCATAAGGAGACACACAACCACAAAATACACAAGAAGATACAAAGCAACCAGAAAGAAAATACATGATCACAAAATGACACAAAATTACACAAAATTTGCAGAAGAAGACATAAATTGACCACTAATAGACACAAACCACAACACAATGACACAAAGTGACCAGTAAGACACAAAGCCACCAGAAATATACACTAAATGACAAAGATGTAAACAAATTACGCGTGTCTTTGTCTATACAGCTTTTATTTACAAACTGAAGGATTCATGTTTATCTAAGTTGTGCACTGACGCAACAGTTGAGGATATTAGCAATTGGCCTACAGCTTCCAAAATATTTTATACAGTATAATCAGCTAAATGTATAAAATGTAAAGTACTTGTCCCTTTTTTATATTGATTGTATGTCGTGTCCTGGTTGTGTACTCGCGCTCTGTTCAGTTCTTATTCTTTATCCCATATTTACTGGTCATGCACGGTTAGAGCCCCTCGTGTCGGTGTTACCACAGCTCACTGTGTGTGTCTCTGCAGGTCTGAGGCACTTTGGAAAGGCAGAGGCTTCACTGGAGGAGCTTCAGGCCTATTTAGAGGAAGCGTACTGCGGCCACCTGTCAGTGGAGACCAGCCAGCTGAGCACCCTGGAGGAGAGGGAGTGGTTCGCTGACCGCTTCGAGGAGCTCAAGAGGAAGAGTTTCTCCACGGAGGAGAGGAGGCAGCTGGCCCAGATCATGCTGGAGTCTCAGGTCGGTACAAGGACAAAGATGAGAATAAAAAAAAACAATCTCACATTTCATATTGAAGTGTTTTTTGTTTTGTAGTTTGTGCATCAGTTTCTGTCCTTTTCCTCTCACCACCTGTAGGAATTAGACCACTTCCTGGCCACCAAGTTTGCTACTGTGAAACGTTACGGAGGAGAGGGAGCAGAGAGCATGATGGGCTTTTTCTACGAGCTGTTCCACCAGTCAGCCCACAGTGGAGTCACGGACATTGTCATCGGTATGCCCCACAGAGGCCGACTGAACCTCCTGACTGGCCTGCTGAAGTTCCCACCTGAGGTTAGACAGTCCCTTACAGTACTGTAACCAGTAGCACAGTTACAGTTGCAAGAAAAAGTTATCAAGGCTTTTAAAATTCTGTATTTATGTATAAATGAGTCAGATCTACATTCAAGTTGCACTTATGAACTAACAAAATGTATTTTAATCAAGACCATTGATAGAGATATCTATATATGGAAGACGTGTCTCCACTTCCTCCCAATATGCGGTGGGTTAGAGACACTTCTTTTGTTTTTTTTTCACAAGAAGTATCACGGAAGACTGGATCAATAATTGTTGAATAGCATGAAGCTGGAAATGTTAATGCGTTGATCTTAAAGACTGCAGGTACTCATCTGTCAGACAACATGTCTGTACAAAGAGAGGCCGGCTGAGATCACTGAGTTTATAAAAGCACATTTTGGTTGTCAGGCCTTTGACTCGTATGAAGATCAGGTCAGATTTCATGGTTAATTAATACAGGAAACCATTTAAATCCTACAAGGTTCCCATTCGTCCTCTTGCCACTGTAAACAAGTCACAGTTCGCAGCTAGAGAGTAAACACGGGTGAGATAACGTCAAACAACTCGCCTCTTCCACCACTTTTATCTCTCCAGCTCATGTTCCGTAAGATGCGTGGCCTCAGTGAGTTCCCCGACAGCTCGCCGGCCATTGGCGACGTGCTCTCTCACCTCACCTCCTCGGTGAAGTTGGATTTCGGAGCTGAACAACCTCTTCACGTAACCATGCTGCCCAACCCCTCTCACCTCGAGGCCATCAACCCTGTGGCTCAGGGCAAAACCCGAGCCAGGCAGCAGCTCAGGAAAGAGGGCGACTACTCCCCTGAAGACAGCGCCCAGCCAGGGGACCAAGTCATCTGTCTGCAGGTACCTGGTCACAACATATACACACCCACAAGAAGGTGAAGAGATCTTACTGATCTGTTGTCTGATACCATAGAACAGGGTTGATCCCATGATCAGTTTTGTTAATGTTTTAAATGAGAGACCCCTAGTGGCTGAAGTTACATACTGTAGCTTTCAATGGTATCAAACATGATTCATCATTTTTGTTTATCCAGATCCAGGATATTTCAGAACCTTTTTACAACAGTGAAAAAACTTTTTCCCATTTTAATGGAAAAAGGACATGCACATGTATCCCAACATCACTACACTATTTTGATGTAGATAAATATGCTGTGTAGAATTTTTTAAAAATTTTCCAATTTTTGGAGCACACATGAAATAGGGGGGGTAGATGTGGTTGTGGGATTAGAACCAACAGAGATTCCTAGTTTCACACATATCGTGAATGTTGCAATTGGAGGGTTGAAACCTGAGACCACCAGGAGGCCCATACACATCTTCTGTTGCAGTACACTCCCTCTTGTGATCTCTTTACATCTCTTTAAAGCAAATAAACTGATATTCTCTTTAAACACAACTAATCAAATGCAACAGCAATGAAATATCATTTGAGTCTCTAAGGGTAACGACAGACATTGTTTTATGGCTGAATTAGTACAAATGTAAAGCAGCGGGAGACTTGTGCAAAAAAAGGAACTGTTAAACGTTTTCATCAAACCTTCGGTATCATTAAAAGACAAATTCAAACATTGAGACCATCTCTGTTGTTCTCTTTCTACAGGTCCACGGTGACGGCTCTGTCGCTGGTCAAGGGATCGTTACAGAAACCTTGACCCTCTCAAACCTGCCTCACTACAGAGTCGGTGGGAGCATCCACCTCATAGTGAACAACCAAGTGGGTTTCACCACTCCATCAGAGAGAGGGAGATCATCTATGTACTGTAGTGATGTCGGTCAGTGACACAGATTCCGAATTCATTTATTATTATTATTTACACACAGTATTTCTGTAGTTGTCAAATATTATGACATCTCTTTTAAATGTCATCTCACAAGTTTTTGATCTTGGAAGCATCTTACAATCGGAGACTTGTATTTGTGTCCCAGGTAAGATGGTGAACTCGGCTGTGATCCATGTAAACGGAGATGATGCAGAGGAGGTGCTGCGAGCCACCCGGCTGGCTCTGGAGTACCAGCGGCGTTACAGGAAAGATGTGATCCTGGATCTGATCTGCTACCGTCAGTGGGGCCACAACGAGCTGGACGAGCCGTTCTTCACCAACCCAGCCATATACAAGATCATCCGGTAAGGTCAATTTACCTTACAGAATCTATTCTATATTGTACAAATACAATATAGAATAGATTATATAAGCTCTAAATTCGTCTTCCATCACTGGTGTATGTGATGTTCTTGGAACATTATTGAGTAATTGTTGCTTTATTGCAGCTCCCGTAAGAGCATCCCTGACTCCTACTCAGACAAACTGATCTCCGAAGGTCTGATGACCGAAGCCGAGCGCGACCAGATCAAATCAAAGCACTACAGCATGCTGAACGACAAGCTGGCCAGCACGCCCCTGTACAGCCCCCCGCCCACCAACCTGCAGGGCCGCTGGGAAGATCTGGTAGAGCCCCAGGAGAGAGTCACCACCTGGGACACGGGCGTCCCCGTTCCTCTGCTGCAGTTTGTGGGAGTAAAATCAGTGACCATCTCCGAGCCAATCCAGATGCACAGTCACCTGGGAAAGACCCACGCACAGGTAAGGCTTTCGTCTCTTCCATATCTGTCGGCCGGTGTCTTGCTGCTGATGTTGCAGCAGCTGGATGATGCCGGGCTGCTCCTTTTGTGAACTCAGGCTCGGTTGCACAAGTTGGAAGAGGGCACCAAACTGGACTGGTCCACAGCAGAGGCCTTGGCGTTTGGATCTCTCCTCAGTCAGGGTAAGTGTCGAGCAGACAATAACATCAGATCAAATTAAAGAATCATTGCAACTGATTTCTTTATGTATTGTTGCCACAGGTTTTAACATTCGAATCAGTGGGCAGGATGTTGGGAGAGGCACATTCAGTCAGCGTCATGCCATGGTGGTGTGTCAGGAGACCAATGACATGTACATCCCTCTCAACCACATCAGTCCTCAGCAGACTGCCTTCCTGGAGGTAACACTCTTACACTCTAAACATGACATATTTAACACAATAATTGTTATTATTAAGTATAACTTTCTTACATTAACTCTACTTGCATCTATTGGAGATGTTCCGATACCATTTTCCCCTTGAGACTACCTGGACCTTGTATTGAAGTTATGATTGCTTGTTTGGCCTGACTAGGTTTACCACTTTTAAAACTATGTATACAGAGAATGAATGGCATATAGCTTCAAAAAAATAAAAAGATCTAGGAACACACAACAATCGCTTCCTTTCAAATATTGCCAAATAGCTGACATTTGAGCTTGCTCTGTCTAAAGCTACACTGCCAGAAATCACCTCTTCTTGGCCGCTCTTAAGACAGTTCTTAACCGTGGCAGTACAATGCAACTGCTGCTTTGTAGCTGTGAAGAAGAGATAGTGATTTCTCGGAAATGAAAACCGCAGCTTGATCTGGGTGAAAACCAATATACAGTAAATATTTGGTATCTGATTTGTACTTTGATTTGCGTACTCGCAGATGCACAACCTGGTATTTTCAGGTGAAGTTGTGGCATTTCTGCTGCTGGTATTGTAATCTCTAACATCTATGATAAGAGTGCTTCCTTTCAAGTTGCATATTGTGGTGTTTTTTGTGTCGTTAGGTGTGTAACAGTCCTCTGTCTGAAGAGGCTGTGCTCGGGTTTGAATATGGTATGAGCATCGCACAACCAAAGCTTCTTCCCATCTGGGAGGCTCAGTTTGGAGACTTCTTCAACGGAGCACAGATCATCTTTGACACCTTCATCTCTGGAGGTAAACCATCTGAACATTCTCACACATCTAATAATAAACTCAGTGTCTAACATCTTAAAAGCATTTTTAATCTACATTTGAAACTCTGCCCCCAGGTGAAGCGAAATGGCTGCTGCAGTGTGGGATGGTGATCCTGCTGCCTCACGGCTACGACGGGGCCGGACCAGAACACTCGTCCTGCCATATGGAGCGCTTCCTCCAGGTCTGTGGAAGTGTCATTCTGCCTCCATGTCATATTAAGTTACTTGTTGCTTATTCTTTGTTCACATTAAACCCAATCCAAATATCAAATACAATTTTATTTACATGGGCCATAATCACAATTTCCCTTATAGGGCTCAACAAGGTTCTACATTATCTGTCATCGAACCCTCGATTAGGATGATGATGAACCAACAAAAAGCTAAACAAATTAATGAAATATGAATTATTGAAACCAAGCAAACCTGGATGCCTCACATTAGCCACAGTATGTCAAACCCACATTTTTTATGGATACTGTGCTACTGTAAAGGACAATTTCACAATTTGTCAGATGTTTCTGAAACGTCAGTCAGGCCAGGACTCAGAAGATGACTCGTCTCTCCTCCAGTTCACACTGGCCATCAACAGATCATCATGCATAATGGGCTTGAAGGTGACGGTGATAAAATCCAGTGTCGTCCTCCAGTGCAAAAATACACTGCGTTGAATAATAGGAGGATAATATGCAGCTTCAGGAGCCTTGTTTAGACAAATCCAGCAGATCTCTGCCACAGCTACAGCTTTTTTCCCTCTTTGTGTTTCTGTGTTGAGCTGCAGTAGAAAGATGTTAAATGCAGAGGGAACATTTTAGTGAAAAGGCCTAAGCTGTGGACGATAATCTGCCTGATCTCTTTAACCTAGGTGGCCTCATATTATTATATTATCCTCACAATAATGGGAGAAAAAACAAGGAAAACCTATTTTTGAAGCTTAATTTCTATGGGTCTGTGTTCCTTGGTATAACTATTACCCTGTGTTCATGTGCTGGTGTGAAGATCTAAACCAGAAAACATGCACCTGTGTATTTAGAGTGAGAAACTATATTTAAGAGTCAAAATTACATTTAAAAAGGGTCATTTTAGTCCTGGTCTCCTCTCTTCAGAAATGCAGGGCAGCTCAGAGCGTGTTACATACAGGACTCTAAGCAGGTATAATCATGAGCAACTAATGGAGATAATGGGTCTTGATCGGCCACCAGACAAAAGACCTCACACGTAGGTTGTGTCCAATTGCACTACCACCTCCATTTCTTCACTACTGTCCCTACAGTGGACACCGTCTTTTACTCTGGAGTGAACAGTAATTTGAGATTTCGGACACTTGTGAATCATCGTCATTTTGTGTCTTTACTCCGAGAAGAGGTGTCACACAGTGGCCATTTTTGAGTCTATAAAATGTGATGCTTGATTTCCTATTGTGGGTGTGTTAATAGGGTGCGCACCACGGCAACTGTGCTTGGTACTGCATTATTGACATTTTTGTGGACACTAGAGAGCATACATTTCACACAAAAATATAGTGCACTAATACTCTTAGTGGGCCTTTTTATTAGTTACACCTGCACAATAATAATATAACAATAACTTTATATAGCACTTTTTAAATATAATAAACAGGGTATACAAAGGGCTTTGACAGACAAAGCAGAGACAGGAAACTCAAAAATGCATTCACACCGATAAAAGCAGTTAAACTAAAGCAATAAGAGGACACCAAGATATTTTCAGGAGGGAGGACCATCAGTCCATTTGTTGAATGATGAGGGGGAATGTCAACATCTTATAGTTATCGCAGGTTATGCAGTTTATTTTTAGAAGCTGAAAACTGAATGGCATTGAAAATGGCAGCGCTCCTTCACAGACACACACCGTCTTTAACAGTACAGATCAACAAGACCACCACCCCTGGTAAAAATGATAACCGACTGGGGAGGATTATTCAGAAAACTAATTCCCACTTTTATTACTGACCAACACACTGTACTGGATTTTAAAGGAATGTTTATATTGATATTTTAGTTCTGTTTTGAAGGCATGACTCCATCTCTGCTGTTACATGTTAACTGACAGGGAGGTGTTTACATGAGTCTCTGCTGCTGAATATCATTACATTCATCCTCTGAGACCCCGGATTTACAAGACTGGATGTTTCTTAACGGAGCGTCTGCATTCTACCAGCAGCAGTCACATGTTGGTGTTGCACATTACCTGAAAGGTAAATCATCCCTAACTCATCCTCTCTTATACTTTTAGTTGTGTGACAGTAAAATGGAGGGTGTGGACAGCGACACCGTGAACATGGCCGTGGTCAACCCCACCACTCCCGCTCAGTACTTCCACCTGCTGAGGCGACAGATGATCCGGAACTTCCGCAAACCTCTCATTGTCGTTGCACCCAAGACACTGCTGAGATTTTCTGTGAGCGCTGAAACCACCATGAAGAGCATGTGCAACAATTTGTCTCCTATTTCTTTAATTGTTGAAGTGGGTAAACGTTGTGATTTCATTTAACAGGGGGCCGTGTCCAGTCTGGCCGAACTGGCACCGGGAACATCTTTCAGACCAGTGATCGGTGACACTTCAGCCTCTGCAGAAAGGTACATTTTTAATAACTGCTCAAACTACTCAGCTAAAAAAAAACTTCAGTAGATCTGGACTTTTATTTGGATCTGCACCAGATTTCACACACTCATAAATATCAGCCTAAACATCTCTGATTATTTTCATCTAGATCAAGAAAACTCTCTAAATGTTACAGATGGTGAAAAAATTTAATGTTAGATCCAAACTAAAATTAGAATGGGTTCTTCCCTGATCCGTAACGCGTGCTTACATTCTCCTGGAATTCCATGCTGTAATTTGTGTAATGCTGCTGACTAAAAGATAAATTAACAGATTCTGAAGAATTAATAATTGACATTAAAAATGTCAATATTTCAACCTTTTTGGCCCTGAATGGTAATAATTAGATCAATTAGTGGATCTCGTAACTGTTTATTAGTCTTAACGGTTCTGACCGCTCTGCTGATGAAGACAACGTGGTGACATTCATAAACAGGAAGTTTCCTCTACAGTAGTGAAAACAATACACAGTCGCCTAATGCTGTTCTGCTGCATCCTTAGCTCACCTGGACTATTATAAGTCTCTACCTTACTGTGGCTGGCAGCGGTATCATCCAGGTAATCCTCTCTCAGAAACTCAAGTGAGATCCACTTCCTGCAGGTCACCCGCAAGGTCACCGTCCACAAACATGAATTAAACTGGGGCTAGAGGATTTTGACTATTTGTTGTTTGCCACGGATGCAATAAACAAATGATGTCTAATCCCTCTCAGTGTCCAGAGGGTGGTGCTGTGCTCAGGGAAGCATTACTACGCCCTGCTGAAACAGAGGGAGGCATCAGCAGCAAACCAGAACACAGCCCTGGTCCGTGTGGAGGAGCTGTGTCCGTTCCCACTGGGGGCTCTGCAGCAGGAGCTGAACAAGTACCCCAACGCCAAAGGTAGAGTGACCCTGCACTAAGTTCCGACCTGCAGTCTGACTCACAGAGCTCCACCTTCACACCAGCGCACATAGTCAGAATCTTTAGGTTTTGTTAAGGTTTCGCTGCTATCTAATTTAGGTTTCGGGCAGATATTGGTTAGGAGGTAGAGCGAACGTCGGCCGACCAGGATGTTGTTGGTTCGATCCCTATCTCCTCTAGTCCACATGTCAGTGTTAAGAACCACAAAGTCGTAACAGTGGGTGAATAAAATGATTAAAAAAAAACACAGCATACAGAAGTGCTGTGTTAGTGGGGGAAAGTGAGTTGTGGTGTAAAGCCCTTTGAGTGGTTGTTAAGACTAGAAAAGCTCTATATAAATACAGTCCATTTATAACAAGTAAGCCCAGGCTTCAGTGTGTGGAGACCGAAACATTTGAGTGTAGCTTCACCTGAGAGATATGAAACCATTTTGGACGACATATCATTTACTTTCTTGATTTCTTTTTGTTCTGGGTCTGTACCCTCGGGGGTTGAATGCACTTATTTTAAGTCACTTTGGATAAAAGCGTCAGCTAAATGAAATGTAATTTAACCAGTATGTAGTTCTTTTATATAAAGCTGAAGAATCTAGTGACATTTAAAAGATGGGGAGAAATAAATGATTTAATTCAAAGAAAAAAAAATACAAAGCGCCAAATAGTAATAGAGTGTTTACAGAACTAAGATAAAAGTCTGATGTAGAACTTTGTTCCAAATATAAATGTAAAACAGAGAAACCGATTTTTCGTGATTCGGTTTATTCCCTCCCCCCTTTTTTGGAGAAACCTATAGATATAATTTTTTGGCGCTTGTCTTTTAATTCTCATTTTTCATTATCTTGAAGTAAAAAAAGTATCTTGTTACGATTTCTGTCTCTAGCCTTTGCCAGCTATAGTTAAGTGTCAATTACAAGCAGCTACACAACTCATTGACAAGTCTGGAAGAGGACATTAAATAACCAGAAATACTGGTAGATCTGTGTAATTGACGAACATCTAAAGTACGAGCCAAACTGGTATTAACTGGCTTCTGCTGCTGTACCAGTCCTCAGTGGCTGTGTAAGTTTCAGGCCAGACTTGTTGTGCAGCACATTCCAAGCTTGATGAACTACTGCCATCAACATCCTTCTCTTCTTCAGCCACTAATCTTTGTCATTTCTGGGTTCTTTACTCTATTTTTCTCTTCTAATGAACTCACCACAACCACTGCCCATTAGAAGACAAGGACGCATTTACAGGCAGTTTTCACAAGTCCCCTCTGGACCTGCCACATGTCTGTCTGGGTTTTTACAAGGAAGTAGTTTCTATTTGTGTCGATCAAAATGTTACAATGATCATCTGAGTCATCATCAAATTCAACATGTGCCCACAGCAGTTAAGCTTTTAAAACAAAAACAGTTATTAGGGATATTGAGAATTTTTTTAATGCAGATTTAGCTTCTTGATTAAAGACGAGCTGTCAGACATGAAGCAGATTGTGAAGATGTTTGTAAACTCATAGCTGAAATGCGAAAATGTCTTTTCTGTTTTTTATTTACAGTTGATTACCCTTATAATTATTGAAGATTGAAACCAACTTAAAAGAGTGTTCTAAACGTGTTGCTGAATTTGTTTATTTTCTGAAAACCTTTGCTCAAGGTTTTATTTCAGCTTTACATTGTTCTCTGATCAAGAAAAAAGATATGTATTCAACATATCACTACATGTTTGGTTTGATCTCCTTCTGTGAAACACTGTGAATCACCTCCTGGTTTACTGTGTATTATAATCAGTTTTCCCCTCGTTTCTCCAGAGTTTGTTTGGAGTCAGGAGGAGCCTGAGAACATGGGCCCCTGGTCTTTTGTGGCTCCCAGGTTTGAGAATCAGCTGGCCTGCAAGGTGAGCAGAGTTTGGAATAACACAATCAGCATTGTAAAGCCTGGTTGTTTGTAAACAAACTGTGTGTAATAAACTCACATCTCATACTCTCCTCAGCTCCGGTTAGTGAGCCGGCCCGCTCTCCCTACACCTGCTGTCGGCATCGGGACGCTGCATCACCAGCAGCAGGAGGCCATCCTCACTGCTACCTTCTCCTAAGACTGGGAGCTAGAACAACCAGTACACAAGCTTCAGTACCACACTACACCACACTACTGCTGTGGTTTGCCGTTTTCATCACTAAAAGCATGAAGCTGCTGCCCTGCAGATACATGGGACTGTTAGAAAATGTGAACGTCTGTGAAACTAATTGGTCAATAATTTAAGGAACAAATCAAAGTGTTAGAGAGAGGATAATTTTGGATTGTTCTATTTGTACACGCAGTCAAACTAAATTGAATGAGTTTTTGTGGTTTGAAGGCAAGGCCTATTTTCTGTTTACTTATTTTCCCCTTTCTCTCATTTAACTTGACAGTTTCCTTTATTTGTCCAAACTGTAAGACTCTATGGTAAGAAGAAACTCACCTGCTAACTAAGTTTGGATCTGTATCAAGGCCTTGTAGTAAAAACTCATTTAGCCGACCGTGGAGTTTGTAGCACTGGGGATTGTTGTATCGTGCCTGTGTCAAACCTGTAAGGGCTCCACACCTCAGGAATCTAAACCATTGAAATGTGTCATGCATCTTAGGTTGAGTTGTTACTTTTTTTTACTGTTCTGAACAGAAAGATATCAGTGTAACTTGGTAGACATCTCAGAGCATTACCCTTAACTATTTATATAGGAATGGTAGTATTTTAACTGGATTAAATACTTCAGGAGATGAAATGTTTCTAAAATAACAAGAAAATTTGTTACCCCTGTGGTTGTTAAATGTTTATTCTATCATGAATTAACATGTGTACATTTTATGGTACAAATTTGGGCTAAGAGGTACCTGATTATTTAAATTATTTAATCACAGTTGAAAGTGGGACTTGAGTTCAAAGTATTGACATTAAAGGGCTAATGTAAATAGTCAAAGTAAATCAGAATGATCAAATGGAAATATTTTTCAATAAATCTATTTTCCTGTTCGTGCATTGAGTTATTTTTGTCTCAACCAGTCTCATAAACCCTTGAGTGCCTATATTTACAATCAGGGACATACTGAGGGATCGGGTGGGAAGTATATGTACTATAATACTGCAGTTAAATATATTGATGAGGTACTTGTTGAATTGAGTATGTCCATTTTCCGCCCTTTATACTTTCACTCGAGTACAGTACAGCGTCAAACATATCACTTTTTTCTTCTTTATATTTGTCTTACATCTCAGTTACTCTGAAAACTCAGATTTTTTGATCAAACTAAGAGATTTTGAATTAAATCATGATTTCACTTATTGTTCATATAAGTTAAGTAATCCCCACCTCAACTCACCTGTCCGAATGTGTGAATTTAAAAAAGATATGTATGGATATATGCAAACGAAGATGTTGAAAAAGGCCATATCTCAAAAAGTTTTAAAACAATCCATACAAAAATGAATATGACCAATTAAACTTAATTTCTGCCGAGTTGACAAACAAATGGAAACATGACCCCCTTGGCGAGGTGAATAATGGCGAAAGAACAATAGCATCACATTAGACTATTGTCAAACCAATTGTGAGCATTTATACCGGGTTCAAAGCAAATTAGCTTCAGACACGTCTCTTCCGCCTACAGCTTGTCTAAGAAATTGGTCACGTTGCACTTACATGAGGCACTTCGTTTTTGGGCTTTTTTGAAGCTAATGTACTTACGTGATTCTTTGTTGTTCTTCTGTTTTGGGTTTGAATCCTCATGGCTGAATGCACTTATTGGAAGTCTCTTTGGATAAAAGCATCAGCAAAAGAAATCAAAAAAGAATAAAGTGGAAGGGGGCCGGGGGGCGGCACCTGCTGCACATGAGCCTCCATCACTCCTGGTTACTCCCCTGCCTCTACATTTCCCCACCTGTTAAAATGAACGCATGTTTGTTTACAACACGTTGAACCAGACCTGGTGTGAACATGTGAACGTGCTCGTGAGCTGAGACAGACCCTGACACCAGTGATTTGGCGCAATGCGAACACTTGAGTCCTTCACGCATCTTTTTCACACACGCACACACACACACACACACGCATCCTCCTCCTCCTCATATCGCTATAACAACCACGGGGACGTCCCTGCGGCTCCACGGTGCAGCCCGACCTCAGATCACCGCGCAGCCGCTCGACTCTGACTGAACCCCGGCCGGGAGGAGCCAGGAAGAGGAGGAGGAGGAGAGAGGAGAGAGGAGAGGCTGTGTTTCCCCTCCCTGTCACAGTGATCTGAGCAGCGGGGAAGCTCAGGCTCGGGATCCGCTACGTCAGGCAGATTAGTCAAATAACCCCTCAGACCTCCCTCCCCTCCCCGGGCTGGGCTGCGTGCAGGGGGCCGAGGAAGCGACACGGGCTGACAAAGAGCCAGGAAGTCTGTGAGCTGAGATCCACCAGCAGCGCACCACTTCTCCTTCCTCCCGTGGCTTTTGTGTTTCTGGATGAGAGGACTGTGGTGATCGACCCCAGGCGGCTGCGTCTCCTCTCTGTTCATCTCCGCGCCCCCCCGCCACCACCACCACCACCGCCACCATGGCGAGAGAGAACGGCGAGTGCGGCGATGGATCCTGGAAGAAGAACGTCGACGATATCAAGAACATCTTCGACTTCAAGGAAGTGCTCGGGACGTGAGTAGCGCAGAAACTTTGAATGCACCAGACAGCACATGACACCCCACTGCAGCGATCAGCGGGAAGGGAACGGTTCCCTGACAGACAGACAGCTGTTGAATATGGGCAGAAGTAACCGAGCATGGCTCCCAACACAGACTGGGCCTGTTTAAACTTAAAATCACAACCAGGACTATCATCGGTTGATTGTTCATAGAGGGGACATCATGCAGCAGTCACGGTTCATTCATTAAAAAACAAAAAAAAACTATACTGCAGATCAGGGCTGAAGCCACACAGAGACCAGTGCAGGCAGCCATTCATCTCCTCCACAGTCCATCATAACAAGTGGGATAGAGAGAACAGGGCTCGTTTGCATGCACACACGATGGAATCAGCTCTGAAGGACCATCTGTGGTGACTCCTCTTATTCCAACAAAGAAACAATGGGTCTGGGGTTGTGTCTTCATCTTGGAACTGTCCTCCAGCTCCGTCTCATTTGACTTGTGGTTATAGTTTTTAGGGACCACTGTGGTTAAAGTCGTTCTCTTGTCCTTGGCCCTCAGAGGAGGTGAACTCCAGAGGGTTTTTTTGGTCTCCTGTAGAGCCCCTACAGTATACTCTTTTCCAGGTTCAACACTGGTTTGGAGCCACTGACTAACCTCAAACTGGTTCTTTGTGTTTCGCCGGCAGGAAAAGTAGTGCCAGAAAAATTGGTTTGGCTCTGGCACCAACGCTTGGTTATCTAGAAGAAGAATTGCTTACATAAGGGGGTGGGACCATCATGACCAACAAGACCAATAGCCCAAACCAAAACATTAGTTGCTCTCGGACATGCACTGAACTCCGTTTCTCCGGTCCTCATAAAGTCCACAGAAACTCCGGAGGGGCCAATTTGAGAACACAGCAGTAGATCTTCCGCTTGACTCACCGTGAGCGAGTGGGGGGGTTTGATGACACACCTCACTTGAACCCTCCGGAGGATTTGTTGCTGTTTCCAACGCCTGTGTGAGTCAAGAATCTCCCGCTGCGTTGTGCATGTGTGTGGGAAACCTCTGGAGAAAGTCCGGACCCTGGTCTCCAGAGCTCCAACAGAGGTCCTGCCAGAAAACGGCTTAATTGTCTCCTTGTATTGTGGTCGTCAAGTAATGTGCAGATCGAGGAGCAGCTCTAGCAAAGAGAAGCTGTCGTCCACCACTGTCAATGTTGTGTTGAAGTGTAGTGTTGTCAAGAAATGAGCTGTATAGAGTTATGATTGACGTGACATGGCTCTATCATGGCTCTAGCCTTAGCACCGGCCGAGCACTAGCACCAGGTTCACCTTGGTCAAAAAGGGAGCTTTGACTTCTTGTCTCGTTTTCTTTGCTGCTGAAAGAGATTCCGAATGTTCCCTGAACAGAAGACCCCTCGGTCTAGATACGGTCAAGCTCTCAGGCTTTCAGACTTGTGATGGATTGCTTGGTGCTATCACACATCCAATGTGCATTTCTCTTTTCCCCCCTCTGGTCTTCGTCCCTTGATGTCATGTCCCTTCTCCCTAGACTGAGAGTAATTTAATGTGGTGATGTTTGTGTGGTTTGGGATTAGGGGGGAGGCCCATGTCTCCCCTGGGAAATGTTTGTTTTTTCTTTTTTTGAATTGGCCTCAGAATCTGATGTCAAGCTGAGCCAAAAATGGCCTCCATTAGTCAGTATGATATAGATAAGCCGAGAAAGAGGTATTTCCCAAACATTCAAACACACTCGCTGTTGTAAGAAATGCAACCTTTTCTTGTGTAAATTTAGAATTTTCACCATCCTCTTGGCTCTCCTCCCCATCCCCTGATACCGTGAAAGTCTACCCTTGCTCAGCATGACCATGGAGCTGTTCCTCCTGAGCGGCAGCGGCATCATAAAGTCCTCGGGCAGATTGGTGATTCATGAAGTGCACTCGACACTTCAGCTGTTTCTGCTAAACAGTCAGACATTCCTACCTGGAGGCTCTTCTGATTTCCCCAAGGCTTTCATTTATGTGCGAGGAGCCGCTGAATAACAGCAGTGAATCATCGTGATTTACTGTGTCCACACACAATGGGCAGGTTGGAGGAACACGCATCCCTCGCCCACAACACATCTCTGGGGGCCGGTTAGTCTCAGCTCGGCCTGTATGGTAGATATTGTACAGCAGAGTTCTCGTGCTGATTAACTCTACCTCTAAGTCCCATTTACTAGTTCCTGTGTGTCTTAATGAGGGAGTTCCTTGTAGCTGCACGCTGTGGCTCGCAACAGGTCGCCACGGTAGGAAAATCCCAGCAACTCAGCAGCTTTACCTGAGGATTAAAAATGGATGGTCAGAGGAAGAGCGATAGATTATCCTCCCCCTCCTCCACCTCCTCCTCCTCCTCACCCTTGTCCTCCTCTTCCTCCCACTCTGACTCTCGGGTTCCATGACGGGTTTCCCCTCAGTGTCCAACAGGGACCTACCCTATGCAGAGGGCCTCGAGTTAAAGAAATCAGTTTCACTGCTTCATGGGAAAGTACATTTAGAAGCGCACTGTGCTTTCAGTTTCATTTATATTCACGTGTGCTTGTGCTCCACTACAGTTTAGAAGTCTTCACTTCTGTAAACAGATTGCGTTTGTGAATCAGCAGAACCGGTAGGTGAGGGACAGTATTTGCTGGTGTCTGTCTCTATTTTGACCAATCCTGTTTGAGCAGGCTTTGGTGGCCCGCAGGTAATGGCCCAGTCACACACATACAAACGCTACTTCATTTTCATGCGATGGCCGATTGGCTCAGGGATTGAAGAGGTATTTGGGCATTTATCAAACAGATTTAATCCTCACTTATTTTGCTGAAACAGTTTTGAGTTGCTAAACTTTAAGGTTATTTTATGGGATCTAACACATTTGATTTAAACTACCCAACAGTTTATTTATTATTAAGCTTAATTGACTGATCATTTATTGATAGTCAGTACAACTCACTCTTAATATTACTGTATTATTCTCCGATCATTTTCTATTTCCCAACACTGCTACAAACCTCAACACTGACAAATCAGGGATGAATAGAAAGTCCGAGGTTCTATTATATCAACTGTGATGTTTTGTTTTCTGAAAACATTTGAATTTGTGGATTTAAAAAAAAACTAAATGCTCGTTGCTTTGAACATTCAGCAAAGAGTAAAGACTGGACTTGAGCAGCAGCCGTAGGCCAGTATCTCTCTGTGTGTGTGTGTGAACATGATGACTGATCAGATAATAAGAGGGGCTTGGGAGCTGAACACCTGCAGCGGTGGCGGTAATACTTCGGCCTCACTCCTCCACCATGTGTTCTACTGGCTTTAGATGTTGTAAGCTAATGAGATCTTCAGCAGTGAAGTCGTCCTCCCTCCTCACCGCCACTCGCCCTGCTGCTAATTTCAGACCCGTAAGCTGCTGATACTCTGAAGGAAATTAAGTAACCTGACCACAAGTGCCTTCACAGGCAAAGTGTAACCAGCAGTGGTTGTTGTAATGCGTGTCTCAGGTTACAGCTTGATGGATGATAAGGATTCATTAATCCAACTTTTCCAATTTAATACCCATTACAGCATTACTGATAATTTATTGGGTTGATATATGATATTGATATATTTCTTTCCATTTATATGCAAAGTGCCTTTAGATAATATTCAGCCCTTTTTCATTAAGTCAACCTTTATTTTAACTTTAGTGAATACATAGAGACCTCAATTCCAATATATTACAGACAATAAATAAATCAAGATACAAAGAAAACACAAAATATTAAATATAAGAGCAGTAAAAGCCTTAGGAATAAATACAGTAAATACATTTAGATTTAAAGCTAATGATTCAAGTAAAGCAATAACCACTGGAGATAAAATAAAGTGAGACAGATAACTTAAATTGCCCTTGGGATAAAAAAAGAGTTGAACTTTAGATTGTAAAGAGTGGTGCTCCATGTTTCAGGTGCATGATGACAAAACCTGTACTCATTTGAGTGTGTTGGATGAGACACTTTAAAAGACAGCAGTGAGGTGGTGTTAAGGGTCAAAAGACCAGAAAGGACCTTATCGATGTATGTCCTTTTACATATGTTGTGATTTGGCACGATACAAATAAAGATTTAATTGAATTAGCAGAAAAAGAAGTAGATGCTGCCGAGAAATGACAAAGATATGTTTTAAGCTGATAGTCTGAGATGTAGCTGTTCACACTATCTTGTAAATCGTGGCCATTATCAGCTTCCAATGTGAACTGGTCATGGCCCTGATGCAACCCGCACGTGAACAAGAACAGCAAGACGTGACACACCGAAGGCTTTGTACGGAAGTGATCGAGTCATAAACATGGAGGCCACAGATTACGTTTAGCGTTTCATTTTCTCTTGATACTTTCAAACACAGACCGGTTACGATATGAACCCCTCAAGTTTTGCTTGTACAGACGTGTCACCCCAAGTACTCGTGTGGTCAAAAACCTCCCTGCCCCACTGGCTACGTCTGTCGCAGCTGTCTTCCATGCTTGTTTTCACCGGGTGACTCCTGCCCGCCCCTGAGCCTGTGCTTATTTATGAGGAATATTGATCTACAGTGACGTACAAGTGGCTCTGAATTCAGATACGGGTCACATGGCTTTTCAGACTGAGGTCACATTTCATGAAAGCAGATCTGTGTATATTTATATTATACCGTTTTCTTTTTTTTGTATCTGCCTCAAAATCCAGTGTGGGTCAGACACTTCACTACTGAGAGGAACAAATTACAGCAGTGGTTTATTTATTAAAACGTAGTAGCTTAAAGCGACGCGGTCTGATTGCATCCTGTCTAAGTGCTTTTCCATGTATTTGCAGAATCCCACATTTTGAGATTAAAGTGCCAAAGTTGTCTCTGTCAGCTCCGAGCCAAACAGAGCGGAGCTGCAGCTCACTCATTCATCTCACTGTTTAACCGCTGACGCTACAACCTTTATCGTTCTTTATTTATTTTAACCATGCATACATTTCCTTTCCTGAGTTTGATGTTAATGAAAGAAGAGGCCTCTACATCTGATATTAAACCGACCCTGGAATTGACTAGGACGGGGTCAGCTTTGTCAGATCTGCTCCTTCCTTCGAGCATTGATCATCCTCTGAAACAGCCTGTGTGGTGAATGGTGGGATCCTTGAACGCTGCCTGAAGCGGGGGAGATGGCAGCTAGGCAACAAGGATGGTGGAAGTCCTTGGTTGCACCCTTTTGAAGAAGATGCTACACCGACCACTTTGCACCACCACTGTCCTCCAGCTCCATTCACTGTGGGAGGACATGACTGTAATGATGGAAAGTCAAATAATTGTGTGTGTGTGGTAATTTCCTGAGTTCCCATTTGTATTCATGCCCATCGGTGTGAATGCCTACAGAGAGAACTCTGCTGTACTCTGAGTGTTGAAGTGCACTAGACTGTCCTGTATCAAAGCACAGGAGCCAGTTATCACACTCATTAACATAATGCAGCCTCTCTCTGACTTACCATGGGTTTCTGCCAAATATCTACCTCCACTGTCTGATGTTTCTTTTTCTTTCCATTTTTTTTACGAGTGATGTCAGCTCTCGTCTGTAAACTGAGCATCTTTGTGTGTTTGATGCACAGTCTGGTGAACACAAACTGCACTATCCTGGAAAGACGCCATGGGTCCAGAGTGTGTTTTTATGGTTGTCAGCCTCAGTTGTTGGAACTGAAGCTAAAATATCCTGGATACAGGAGTCGCCATCTTAACTTCTGATATCATTTGCAGCCTGTGACTGTGCAGCAATGATCGTGGTGTGGAGCCATGGAATTGAGGATTCATGCTCTCGACCAATCATAAGTTGATCTCAGTGGTCAGTCATGACCCCTTTTTTTATAGCCTCAAATAACTATACAACCAAATGAACTGGAAATTATAACACTTTTAATAATGACAGACATAATGTGAGAAAATGTTATTTAACATTTATTCTGATTTTCAATTTGGTCCATGTCCCATCCACTAACATTTGAGACAGGGTTTATGACCAATTATGCAGTCAGCCTTAACATGGTAAATCAACAGATTATATTATAAAATATGATGATGAATTCTTCATGCTAATTGTTAACACACCAGCAACAATATTCCTGTATTACACAGACAGAAAACATTGTGTCTGCATCATTAGCACTTTAACTGTTTGATACTTTAGACTTCACCTTTTTATTAAACATTTTGTATTTAATACTTTACAGTTTTCTGTATTGATTTAAAGTTACAACCTTTACTTGAGTAAGGATTGGCCTATGGATCAAGACTGATACAAAATGAGCTTATTGCAGGTATATTGGCACTGCATGTAAACCCATGAGAAACAGAAATAGGAACATAGAAAACAAAAGATAGAGATAATATTGTCATAGTTACTTGATGTTGTTTTTCCACCAGAGAGGTTTTAACAACATGGTATTTGATATTATAATTAATCCTGTATCACCGAGGTTACACTGGATCTTTACTTAAACATCAAACTTAACTAAAGGATCTAAACAGTTTGTCCACTCTAATAATGATTCTTTAGAACCCAGAGAAACCCAATAGTAAACCAAAGGAGAAAAGCCACCATTGCACTTGAATAAGTATTTTCCAGATGTTGCTGATGAGACTAACACTTAGAAACATTTTGTCCAGCTGACGGTGGAGTTTACAGAGCTGAGTAGACAGAGTTGTTTATCACAGCCGAGCAGATGGTGCTGTGACGCCTGTTTAAAAAAAGTGTTTTGTGTAATTGTAAAAACGATCTGTTGCCAGTACGACTCTGTGATGCATCTCAGCCGAAATGTACAAAAGTGTGTGATTTGTCATTCCAATCATCCAGTATCAGCCTATATTCACATTATTCACCAACTCGGTGCACCAGATTATGTTGTATCTTTTCAAAACACTGATCAAATCATGTTTCACATTGAAGGGCGACTCTGACCACTGCGGGTCACAGCGGCAGCAGCTCCATCTGGATTCCCACTCTTCTTCTCCATACATTGGGTAATGAGCGGCTGTAATTCATTTTACACAAGATGATTCAGTGTGATTACTCAGCAGCAGCACAGTACTGAATGTCAATAAGGCAGACTCAGTCGCAGAAACCCCCCACCCCCTAAAAAACACTCTTCCTCCATGAAGAGCACCCCGCATTTCCATAACCTCCAATGGTGACCAGCCGAGGTCAAATCCTGAAAAGTTTTCTGGAGGATTATTCAAAACGAGGCTCCACACTCTTTCATCTGCAGCATCGATGGCTGTTTTCACAAAGACATCAGCCCACGTTCTCACATGAGTCAGCCCGTTTGGCTCACAGACACACACACACACACACACACACACACACACAGCGTGGTGCTGCTGTGTGACAGCAGAACGACACACGCAGCTCATCCAGGAGCTCTGTGGAAGAACACCATCACGACCGTCCAGCTTTTATCATTATTCAGCAGCATGAGTCAGTGTGCTGAATCCTTGGTGCAGCCTGTGATACTGGAAACATTTTTTGCAGCCATTCAATCATCTCCATCTTACGCAGGAGAATGAGACGTGCATCGATACAGGTGGAGCCTCCTGTCATTACTTAGCGCTCCCCCAGATCACATCAGGGATTAGTGTGGAGATGAAGCGGGTGAGCCAGAAGTCAGATAGGTCGTTACCTCTAAGGAGGTCATGTTTTCACCTCTGTTCGTTGGCTTGTAAACAGGATTATGCAAAAACAGTTAAACAGATTTCAGCCAAAACATTTGGGGGAGGATGCGGCCGGTTTCTGGGAAGAACCCGGTTCATTTTGGTGTGGATGTGTATTAAGAAATGGATACAAGAATCCTTTTTTTCAATTTTACAGTTTTGGCACACAGTCCCCTTATGAAAGTACATTTAAATTCACTAGATAAAGATTTTAATTGGGTTCTGCACCACAAGTGCACACACTCATAGATATCTGTCCCCTAAACATGTCTCTTGTATTCTTTCATTTGGAGCAATGAAATATGTTCTGAGAAATCTATGAAAATGTTGAAAAATGCTCTATCTTACAATGTGAAAGAAAGTGAAAAATAAATTTTTTCAATTTTCAAATAATCTACAAATCATATTTTCGATTAATCAGTCATTCTATGAAATAATAGAACTTTGAGCCAGTAGTGATGTATTCAGTCTGAGCAGAAATACAAACTCTAAACAAATAAAAGCACAAAAAACTATGAAAAAGAAAAGACAAAATTATATGAATTACAATACTGGAATCAGCAAGTGCTTGGTGTCGTGGCTCAGGAACAACAGAGAGGATTCATAATTTCTCAAAGCAGTTGCTGATGAATCTCTTTTCTTTAGATGCACTGATCATTTCAGCTCTGGAGCGAGGTGCGATGGTGGTGGATGTGTCACCATGGCTTTTGTGTGTGCATGCGTGTGCAGATACAGCGCGTGTGGGCGGCGGCGTCACCATATGCACGTCTCCCACAGACATCGCACCTCTTTCTCCTCTGTGAATTGTGAATTGATCGAGTGAGAGCTCGCAGCAGCGTTGTTGTCGAGCCGAAATGCAGGGGGAGAGCGAGGGAAGTCACATGCACGGTTTCTGTCATGCTGTCATTGACAGGAAATGATGCTGCTGCTTGGCAATGTGGTGAGCGCGGGGACCGAAATGGTGCTCGAACCATGCTCCCAGTTAGTTTGCAGGTTTCCTGTGGTTTTCAGCTGTGTGTGGGTCTCCTGCTGCAGAGAGGAGAGGGCGTGCTCTGAAAATATAAACGTGCGTGAGAGCTCACTTGCTGGTACAATGTCCACACAGCTGTAGAAGTCGGTAGCATGCACTGAATAGAAATGATGCTCATTGTCCCCAAGGCAGCAGCTGCAGTGTGTGTGTGTGTGTCTGTGTCAGAGTGTGTGTCTGTGTCAGTGTGTGTGTTGTGACAGACACAGAGAGCAGTGCACCATCTCCTTCACATGAGCACTTGAGTTTACATATTGTCCCAAATGTCAGAGCGAGGTAAAACTCAGAAGGGCGTTTGCTCCAAGCCCCTTTCATTTCTCTTTGTTTGCTGTAACATCTTCCCCCTCATCACACCTGGGGCTGGGCTTTGTGACCAGGTAGTGTGTGTGTGTGTGTGTGTGTGTGTGTGTTGTGGCTCTGACTGACCCTCCCCCCGTGTCGTGTGATGGTGGAGTGAGGGATTAGCGTGGATTTGATGGCCACATTAGGATTTAGCGGAGCAAGAGGTGCTGACTCTAGAGCCCGTCAGGTGAAGCTGAGAGAACATAATGGAGGTTTTGATGTTGGGCCCATCTCTTGAATCACTTCAGGGGTTTATCACATCACTTTTATTTTTGGAGCAACTGAAGATGCTCCAACTTATAACTGCAGGAGTCAGTATGCTTTCATATTGTTATAGGTTTTCATTTCAAACATGTTAAAAATAAAAAAAATCAATATATGCCAGTGAGAAAAGGGCCCAGCTTTAACAACAAATCAGGTCGGAAAGTGGAAAGTCCTCCACTTTTCTTTTCATATTTCATCAAAACATTTATTGTGAAATGCCGCAATACTCCAGCTTTCATCATAAACACCTCAATTACAATCAGCAAACATGAACGTTCATGGCTCACTGAGAGCAGGTTAGAAAAACTAAAGCAAATGAAGCATTAACACATCCTGTTCCATGTCTTGCTGTGCCACCGCCCCCCCCCCTCCTCAAGCATCCATTTGTATGTATTCATGTAGTTTACTTAAACATTAACAATAGAGCTCTGAATAGATAATGAAATGATTGGGAATAGAATTTTATTGCAAGACCCAGTTGCTCATGTCAAAGTAAAACATTGTGAGCAGCTCAGTTTGTGTTAAAATAAACATGGAGACAACAAACTAATATACTGGTTAAGACAAATAAATCACACATGATTTTATGAGCTGTGGAGCCAGTCAAGAAAATCAAAAACTCGATCTCAGATAACATTTTATTTTCTTGTCCCGACACATTTTGCTGAGCCTTCACCGCTGAGCCATCAGTTCATCAGTAATAATCGGGGATTATTTTATTATTTTAGATCGTATGACCTGTTCTGGTCCAGTAACCGTGACCCTGAGCGAATCAAAACACCAATCCTCTTTCAAGATCTTCACTTCAAACCATCCTGAGGCGGAGGTTAATAAAAAAGGTTTTTGTGAAGATGTGTAACGACAACAAGAAGTGGGAGGGAAGCAATCATGCTGCGTGCTCGGCAAGATTTAAGGTGGACTCAATGTGGTATCATAGCAACAGATACAGATTGCTCAAGCAAATATTCCCTTAATTCAGTATTTGTTTTTAAGGCTCTCGCGTACGGGGACAGATGGCCGAGGCGGACTTGCTATCTGCCGATCTAAATGGGTGTTTTAAAAGTGTTTGCCATGCTTTCGGCCGCACACGAGCACCGAGCGTAAGCCAGTGCGGATGGCTGTTGGCTTTAGTCAGGGACTTTAGCCAGTTCTTAGTAAATATTCACAATATGCTGTTTGTGTACTCTGGCCTGTCTGCCTCTGAGTGCCCTGTATGTACTCGCCCACGATGGGGTTTTCTGTGTCAATATTGCCCCAGCGCATGTGAAGGAGAACTAACACGTCTCCTCTGTCTCTCCCGCAGGGGCGCCTTTTCAGAAGTGGTGATGGCCCGGGAGAAGACCACGGGAAAGATGGTGGCGATCAAATGCATCCCCAAAAAAGCACTGAAGGGGAAGGAGACCAGCATCGAAAATGAAATCGCCGTTCTGAGGAAGTAGGTGCCGCTCGACTGAGCCTGTGGGGGAGTTTGCAGGAGAGGAACACCACTTTTAGAGAGGGTCACCAGTGTGTGCTTCCTCTGGGGGGGTGAAGCTTGTGTGTCAGAGAGCTCTCGGAGTTGAGATGCAGATGCCAATCAGGCTACACCCAAGCCATCATTCATTTGAAAGCCCATCCACTCTGCTTGTGATACGCTTCCCATCCACACTACTCCAGAGGTTTAGAGCAGGTCAAATTGAGAAGTTTGGGAAAACGCTGCAGTTCATGTTTCAGGGGTTTCTGTTCTCTGGGGCCGTATTTGTTGTCTGGACGAGCAGAAACTTAGACGTTTTAGAAACGATCACAACCACTTGCTGATTGGGATTCATCAAGCTCCTATCACATGACCCCTCTCCGGGAAAAAAGTGTTGCCTCAGCTACCAGTGTAGAACACAACATGGATAACTAATTACAAAAGTTGCTTAGCCTGCTGTCTGTGCTGCCTTTTAGAATCATGTAACTGCTTAAATGCGTAGGAAACAAGCTATAATTCAAAGCAATCTGCAAACAACAACCAAATTCTTCTTGTGTACATTCCCAGCGTGCATGAGTGTTTCAGGAGCGTTAGTCTTGACTGGGATTAAAAGTGACTGAGATCCTTTTGAAACGCCATTTTCACCAGTCATTGTCAGGCTTGAGTGACGTCCTTATCGAATCTCATCTATCCACCATTTTGGGTCTTCACACTCGCACTCTCTCACACACCTACACGGGGTATGACAGGATTGCATTGACAGTAGGCGACAGCCCATCCTTCCTCAAGGCCTGATTCTGTAATTCCACCAAGGAGCTCAGTTATCAGTCACTCCTGAAGTGAGCACGCCAGTTGTTGGGTGTAGTTGCCTGGCTACAGTTGCTATCCTCTGACTTCTTCCTTTTTTCCATCTCTCTCTTCTGATGTGTCATTCCTTCTATTTCCTCTCTGTCTTCATTCTCCCGCCTTGTATCTGTAACGTCCCCAAAACTGAGACCGGGAGGAAGTTGTGAACACTGAGACGCTCCCCCCCACCGCTTCCTGCCTACACTACCACCCCCACCTATTCTTTGTCAGCCACCTGCCCATCTGTCATCTGCATATCTCCGAGCAGAGGCTCATTGATTTCTTTTTTTTCTTTTGCTTAAACCTTACACGTTGGTTGCCTGGACACAGACTCCAAGCATTTTCATCCAAGTCCTATTATCTCCTGTAGGTGCCACAGCTGACTGGGGGGGGGGAGTTGCCACCTCATGACTCATTGATTAGCATCCTCCGAGAACAACCCCCACCCTGCTCTCCATCACTCAATTAAGATTTTCTCCTTTAGGTGAATGATAAGCTTTGCCAGGTTAATTTTTGAAGACACACAAGCATGAAGACACACGTGCACAAACATACACAGAGAACAAAAGAAGCAAAGAAACAAGGGGTTTGAGTCGGAAGGACATGGTTTTAACAAAGGAAATGTCTAAATGCACCTAATTAGGGGCCTGTTTTAAAGAACATAGGCCAAGAGCAAACCCAGTGCTTTTGTTTTCTCCTCCCTCCTCCAGGATAAAGCATGAGAACATTGTGGCTCTGGAGGACATCTATGAGAGCTCAAACCACTTGTACCTCATCATGCAGCTGTAAGTATATCAGCTCACCTCTTTGTGTAGCTCAGCTCTTTGTCTCCCATTTGTCCTGCATCTGCATCGTGTAAAGTCCTCACGTCTGAGTGAATACAAGGATTGGCTAGAGAACGATTGTATTACACACACAAACAGAGGGACCAAATAAAGTCAATTATGAATACAATGCTGGACCAAAACTTTACACTAGTGAATAAATACATTTAAGGCACAATATGTTACTTCAGCCAATAGGGGTCTCTCAATAATAACAATAACAAATGCCCACCATTGCCTATGAAAATCTTCCTGACGCAAGTTATTCACAGTACGCAACGGGAATAAATAATTATGATCGATTAAGAGTGACAAATACAAACACTGGAAAGAAAAGAAGTGTGTTCTTCCTTGGTCATATGTTGTTTGCTCTGGATGTTATAGCAAAGCCACATGAGGCAGTCAAACACAACCAAAGTGAAACGTCCTGTTTCCTTTAATACAATTGTGGCTTTTCTCTGGGTTTCAACATTGTCACTTAACAAGTCAGCAAAATACATATCAAAGGTCTAATTGTGTTTATACATTTTAATGAAGAATTGTTGCACGTCGTATCTTTAAAGTAAATCCTTTTTGAATTTTTGGAAATTAGCGTATTTAAGTTCGTAATGACAGTTGATTCATGAGTCGATTATGATGTGTACCATAAGTACGAAGCTGGAGGCATGACCAGTTGGCTTAGCTTTACTGATAAATGGATAGATAAGGAAAAGTTTGACCAACTTTATACTAAGTAATTCAATTTAAATTGTTCTACAGCATCTATATCTAAAGTGTGATAACAAGCTGTGGTTTGAGACCAGCTTCTGGTCGTGTCTCTCAGGTATTATAATGACATGGGTCACTAAGCTAAGAATCCGTCGCACACTTATTGTTGTTCTAAAAGTTTCAAGACTCCGATCAGCATATGGTTAAAAAAAAATTCTGCCTGGTGCTTGATAAAAACAATGTTTTACCATTTTCACAAGTTACGTCTAAGATAGTTTCCTATCCAGGTCGTATGGTGCCGGCGAGGGTCAAAACAAAAGCACATTTCACGAAACACAACATTTGAAGAAACTCTTCAACATTTTAAATGATAATATAATAAGTGATTGTGGTTTACAGGAGCTCAAAGGCAGATATAGTTATCAATAGACAAAGCCAACTTAGGTTTTTCCCCCTGTTTCCACCATAGCCTGTATAAAAATAAGGACGACGCATCTCCACTTCCTCCATTTGTCAGTTGCTTGACTTTTTATAACTGATTCTGATTAGAGAGACATAAATCAACTTCTTCATTGGTTTTATCATTTTATAAACCTGCTCGTTGTTTTGTGTGTGTGCTGGCAGTGTGTCTGGAGGTGAGCTGTTTGACCGCATTGTGGAAAAGGGCTTCTACACAGAGATGGATGCCAGTCGACTCATCCGGCAGGTTTTGGATGCGGTCAACTATCTACACTCTATGGGCATCGTACACAGAGACCTAAAGGTATCAACAATATTTAATATCACAGAATCACTTGCATTTGTTGTTGAGGACTTCAAAATGTTTGACATCCTACAGAGAAGAGAAATCCCTGTCACCTGTGTGAGTGATTCACTAACTACTGTATGTGGATCACCCACAGAGTCTAAATGTCAGGGGTTTTTAATCTCAGTAAAAGTGATGAAGCCATCTGGATGAACTTTAAAACATTTGTTTCACATCTGTCTGGCATCTTACCGTCTGGGCGACTGAGATTAAGCCACACAGAGAAAAAAAAACACAAGCTTGACAGACTCTTTCTTTTTGTTTTCAGCCTGAGAACCTGCTGTACTTCAGTCCTCATGATGAGTCAAAGATCATGATCAGTGACTTCGGCCTCTCCAAGATGGAGGGAACAGGTGACGTGATGGCCACCGCCTGCGGGACTCCGGGATACGTGGGTGAGGATGCACTTTGAGCTCTCCGCTGGGGTGGAAATTCGCTCTGAGATAATGAGCTGCTCTAGTTGACTAAACATGACCTAATCCAAGTAGTCACAGGTTGACCTCCGCCATCTGCCACAGGCAAAGCACCAAACATTCACATTCATCTCCAGCCTCTGTGTCCTGGTGAATTGAATTGGCCACTGCATGAATATTAGTGTTTCTGACCATTTACAACGATATTTCTTTCTTCCAGCTCCTGAGGTTTTGGCTCAGAAGCCCTACAGTAAAGCTGTGGACTGCTGGTCCATCGGGGTCATCGCTTATATTCTGTAAGTGCTTAATTTAAAACATAAATACATAAACTTTGGAATGACCTGATTATTGTATTATGTATTTGAACATTTTAAACAAGGAAACTTTAAATCAGATCAGAAACAACCAGGGGAAAGCTGACTGAAATGAAAAACCTCTTTATCAAAAGCGTCCTAACCATAGATGAATTTAAATAGATGAACATCACAAAGTGGAATTCCAGATAAGAATTGAAAAATAAACAAGTCTCATATACTACACACTGATTCTAAGCAGGTTTTTAATCACATGGTTTGTATTAAATCATGTGACACCAACATCGCAGTTTGATTGACAACCAGCATCACATGTTATTATTTCCTGTTCGTATAAAATGGTTATGTAGGTCTGATTTTGTGCTGATTTATTAAAACAATATATTCTGATGATATATTTATTGTAAGGATTTGAAATACAGCTTATTTTATTAAATTTTTTGGTTACATTTTCTTATTGTTTTTAGTGTTTGATCGTGAATCGAAGAACTGGGCAAATAATTTTTTTTAAGTTTTGAAGGCCCTAAATTAAAAGTAATGAACATCACCAGAGAGTTAAAAGTTGATGTCCAGACTTAGCAGCAGACCAACTCTTCTCTGTAACCTCATGACAACTTGCCTAAAATTGTGAAACACATCAACACATCAGTGAGAATCCCTTATGCCGCTCATTTTATTTTACACAACCTATAAAGTTTGTAGTGGAAAGTGTTACACAAAGCCACTCAAATAATTAGATGAAGTGATGCTTCACGTTTGCAAAAAGAAAATCCCAGGCCTCATTTTCCACTTGTGGGGATGATACATTTCAATGTCATGTAGTGGAAGAGATTCTGATGCTCCTTCAAATAGTTCTTCTGTATGATGATCGTTATATAAAAATGTAATACTGTTTCATAATCTGGAGACAACTTAAATGTACAGGGTGAGGGCTGTGTTATGGATTTATGTTGCATATCTGCAAATTGCATGTCCAGTTTTTTTCCATATCATATGAAAATGAGTGTTTTGTCCTATTTCTTCCCCTCTTAGACTCCATGTAGTCTCCGTAATCCCTCTGAACCATCTCCTGTAGCATGCTGCATGAAATCAAACTGCCAGTGAATGAGATTAAAGGCCCACAGCAAATCCTTTTAGATTTGGGTTAAAGTTTCTAACACCAGCTGGATGACGGTGCTCACACGGCCTATTGTTGTGCAATCATCCATCTTCATGTCCTCAGGCTTTGTGGTTACCCACCTTTCTACGACGAAAACGACTCAAAGCTCTTTGAGCAGATCCTCAAGGCAGACTACGAGTTTGACGCACCGTACTGGGATGACATATCGGACTCTGGTGAGCTACGTCCGACTGCTTGAGTTGAATATGTTGAAATATATTGTGACAACTTCACAAAATTCAAGGAATCACATCTTATTTTGAAGCCCCTGAACTGACAGTAAACAATACAAAAAATAATCGACATTCGTCTTTAATCGTGCAGGCGGTGTCAGTGTTGAGCAAAGAAGATAGATTATATATAAAGATGAATGATGCCTCCCCCTGAATGCCATTGAATAACTAATTAAACCCAAAGTTACTGGAAAAAAGTTAAGCTCGAACACCTATGTGATAAGAACTTTTAAATGCAGAATGACTGCAATTATAATTGTTTCTATATATTTATAGATTAGTGCCAAGCTTATAGTAAACCAGATTTTTTTAGAAGATTATTCCTGTAACTCATTTGAACCTCTGTTTTTTCCGGTCATTTATTTATTTTAGCTTTTTTGGTTATGTTTATAAACTCTTGTGGAAATCTGCCATCACTCATAAAGTTACAGATGGCATTTCCTGTTTCCTCTTAAGTCAAGTTCACTTATTTATATATCACAAGGCTTTACAATCTGCATAGTAAACAACTTCCTGGATGTGCTCTTGACCTTTTCGATTGCTTTCATAGCCAAAGACTTCATCAGCTTCCTAATGGAGAAGGACCCAGATAAGAGATTCACGTGTGACCAGGCCCTTGAGCACCCCTGGTGAGTAACCAGCCGCGACACAGTGCGCTCCGCCCAGACAATCACAGGGAACCACACGTCCCGCTGCAATTAAACAGCAGTATGACGCAGATTGCCAGGCTTGCGCATTTGTCATAGAAAGCATGTCCTCCCACTGTCATCTGTCGCCATGGCTCCGAGCCGCGAAACCCACCTCTGCTCACCACCGGCAGCCCTAAGAGAGAAATCTGCTGAATGAATGGCTGCCAATTAGCGTCCGGTGTCCTGAAGGATCCTTAAAGAATGTAAAAAGCTTTAATGAACAATTAGGATGTTTTTCCAGGCCTGAGCTGGAGGTAATGAGCGCGAGCTGTGAGCAGCGTGGGCTGCTGTCTCCGGCTGAAGCGGCCAATATGAATACGTCTGTTACACAGTAATGGGTCTTTGGGCTGCTGGGCAGGTGGTCCCTCTGATCCAAATATGTGGCTTGTGACAGCGGTAACAAGTGTTCGCAGCAGAGAGGAATGGGTTTCATTGACAAGGAGATATTATGATGAATGTGGGAGAAAGTGATGCGGCGAATGAGCTCCGGCAAAAACACATTGTGCTCAAATAAGTGATGGGAGCAAATAGGAAAACAGAATGAGGATGGATTCCCAGGTTATAACACATACAAATATAAATCAGTTGTGCAATGCCTTGCTTGTATGTGTGAATTGTTATATACATGATCTAAAGGGACTTGACTTTAATTTTCAGGATTGCTGGTGGCACAGCTCTCTGCAAGAACATACATGAGTCTGTCAGCCGACAGATTCGGAAAAACTTCGCCAAAAGCAAATGGAGGGTGAGTCCCCGATGTGGTCATTCTTGGTTTTACCCAAGAAACTTTAAAACCTAAAGAAAACGTATATCTCAGCATGAAAATATGGTGCCACACAGTTAAAAGACACAGGCAAAGATGTCAAGAGAGTTTCTAGTGAGAAGGGTTGATGTACTGTAAACAAAATCAGTAGAATTTATACTTAACTTTCTGTTGTGAACTTGTAATAGCAGATAATCTCCTTCAGAGCTGTTTGTGTCTAAAGAAAACCTCTGGAGAAAGTCTGGACATAATTCTCCACACATCCCCGGGAGGCCATGTCTGAAAACGTTTTTTTAGGCTTGCAAATACATGAAGAAGAATCTGTCTTTGGTGTCCCACTCTTCTGTTTACACTCTCTCCTCACAGCAAGCCTTTAACGCGACGGCTGTGATCCGCCACATGAGGCGTCTGCAGCTGGGAACCAGCTTTGGCAGCAGCGTCTCCAGCAACAGCTCTGAGACCAACCCCCAGACACGAGCTCCAGCCAAGAGCCAGTCTGTGGACGGCGCCCCGCTCTCCCCGAAGGACTGTGAGTGATGCTTCAGACGCTCTCTGTAGATATGGTCATGTCCAACTTGTTAGGGCACTCAGCTCAGCTCTGTTCATGCTGCTGCCGTCTCCATTAAACTCACTGGCAACTGTTTGAAAAGCTCTTGAGGCGTCATTTTCAGTCCAACAGACTAAACTGGGCCTGAGACGAACCATATGTTTGTGCTTCTGGTGAGAGTTTAGTTTAACACAAGAGCTTTTCAAAATCAAGCTCACTCAGTAGCGCTGTATCTCTCTGCTTCAGGGTGAAACTATTACTTGACAGATTAGTTGATGTGCAGAAAATGTATCAACATCTGCTGGTTTCAGTTTGTCAAATGCGAGACTTTGCTGCTTCAATATATTTAAAATCACTGTAATTAAAAACCTTATGGCCCTTTGATCAAACAAAACACTCAATTAGAAGACATCACAATGGAGTTTCCTACAGTTTTTCACCTTTTAAAGTCTTATTTGTTTATAAATTAATAATTTAAATTACTTTATAGATTTAACTGATCTTAAATCTATTTTTAAGCCAAATTATAATGACTATAATCATAGGTTACAACTGTTGTGTATCAATCCGCTGCTGAAAATAGTTCCTGAAATATTCACCTTTTTACTCCTGTTCGATCAACATTTGCCGAAGTCCACAGTGCCCAGCTGTTTCAGGAATTATTTAGTTTGACATTTTTTATTGAAAGATCAATATCTTCAGTAAGAACCAGTGTGCTGCGTAAAGACTACTATACAAATTGAGACATAGGATTTGTTGAAAAATAATAAAAGATATAGAATAATCTAAATTTTAACTTGAATCTCTGCTACTTTTTAGCCAAACAATTCCTTATGTTGCACATATTCTGTCCCATAGGTCCTCCAATAGCTCCTCTGCCATCTGCTGTCAAAGTGCCGAATCAGGACTCGGACATCCCCTCTCCTGTGCGAGAGGAACCCTCCGTGGTGGCCGAGCCGTCACGGCCCCGGCCCTCCACTGTCACCGTCATTAACACGGGGACTAAATGACGCCAGGTTCCGCGGGAGGTGAGCTGGGAGACCACGGAGCTTTGAGACGGGATCAAACCATCCCAGGCCTCGTGATTCGATGTCGTCGCCCAGTTTGCCCATCCCCGCGGCCTCCCACCTGTTTCTGCCAAACACGGGAGGAATTTAAGGAGCATTCGTTTCAGCTCCATTTACCATGGCTGTAAGCCCAGCACCCCGCTGCCTGGCTTCCCACTGTCATACAGACCCCGAAGCACGGAGGGGGAGAAGTTGAGCAGAGGTTGTTGAGGGAAGCCATGTTCAGGCTGCATCATGGTGGGACAAACAACCTGCTGGTGTGCAGTGCCACACCAAAGGGAAACTCTTCACTGAAGCTGCTGTCTTTCTGACTGAGCGTCTTGCGATTGGACGCTCCTCTGTATGCCTTGTGTAAATATCCTGCCTAGAACTATACTGTGGAGTGGAGTGATAAGTGAAACATAAGCTTCAAATTGTGGTGAAGTAATCGTGACATCATCTGCACTCTGGACTTCTCGTCCTTTTTGACCGCGCGTTCATTTGCTGTGGTATTTGCTCCAATGGCTCACAGGGTCATGACCCTCCAACTGTGTGACGGTGTGTGTAACCTCTTTGCTTTAAAGTGTGTGGACGCGAAAAACGAGCTGTGGTCAGGGGGTGTGAGCGCTGGGGGGGGCAGCTGCGTTGCACTAAATGCGTTGGATTATTTATTTTCTTACATTACGACTTTTCTAAAAAACTATCACTTTGAGAAATGTGTAAATGTAGAAACCTTCAACTGAACTGTAAAGTTATGGCTTTAAATGATAAAGACAAAATATGTGATAGTTGCTTATTTGAAATCACTGTTATGTTTGATTGATTATTGTTAACATGACTGTGAAGTCCTCCTCGACCACAGGAGGGCGACCACGTGTTGTCGCTCTGTGAGCAGTTCTCAGGGATGTGCTCCGACATGAATCTGTCCAAATCACCAGATGCTGCTGCTGAGGAGGAAAGTGAAAGAACTGAAAAGAAAAACCCTCCAAATCCTGCATGTTATTGGCTCCGGGTTTGACATCATTGCTGACATATGAGCATCATGTAACTCTCACTGAATGGATGAAAACCTTGAATTACAGATTTTAAAGAACATTCTCGTGTTCAAACTCATGTCTGGGGTAAAAAATAAAAAAGGGTATATTCAGTTTCTCTTTCAATTTATTTTTTTATTTTTACATTCGTTTCTTTCTTTCTATACAGATTTTTCAGTTTTCCCACTATTTTGTCGTTGCCCTTGTTATGTTGAGGACATTTTTGTCATTCTTTAAGTCCATCATTACTCCAAATTGTGCATATTATTGTAATGTGCCATTGAGGCTGATAAAGGTCCCTTAAATCCATCATTACTAATATATGAACATCATGTATCACACTGAATGGTGAACGCCCCACGACAAACCTTAAATTACAGATTTAAAGAATGTGTTTGAAGTGTGAATTCATGTCTTCATTAAACAAGAAAAAAGGAAAATGACAAATGAATGCAAATGTAACAAATTTGCTCCAATGGTCAGTATATTGTACAGTTTAGTGGTGAAGATATCGTGCTCTGCCTCCGCTCATGAAGTGTCTGGTCTGGAAACGGGTCACTTTCTCTCTCTGTGTTTAATCACTGTGCTTTCATACCAGCCTGTTGAATTTTGCAGAAAGACTCGTTCTCCTGCTCTCTCTTTCTCCCTCTCTCTCTCTCTCTCTCTCCCTCGTTCACACAGAAAAGAGAAGGGGTCTGTCTTTGGGTTCTCTCTGTGGATCCTGTATTTTCATACGAACGGGGGGGAACTCTACATCAGAACATGCCCAATATCAAGGGCTATGCCATCTTGAATTATTTAAAAAAAAATGTTGGATAGTGAATGTGTAAATACAAATCTCAACCACACAGTTTGCTTGGGTCATGAGTGTTTATTTTTTTGTCTTCCCTCTCATAACAAAAAAAACACCAAAAGAAAACAACATATGGTGCATTTAATGCCCCTCAGTATGCATGTATTATATATTGTTCTGTGGAGTTGTAGAGATCATGTATTAAAAAAAGAGGCTTGTTCATATGTGTCATTGGTTCTTTAATAGAGAGTAAATACCAAGTTAGTCACATCTATTATATTGGAAGTTGTTATTTAATATAGATTATATATATATATACCTCTTCCTGGAAATAATTAATAGACTTATAAATATTTGTATTAATAGAAAGTGGAATTATAAGACTGCTGCAAGATTGTATTGAAATAAAATACACAAATTTGACTCTTAAACAACATTTATCCTGCAAATTTCAAAGTCAACAGACACTGGAATGTAGGCTAGTCTTCATTGTTTTGCCGAGCTGTATATAGACTCAAATGTTTGTTGTTATTTTTATCTTATGTCATTACAAGGAAGTGAATAGGTCACAAACATATGTGAGTAATGTGGGTCTTGAAAGAACCCTAACTATTTAACTCAGGACTCCTAAAAACAGCTACAACAAAATACTTTCCTAAAGTTTTATCAGGCTGATATTCAAGGTTTTTTATTAAAATGTAATTGTATGAAAATTTCTTTTTAAACCAGTAAAAAACACCCTGATTCATAGGTATGGGGCCTATACTGAATATCTGTGGTTAATGTTGACTTAGCAACACATCCCCATTATAATCCTGAAAAGGTTTAATTGGGTTTCTTTTCACTTCAGTTCCTTTGGGCAGGAATGCCGAAAAACAAAAGAAACCCTGGTTCCAACTCCTGAGATGTGACTATTTGCTGGTTGTCTTTGTCGACAATAATTAACTGTTTTTGCTTTCGGGGCGGTTTGTTGGACCAAACAAGAAATTCAAATGACTTCACCCTGGAATTTACGAAACAGTTACTTGGCACTGCTTTCTGACATTTTCCAGACCAAAAACACATCAATCAATCATGAATATAAACACTTAGTTAATCAACAATAAAAATAATTGTTAGTTGAAGCCCTGAAAAAGGCATAACTATTGCTGCTTTGGTTTTAGATGGTTAGCACTTCAATAGTTTATGCTCATTTGTTTGTCTTTCTAGATTAGTAGAAGAAGAATCATAACTATTTCTTTTATACAATAAGCAGTGATGTCAGTGGGAGCCCACAACATGAAGACATAAAGCCAATATCAGCAACACAAGGATTAAAAAAGGATTTCAAACATTTTATTCTGTGTGTGATGTCTTTACTGTGCAGCTGTCAGGGTCTGTGGTGAGAAGCATCCCCGTGTAGATCAAGACGTTTCTTCTCAGTCTTGGTTTCCTTCCAGCTCACAGCATCACACCTCTCCTCTCTCACTGTATCTCAGACGGAGTGACGGTTCTACTCTTGGGGAGGATGCATCCCGTCGTAGTGAAACTGCCTCCACTGCTCGGTGCTCACTCTGGTCCTCTCGTCTTGCTCTGGAATATTAAAGATGATTTTTGCTGGAAGAGTTAACTCGATACTTGGATTGAACTCGGCTGCATGCATCAGATGTGAGGAGTTCACGTACCATCGTTATCCTCCTCAGCGTAGTTCTCAAACTCGTTCCTCTGCTCCTCGTGAAACTCTCTTCTGCGCTCGTCTGCAGCCAAAACCAGCCGCTGCTCAGCTGCAAGCACAGAGGAGGAAAATATCATATCATGTCATTTAATTTCATATCATATCATATCATATCATATCATATCATATCATATCATATCATATCATATCATATCATATATCATATATCATATATCATATCATATCATGTCATATCCTGGTATGTCGTGTCACACCACATCATATCACATAAATAATACAGAAGATAATTGTCACTTCAGCCCACTGTCTGCCTAAGACAGACCAGACATGGAGCTAGATAGAACCAAACAATACATGCATTGATCCCTAATTAATCAATCACTCATAACAAAGTAGAATTTAAATTGAAAATGATAAATGAGCCAAATTGTGTGAGGAAATATATCTAAAATGGAAAATACTCAGTTACAGAGCTTTCCATCCCTAGACACTAGAACTGCATTCAGAGAGCACAACAATCTGCCAGACAACAATCTGCCACGCCCAGCAGGCCCCTTGTAGAACCACCTTTGAATTCACTGGATCCAGGTTTTTATTTGGATCTACACCAAATTGCACACACCCATCTGTCTTAAACGTAATGTGTTGTTCTTTGGGTCGTGCCCCACCCATCCCCTGAAAATCATTTGAGCAGTTTTTGCGTAATCCTGGTAACGCAAACAAAAACGTAACCTCCTTGAATCTGCAACAATTTCAATTCAACAAGTGGAGACACACACGCTGAAACCAATATGACACTGACAAAATACCACAGACCTGAATCAGTGAAAGTGGAGAAACAAAGCCCTGAACTTCACACAGCTTGAATGTGTGTTGTGATTCATAGACGGTGATTGTGTCCAAGGCCGACACACAAAACCTGGATCCCGGAGTGTAGGAGAGAGGCTAGTGACTCATGTCTCATCTTTTCATCCACCATCCAGTAAGATTTGTGTGGGTAGACAGCAAAGCTCAGGGAGAGGTTCACGGTTTTCAAGGCAAAATAAAAGACTGTCTCTTTGGAAGGGATCCACAAGGTTTATTTTACTCAGTCTGCTTAAGCCCAATATTAGCTTCAGCTATAATTCAGAATAATTTTGCACAGAACGAGGATTTTGCAGATGCTGTTCTTCATCTCAAACATTGGTAGTATTTTAGTATTTTAAACTTGGTTTAGGTCGCAAACAGATGTAGAGAAGTGAGGTTGAGGACTGTGGACGCCCATTGGCCCCCTGAGCAGTGAGACTGGACACATGAAGGAGACTACAGGGCGCTTAAAGTAGTTGTTCTGTCGTGTGAGGGCATACTAGTGTCAGTGAAAATGAAAGGCTGACTGCAGTAACATTAGAAAGAGCCATTGGCTGATATTGCAGAGGTTCCAAATCGCCACGCTAATGCTAACCTTCTCCAAAGTCCGTTGATGACCTTTGACCTTTAGCCAGGATTCCCTACACAATTCTGTGCATGAGCTCATCTTGGTAATTCCAGCCACTTGGTCGAATACAGATTATAAAGTCTCTGGTTTACAGATTGATTGCTATAGACTATTCACTTGCAGAAGAAATTATAATAAATAGAATGTATGTCACCCACCCACTATCTACGCACTGAAATAGATAATACATACATTAAATACTTTCTATTCCAAATTTCATCTACCTGCAGGAGTGTTGTTGTGCTTTTGTGTCATTAGTCAGCAGGAGAGTGAGCACAGTTTATTTCTCTCACTTTTTTACTTGGTGTCTCTCTGACCCCTCTCCACCTGCGTGTCGGCACAATCCAAATGCTCACCCACTCACTCGTCCGCCACCGTGTTCTCTGCTTTGTGTTCATTTGTTTCTCCTTTAACTGCACAAAGTTTCTAGTTGTCGTTGCTGCACACAACCCCACAGCATGTTACACAACTCCAATTCAGAGAGGCAGTGTGTCGAGCTCCTGTACTTCTATCTTTGTGAGGGCCATTTTAAGCATAGACCCTAAAGCGAGGACAGTTTGACCAGGTTAAGACTTGGTTTCAGGGTTAGGGTTACAATAAGGTTTCGGTTAAAGGGTTAGGGTGAGCATTTAGTTTGGTTGATATTGTTCAGGGTAGGGGACTATGAATGTTTTATGCCAATGAGTGTCCTCACTAAGCTAGAAGTGCAAAGATGTGCGTGTGTGAGTGTGTGTGTGTGATTATGTGTGTGTGTGTGTGTGTGCTCTCACCTTTATGTTGGTAGAACTGTACATAACAGAGCTTTTAAACCCCCTGAGAATGTCAAACACTGTGCTGCATGTGAATTTTCACAAAACTTTTTAGGAAAATATTGACACATCTATTCCGAGTTTGTGTGAGTCTGTGAGTTTGTGAGTCTGTGTGTGTGTGTGTGTACGCATGTGTGAGAGAGAGAGCTCCATGCTGCCCTGTGGCTCCTGCTGCAGCCTCCAGCAGAGGAGGAGGCCGAGCTCAAACAGGTTGGAGGTGGTCTCTGGTGCGACCATTCGAAAACAGCTGCTGGACGCCACAGACAAACATTTACTCCACAATAAACCTGTTCAGACTACAAAAGATCTGTATTGTAACAAGTTATTGAATTTATTACTGAGCAGCTAATTTAAATTTCTTTAAAAGAAGAGATAAATCCATCACTGGGGTCATAATATGCCAACTGTCTTTATTATCATACCAGTTCTATTAAGAGATAAAAAATCTGAACTTTCTTTTGGCCTTATTTAGGAATCCATTGGGAAGACAAATTCCTTAAAAGGACATTAAAAGAGACTTCCAGTTAGGAATTTTGTTGATACTTGTACAGCAGTTTGCCAATATGCAAACATTTACGAGGAGCATTTGATTTATTTGATGTATGATTTTTTTCTAGGCACAGTTCACGTTGCTCTAAGCCACTTTTAATGTGCTAAACTAACTTGTATCTGTTGTGACTGAGCAAGCTGTTAAACTGTCTATTAAAATTCCATAAATCAAACAATATGAGAGAAAAGCAGGCGAAACATAAAGATTTCTTAAAGCTCTTTGGCAGATTTATTTGTTTTAAGAAGTAAAACAAACCTCTTGTGCAGCATAAGGTTTTGTAGACAGGTGTGTTGAATCAAAAACTCTTGACTGTGAGAAATCAAAAGCATTTCTAAGTCATATTCAGTTTTTCAATCATAGTAATAATTTTAAAACTGAATGATTAACTAGGATAAATGATTTCTTGTGAGTCATCATTGATAACATTATTTGGATAGTACAACATGATGACGTCCATTCTGGCAAATAGCAGTGTGGAAATGAGTACATCTGTTGCCAAAATGTGTACTTATATAATGAAGTACCGACGACCACAAACACACACACACACACTCATCTTGGCCGGCCATATATACAACCTGAAGTAAACTCACCGTTAATCTCATCCTGGGACTTCGCTCCCCGTCTGCTGCGTCTCCTGAAGAAGTTTGAGGCATCGGCCTCCTTCATGAAAATCCTCTTCAGCGGACCTGCAGTGGAAGCAGGAGGAGGTTCAGCTCACAACATGAAGGGATAAAGACAGAAAGAGGATGAAGGGATGGAGCAGTGCAGCTGATGCAGCTCTTCACCTTGTGGATCTTTAGTGCTGCTTGTGCTGACGGGCACAGCTGCAGACTCGGCCTCCAGAGACACTGGGTCAAAGAGCAAAACATGAAAAAACACACAATCTGAGCTCTTGTGTATGAAAGATAAAGACAATAAACAGCTGTTGTAAGTGTGTCTAAACCTAAAGGGGAAAAATCCACATGTCCACAAAGCCAAAAACCCAAATCCAACATTCTCCTGCATGAGACTCACAGGAGAGTGCGAGGAGCACGGCGAGGAGAGCCAGGACGGTTGCATATGTGCAGGACATCTTTAGCTCCGGGTCTCAAGTGTTGATGTACAGGATGTGGAAGACACCAGGAGAGAGAGAGGTGAGTGAGATGTGTGTGAGAGAGGTAGGGAGGGATCCCTGAGGATGATTGAGAGCCTGTCAGAGGAGGGAGGGAGCGACCGAGCAGATCTGATAAGACAATGAGTCCAATAAACTGGAGGCAGCTGAGGATTCAATTCTGACTTGATTATCTTATTCTGCTCCATTGAACACTTATTTTTTTTGCACGTCAGTTAAAAAAAGTGAGGTGACACCCTGGATCTAAGATTTGCTTTTGGCCAGGTGACATGGGCCTAGGGCGGTTTTTATAGTTAAACTAAGGGCTCGCTGTTGAAATTACACAACAGGCCGAACATTAACCACTTGTCTGGTTGATACATGAACTAAAGATGGAGGCCAGACAGCAAAAGCACAGACATGTCTGGGACAAAAAAGTGCCATGCAATAAACCAGGGCCAAGAGCCAGGGCAGGGTCTTCTTGCCAAACGTCTCCTGCAGCTGAAGTGGGCACCTCAACAAGGCCGTCTTCTCTACCGCTGTGTAAAGTTTTGCCGGAAAGTATGCAGCCTTCTGTTTGCTCGGGTTTTTTCCCACTTGGATTTTGGCTGCAGCCCCAGAAGAGAGTGAATGTTTAAACTGTTTTGTGAGGCGATCCGAAGGTGGAGAGATTGTTGCTCAGGAAGAGTTTGAGAAAATGCGAAGGGGGAATGTTTTGATCAGGTAAATGAGGAATGAGGGAAATCATTCTCTATGCACCAAACTAATATCATACCTGAAGTGAAATAGGACAGTGAACACAACAGAGTTTTCAATTGACAGAGCCATGCAGGAAAATCACATTTGTTTGTCTGTTTGATTACATTTGGTGGGATGTTAGAACAGTGTCACAGTAAGTGATGAGTTTTTGTCTTGGATCTGGATCCGGAACTTTAAAATGTATACTTTTGTATACTGTAGTGCTCAGTAACACCGGGTCAGTACTACAGGTCTGTAGATAATCTAACTCACTGAACACTGGTGAAACTAGTGTTAACTGTGCAGACAACACTCAAAATCTCAAATCTTGAATGAAAGGGAGCAGAAAGAAGAATAAGAAAGAAGAATAATCTTACATAATCTGCCCCTCTTTCACAAGACAATATTATTAATCAATATTGCAAATAATAAAATACAATTGAATGGATGAATAACTAGAACAACTGGTCTGCGAGTGTTGCCCAGGGCAAAGACTAAACTAGGAGAAGCAGCCTTTTGTCACTATGCAGCACTGGAACCACCCGCCTGATGGTCTTAGGAATGTCCCATCAACTTTTAAATCCAGACTGAAATCTTTAACTAAACTACTTTTTTTCAAGGCCACACGCTCATTGTATTACTCTATTTCTATTTGATTAATTTACACTACCTCTTTCATTGTTATTATTTTACTCCTTACACTTATATATAAAGACAGACTTTGATCGTTTTGATCAGTAAAACTGCCTTGCCTTATGATTACACGTGTTCCGATCATTTTATCAACTCCATTCAAATCAACGAGTCGTACAGTTCCAGGACAGACTGAAGGAGGGATTATCACAGGCCTCCTTTACCTTTAGTTGGTGTATTGGGAGCTGAGTATTACGAGTGGACCGTACTGCGTTTCCTCCAGTAGGGGCCGCTGTGGGGCTGCAGCGGCCGCCTCCGTGTCGTTTCTCGCAGCGACAGTTGGGTGGCGCTGTTTCCCGCCTGGCACCAGGATGACTGTGGTGGCAGTGGAGGACTCGCACTCAGACCAACATCCTCCACATCGTCCGTCGCACTGCCGCGGTGTCCCCGGGTTAGAACACGCTCTCACGCCGAGAGAAGAGCAGCGCAGCGCGGGGCCTCCTGTCTGTTCCCACCTGGAGGGAAACTTTAAAGCCCGGAGAGGAGCCATGCTGCCCGACGACACAACAACAACCCCGCGGACATAAGCGACACCGAGGAGCCGAAAGTAGCTTCCACCTCCCCGACACCACAAAGACGAAGGAGGGGGAGAAGAAGAAGGAGAAGAAGCGGCTGCTCGCCCGCTTTATTGTTTTTTTTATTTAGGGGAACAACGGCGTGAAAGACGGCGTCTGGCCCGAGGAGAAGCTCCGAGGTCGGGGACTCCGGTCGGAGCAACGCTCATCGTTTCTGGTGAGAGCCCCGGTTCTTGTTTCACATTGTCGGTGTAGCGTGTGTGGTTGTAGCACGGAGAAACACGGCCGAGCAGAGTCAATACACAATTTACAACAACACGCACTCACACGAAAAACACACCACACAACAACGCAGCAGTGTTCACTTCACAGTCCCTCGGTTCACTTCGTCCCATTCACCGGTCAATGGCCGCAGCTCAGCCGCACAGGTTTACTGTGGGGACTAGCTCCACGGAGCAGGAAGCCACGTTCACTCGGGCTGAGAGTTTATCACTGGCGGCCCCGGGAGTTTAACATTAGTGTGAGTCTGGTTGTTAAAGGTCCCACAGCAGCACACACAGGCTGCTTGTCACTAAAGTCAACGAGGCGGTTGTAAAAGGGAAGAAGAAGAAGAAGGAGGGTTGCGGCTGCTGCTCTGCGTGTATCGTCTTGCATAGATGCTACCACAACATGAACTGACCCATATTCACAGGGTGTCCTGTCTTTCTGGTCCAAATAGTTTCACAGGCCAGTCGAAACACCAGCGAGTCTCTCTCTCTCTCTCTCTCTCTCTCTCTCTCTCTCTCTCTCTCTCTCTCTCTCTCTCTCTCTCTCTCTCTCTCTCAAAAAAAACACACACAGCTGCAGGCAGGTATAGTACAGTACAGTACAGAAAGGCAGGCAAGACTCAGCAGCTTCCACAGTGTGAGGAAAGACAGTTTCTAGGAAACCCAGCTTTCAATGAATCACACAGGTTTGGTTCTCATTAGGGAGTTCATCTGCCTCTCTCTCTCTCTCTGTGTGTGTTCGAGTGTTAGTGTGTGTTTTGTGTGTGCTGCAGGATGTTCAGTAAGGAAATCAGCATTGTGTTGGAGTGAGGCATTTTCATGGCCAACTGGTGAAGGAAGTTCATTTCAGTGTGAGACCATGTTTATTGCCACATATGTTGTTCTCATGTGGTTATGTCTGTTTCATTCTGAGAGCCTGTCTTTTTTAAGAACTAATAACCCAGTCTGGCCAGTTTAGTTTGAAATAATTATCATGGGGTTTTCCCATTACCTGCCGTTTGTCGGGTGCAGCTAAAGCTAATGCAGCAGGCCTGCTATGAAAGCTTGTTTTAGTTCATGTTCTTTCACAGAGGTGTTGGTTTAATATATGTTACATATCAGAGGTTTTAATTCTTGCTGACTCCTGTTGTGCTGAGAAGAGTTTCCAATATGTAGTCGACCCGAATCCTGTAAAAAAATGGACACAGTTCAAAAGCATTACTCACTTATAAGTTAAATCAACACCTCTCTGAAATCAAAATTTGATAAATAAAAGTCAACATCATCAACCATAATAAAGTCTGAAAAAACAGCACATTGCCCATCAGAATTTAAAGCTCGATTTGATGTCTTATGGTTTCTTGTTGAGACTCACCAACACAAATATTTAGTTTGCTGTCCCAGAGAATAATAAATTCTGCAAATATTCACATTTCATCAATTACAACAAGAGATTGATACATTTTTGGCTAAAGATTCTGATTCATTTCCTGTTGATTGATTGATTCATTTATCATTTGATAATGTCAACTGACAATAGCAGTTATATCATTTCTACTTGATTGTGCCGAAAGTCTGCAATTTACGATGTTGAATAATTTCCACTTGCATGAAGAAACTGTTTCTAGGATTATTTTATTAAACTTGTTTCTGGTGATATGATATTTCAGTTTCATCATTGAAATCTAAGCGATGCTTTTTAGATACCTTGTATCTTAAGTTTTTTTTATTTAGCAAAAGAAAGCAAACTTCTTAAAATCAAATATTGCCTCGCATCAGAAATATGATTTATAAGAGAAACCGTCTTATCAAAAATAATCTGAGGAACCATTCAGAGGAAGATTTTGACTGGTTTTGATACAGTGGTGCAGAAATGTTTTGGTCAGAACCATTATAAGCACTGATGTTCGATAATGTTGTCCTGCTTGTCACTGGTTATAGTTGATTTTCTCTCAGTTGATTTTGTTTTTCGGAGGGCTGAGCGAAAGAGCTGTTAAAGCACTTTCTCTCATTTCCTGTGAGCAGGTTTCAGTTTGACAGCCAAAAGCTGTTGAGCTTTCCTACAGTAAGTGAGCTTCAGAAGGCGTGTGTGTATCCATTCTGGGCTCAAAATACCTTGTGTTGAGCCTGGTATATGCAGGAGGGCTGGGATCTGTGGATGGGTGGTGGGGTATGTGAGTGCGGCAGTGTGTTGGTTTGACGTGGGGTCGTTCCCTTGGTGAGGGCCTTAGGGATGGTGGTATCAGGGTAACCTGACCCGCTGTGAAACAGCTGTAGCAACGTGGGGCTGATCTCCCGAGTCACAGTGCAGATCAGATGATGGTCCAGTATGTGTATGGGTGTGTGAGCATACACACGAGTGGTCGTGTTTTTGGCAGAGCTTTACATGCAGTCACAAAAACGAAACTTCATTGACTTTTTGGCTACTTTTAATTCCTTGCCCTTCCCCTTGTTTACTAATTAAGTGTTTGTGTGTGTGTCTGAGATGGAGGTCAGTTTGAAGCAGCAGGCTGAGACAACTGGCTGAAGGTTAATGTGTCACCACTCTCTGGGGAGCAGCTGCTATGTCACAGGCACCACTCCTGTCTATAGATAGCCATGAATACGAACTCTTCCTCATTTCTCTGCTGTATTAACACAAGAATCCTGGCCCGGCATGCAGCCCGGCCCTCACAGGCAGTTGCCTCGCGAGACAAATGCTGCTGCTGGCAAGTTTTTCCACTTTCTTCCCCCGATACGCTATCTGCGTCTGAATCTGAACGTGCCTGCTGTGGTGGTACCAATGACCCCGCGTCCTCCGTCCCTCCCTCCAGCATTGAGCCAGCTGGCAGAGAACCTTTTTGATTGAGTTATACAGTCATAACCCGTCGCCACATATCTGGGTCATCTGCAGTATTTATGTCTGAAACAGGTGAGGGCCTAATATTGGCCTTTTCCCGTCACTCTTGGCAGGACGCAGTTCAAACACTTGTTTAGTCTTTCTTTGGAAGCAGACGTAGTCGCATCGTCATCCACTCCAACGTTATTACAGCTGCAGTAGTTTCACATATCTTAGGTGCGGTGCCGTGTTTATAATTAAGTTCTCCCATGTTTAATAAAAGAATAAAAGTTGGATCCTAGTGTTTGGTTTTTTAATTAGCTGAATTTGGAAAGCCCCATGCTCGCTCCACTTCAGGTTCAGCGGGTTTGCTTCTTATCAGGGACCGAGAAAGAAGAACGCTTTTCAACAGCTAAAATGATTGTCAGGCTCCTTGTTTATGATATGATCAAATTTCCATTTCATTTAAAGCTTACTGACTTTCTCACCGCTCACTTGTTTCAACAAAAGCATGATGTAAGCAAGTTTTCTACAGTTCTTTCGTTCCTCATACTCACTGTATAATGGGAAACTGTGGACAAGAGTAGAAACATATAGTTTAGGTGTTTTTAAAACAAGTACAACAGCTTCTGAAAGTTGCTTGTGTTAGCAATTTGATACAGAAACTGATAATCTGATATCCTCAACCTTGTTCTGCCATCTGCCCTTGCTAAATAGCAATTTGGCCAATTATTCCCTTTTAACTGCCATGAAAGGCTGTCAGGACCTACTGGGGCTACTGGTGCAAGGACGAGCACAGACAGACAGTGAGTGGAGGCTAATTGTCGCTCTGATGCTAATGCTCTGCTCACAAACAAACAGCAGGTGACATGATGTCCAGGCACAAATCAAACAAGTGCGCTCCTGGACGATTATCTCTGTAATGAGCCAAACAGAAGTTTGTGAGAATCTTTTTATTCAGAATCTTACTTAAATGTAATCTGGTCAATAAATGCACATTTCCGGAAAATAAATTAACATCTTATCTCTAGTTTGACTGCAGTGTCCATGCTTCAGTTTCTAACATTGTTTAATTTAATTCACTGAAGAGTCAAACTCCCACAAAACTCAGATTTTCAAAAGCAGGATTGTGTTTATAATGTATTTCATCATCATCTTGGAGTGACAGTATCCCGCCGCCGGCTGGCAGATAAAATCCGGCTCTTATCTGTTGATCTCAATACCCTGCTATGAACCAGCTGCGTCTACACGGCTTATCTGTCACAATTCCTGCTGGCTTTTCATCCCATTCATAAACTCAGCTGTTTTATCACGTGTAGTGTAAGTAATGTAAGTCAATTCAATGATGTTTTTAATTTCAGAGACATTGTTAAGGTCTTCGTGACATATTTCTGAAAGGAAATTAGTTTTGTGTTTTTTTAATCAAAAATAATTCCATGCAATTCTGGATGCACTTGTATATTTAAATCTCAAACTTTCCAACATTATGTATATGTGAACCTCCAATCATAAACATTACGTTATTTATGTGACAAATGTCCGTGAGTCTGTAATAACTGTACTTGTTTAACTCATTGCTCAAACCAAAAATGTCAAACATGAGCCTGGTACTGTTCCTCACATGTGATGCGAGTATTATAGTAGTTTTGGAAATGAAGAGGGTTTGGTGTTCAAACGAAAGACGAGGTAGAACGCCACCAACATCTTAATGCTTATCCTCTCTTGATCATTTCTGTTAGTGGATAATGGCTTAAACAACAGCCAATCTCACTACATATCTGGAGTTTGCTTTGAGAATTACTGCGTCACTTTTTAGATATAAAATTCCAGGTACTTTAAGGGCTTCAACTCAGTAACGGTTATTACCTCTGACAAGGAGGTTGTGTTTTCACTGGCGTTTGTTTGTTTTTTAGCAGGATTATGCAAAATGACATAGATTACACAGATTACCATGAAACTTGGTGGAAGGATGCCATATGGATTAGGGGAGAATTTATTAAATCTGGTTGTGGATCTGATCCAGTATTTTTATGGATCTAAGACAGGGTGTTTTTATGACATTTTAGGACTTGATTGAGGTATGCACTCTAATAAGTGTTAAAGTTTTCATTGATGATTGAGCCTGCAATTATTTCCTTGGCTGATGTATTGATATGTTTAAACTGAAAAGATGACCTAATCAAAGTCTTATTTTATCAGAACTATTTGGCTATAAGACTGAGAAAAGCAGAATCCTAACTCCTTTGAGAGCCATCTAAAATTTGGTATTTGACACTGACAATAGTGATCAATTGTTTTTAAAAAGCAGTCAGCCCTAATTACAAGAACATTGCCTTCACGGTACAGCTAGATATTTTCATGCTGTTCAACAGTAGCACCTGTTCTTTCTGAAAACCATACCATGGCTCAGTATTACACTTCAGCTTCAAACCTTCACTATTGAACTTGATTGTCTACTCTCTGACTGCAGGCAGAGCTTGGTCACAGGGAAAGCTTAGAGAGGAGCAGGGCTGTCAGTCAAGCTGCTGTTACCATAGCAGCAGTGCTAATCAGCCTGCGTTCAGTCATATTGCCTGTAAGATGTTTTACTGTGTCACCTGTCTTGGCCTCTTTAGGCCACAGGCTCTGGCTGAGGTGTCTGTTGTCTCCTCTCTCACACACACACACACACACATACACACACATACACACACACACACACTCACCAGCACTGACCAGTCTGTCATCACTGCTCAGCCCTGCGGACACAGGTGACATGTGTGCTGAGCGTGAGAGTAGGGCGAGGAGAGAATGTGTGTCAGTGCAGATGGAAAAGAGCAAAGAACATAAGGCGAATATGATGAGACTCTTTGTGTCGTTGCCCTTGATGAAGTTCAAATCGATCTTACAGTGGAAGTAAAGCCTCACCTGCTGCAGAGTGTGTGGGTGATGCATGCCTGGTTGTCATGCTCAGCACTGCTCATCTCAGCACCACACAGCACGACGCTACCGCCTGCGTCTCCTGAAAAAAGCCCACTTTATACTGTGCACAATGCAGCCTTTATGCAAGGCCCCCATAATGGAGCCAACTCCTTCACTCATGTCCTCATTGTCTTGGCCAGGATGAGAAAAGGCTGCTCTTTAGAAAAGCAAGGCTGAGCTCACCCGTGAATCATGCCAACAGTCACGCTTGTTCTCCACTGCCTTCTGTGAGCGAGACAACCAGGGGAGGGGAGACGGGAGTTTTCTAGGACCCCTGTCCTCCCTTCAGGCAGTGATGTCCGGAGGTTTACTGGACCCTGGAGGGGTCACGCAGAGGTTGCAACCTTGCTTTTCCTGTGTCTGTGTGTGTGGCCCAGACAGAAGTCACCCTGTAGCTGGGCTGTGGTCTGATCGGTTGCAAAGGCTTTCGCAGTGGTGTTGGCGTGTGGAGCAATAGTCTGGCATTGCAGGGCTGCTGTGGGGGTGGTGGTTCTTCACAGCAGGAGCTAAGCTCATACCCTTTTAGAAAACCTCTTGTTTATCATCGACACAGTGACTGTCTGCCCATGGCTACGGCAGGAAAAGGACATAATTCATATGAAGCATATGTCTAATGTCACCACTGCAGCATCCATAATGCTTCACTCCCCCCACCTCCCCGCTCTTTTTTCATCAACATCCATTCCACCCCGCTATCTCCTGCTTACTGTGCTAGCAGGAAAACATATGTTTAGCACTCAACTGTCTCAGGGCTACTCTGTGATGTGAGCATCATATTGTGTTGGGTGCTGATGACTGGTTTAGGGGATACAAAATCCAAACTCACTGTAGGTTGTGAGATGGAAAAAATCAGCATGCATGTAGTCTCCTGCTGTGCTCTGCATTTTCAACATGGAAAAAAGCAGCGGGGTTGCCATGGGAACAAATCCCGAATCAGGGCGATGCTCGGACCCTTCCATTCCCCCTCAAGTTCCCCCTCTCTCCCTCCTGCCACCTCCTCCTCCTCCCTGGCCTCCTCCCAGTGGATCTGGAGCTCAGACCTCAGACCGGCCTACTTAGGAGAGCAGGCATGAGGCTGAGAACAGGGATCACGTCCAAAGCTCTGCATTCGATCCCAGAGAAGGGACGTGGGCCAGCGGATACGGGTCCACAGTAGACAGCCCCCCTTCTTCTTTCTACTGCTATTGTTAACTTTCCATGGAGCTCTCAGAAAGTGATTTGTATCCACTAAGTCTGCTGGATAATAGATCATGTCCTAGTTATTTATGAGATGTTAATGTGCCCCCTACTATATCCTCATCGTAAACATTATTACAACAAGAGGGGGCTCTGGTTATTACCAGGGAATCCTAAAGTAAATCGCACTTCGGTTTATCTTGATCTATTGGTACGTAATCCTGATTTATCCTAGTGATTATAAACACGTCAAAGTGCTTTTGTTCAACCAGAAGAAAATCTGAATTATGGTGTCAATTAACGGATGTGTTCATTATTGAACATGGCTCTCAACACCACCCAGTGTTTCACACCATCTTGGACGCTGACGTCAAGTCAACTGTTGATATCTGATAAGGTTTCACCCTCTAATCAATGGTAGACAGCATCGCCAAAAGCGATCGTTCGTGAGTGGGAATCTGGAAAGCTGCCCTCATTTTCAAATCAATGCTGAAAACACGGGTTGTCTACCTGCCCCTTGCATGTCTCATACACATTTGAACGATGAAAAGTGTGTGTGCTGCTGCTGGAGTTGTCGCTCATAGCCAGATAACTTTGCGTTTAGCAAGCTTATTGGCATTTACTACATGGCTGTGTTATTTGGCAATTTCCATGGAGACACACTTCAGCCAAAACTAAAGGTGAAATATTTTACTTGCAATGATATATAACAGCAAAAAGCAGCATATAATCACATTTTAAAGGCTAGAACAAGCAGATAATTAGCATTTTTGCTGTAGGGACTGAAATAACGTTCAAATCAATTTCCAAAATGTTTGTTTTGATTACTCTTCTGTTTATTAAAATAATCTATGAATTGACTGTTTCAATTGAAGTTCAACCAGAGTGGTAAGAACATTGCTATTATGGCTATTTAATCACTGATGCTTTGACAGGTAAGTCGTCTTCTTCAGTGCACCCGCCAGCAGTGGTGAATAAATAGTTTTCGATCAGTACTGACTGTTCCCATTCTATCCAGTGTGAGCCTTGCAGGCTGTGTGCACGGCTGCAGCAGGAGTGTGGGTAAGGCCAATATGTCATGAGGCAGAACTGACTGACGTGAAGCCGTTATGACAAGCTGGTTGACCATGCCTCCTCTAAGTTCCTAGATGGATAAGATTGATTGGTGAATAACTTATGAATGTGGGATAAAAGCCACACAAGACAATATCATGTACAATCTGAAGAGGAAAAATAAGGCTGTAGTTGAAAAGAGTGTCTCGTCTGTTTTACATGAAGAGTGTGGGACACTCAAAGGCACTTCAAAGCTTGTCAACAGGTCCTGGGTGTATGTGACTTGACTTGCATAAATACAGTTGTGAAGTCTGATAAATTGTGTGATGTAACTTCAGTCGTAGACTTAATTTTTGAATATAACGAAAACCTGGCAGTGGATTTAGAATGAAATTATGTGACCAGAGCTCTGTGGCGGCTCCAAATCTCTGCTTGAGGCTAGTGACTCAAGGATACATTAGCTGCTACCAGCACCTCAATCTGTGACCCAGCTGGCTGTGGTTGAGATGCATCGTGGGTAATGCAGGGGGCGTGTTTGGACAAGGACGATCTTGAATGAAAAAATTGATATCTCTGGTTCAGCTGTATCAATTAAGATCTCTTCTTTTATTTCCTGACTCCACCGATGCTAGAGGAGTGCTATGTTAACTTTGTGAAAGTTTGTGCATTTTTTCTTTTTTTCTATTGTATACCCTAACCAGGTAACTGAAACCAGTGAGCTCACAAATTACACAGTACATGGGTTTTCCATTTCATGTTTTTTAAAGTTACCTCACTGTTATCTGAAGCTGTGCGTATTGTATGAGGTTTCCTTCTGAATTTTACATGCTCCTGATCTTCAGTTTAATATTTTGTCCATGCGCTGTCCCAGTTTGCTTTGGCCTCTGTCCCAGTTCAGACCAGACGCTTGCTGCTGTCCACTCAGTGTAGGGAATAGGGACAAGCTCTGTACACGCAATTTAAAAATTTGCAGTGGACTCAGGAGCCGCATGTCCTATTTTTCATTGCAGGTTTTTTAACACACAGATTCTAATGATCTAAATGAAAGTTTTAAATCAAGCCACTTTGTTTGAAAACAATTTTCTTGGCCACTGAAGTTGTATGTTGTCTCAATTTCATACTAATTATTGTAACTTTTTGACCACTTTTAGTTAAGGCTGATGCTTTACCAATAGTTAACTGCAAGTTAATCAATTCAGTCATCTATCAAACATTTATTACTTTAAAGCTTCTCGAATGTAAGAATTTTGCCGCCTTTCTCTGCCTCATCTCTTCGTCAATTGGATATGTTTGGACACTTCCCTTTGGGCTGTAAAGAATAAGAATTGAAAGATCTTAGACATAAGAATATATACTGACAAAAGCCATATTTTGAGACTAGAACTGTTTGTCCGTGTACTATTCACCTTCAATAATCAACATTTAGAGAGCATCACTAGTTCTCAGTTAGACCCTGTTCGGTTACAATGCCCATCAAACTCAATCATCCCCACCTTTCCTCTGTTTGATTGTGGCTGATTTGAGGCGTTGCTGGATATAATCCACGTCATGAGTCATGACTGATATTTGGGCTGTCACTAGGGACTAGTTGACAGGTAACGAACCCTGAAGCCCTTTTCTGCTCATGTGTTTTCATGTCTGCCTTTACTCATTATCATCGTCATCATCATCATCATCATCATCATCATTGCCACACACAATCACAGGTCCAGACCTGCAGTTGTAGTGGAGTCATGATTTCTCTATCCAGGTTACAGGGAGAGGCTTCTCGTAATCTGCTGCTGCCGTCAAACATTCACAAATATCTTCTGTCTTGATTCAAACCCCTTCTCCTTTCCGCACAGTGATTCTCTCTCACACACATAGAGCTTTTAGCTCCTACACTCAGTCACACTCGTGCACACAGTAAATGCAGCTGGAATGTGTGATGTGGACTCAATATGGCCCAGGCTAGTCCTGCTCCATTCAGCAGCAAATCCCTCCGGTTTAGGATTTGCTTTTACAGTCCACTGTGCCAGGGACCGAACTCTAAACTCACCCGTAAGAATCTCTCACTAACTCGTCATGTTTTCCCAGGGGGGAGGAATGTAAAGCAATGTGCCTGAATGAGCTGAGTCATAATTATCATCTGGGTGCTGATTTGTCTCTGTCTTTGTTCACACAGTCAGAGACCTAGTGATCTAACCTTGTCTTTGGTGTCAGTTTGGCTCCTGATGAGGGATTGTGAAACATGGCTGCAGGCGAATGAGGTGTCGCCTTTTTTGAATTAACGGCAATTTACAATACAGACCTTGTCAGTGAAATGTCAAGAGCCACATCAACACTACAGCTTTCAGATAGTGGGTTCATTCTTCTGTAACTAAAACATGCAGTCATCTACTGCCCTTTTGTCTTGCATGGATTCCATCCAAATGTCTTTCTTTTTGCCTTCCTCAGGCCTCCCCTTCCCGAGAGCTCCATGGAGAAGATGAAGCGGTTCAAGAGACGTCTCTCTCAGACATTACGAGGCAGCCACACCATTGACGAGTCGCTGTCTGAGCTGGCTGAGCAGATGACAATCGAGGAAAACGGCCTGAAGGACAGCGGTGAGCTTTAATTACAGTTACTGTAAATGTTTATATGCAGAAATTAAAAGGGCCTTTGAATTCAGGTTTCCATAGTTTTCTCAATGTTTCTCTTCATAATATTTCATGGCTCTGAAATTAAGTAGTTTCTCTTTTAGTTAAGTTTTCTTCACATTACCTATGTATGGCAAATGCCTCTAAATACTACAGGGTCCATGAGTCTCAGCATATACCAAGGTCAGACTATGCGACTGTCAAAGTCATCACTGTGGATCACTTTGCAGTTCACACAACTTGATGCCTTGTGATTGGGAGTCTTGCAGTCTTTGTGCATTCGTACTACTCGATTGATTAGCGACAGGAGGCCACACACTACACAAACCTTTACCACCCAAACCCCCTGACTAATATGTCAGGTGTCCAACTATGTACATAGTTGTTGCAAACTTCTCTAGATGTAAAGCCTACCAGAAATCTAATCAGATGAATTGACACGTTGACAAACAAACTTAACATTATAACTTTTATGGAGGGAGGATATACTGGAGGATTGTTGAATTAGACTCCATCAGAGCAAGTCATACATACCTGGCAGCTGATTTTTTTCCTGAGTGTGTATCTCTGGGTTCATCTGATCACTGTGGGCTGTGTTGCTGATTAATATGAGGGGCTTAGTTGAGATGATTTGAAGGCCCAGGTCACAGACATCTACAACAAGTGAAGGATAAACATAGTCGAATGGGCATTTATTCAAGCACCGGGATAATGTGTAATACCAGCACATTTACGTAATGAAGAGCATGTCCGAAATGGGATTTAATCGTTGACTTTTAATGGACTGCAGATATAATGTTCTTTTTTATCCAGAGCCAAATCCATATTTGATCCAACAGGGACCTAGAAACTGAAAGAGGAATCAAAGTTGAACTGCTGAATGTTTTATTAAGCTAACTTTCTTAAATTTGTCTAACCCTTTTTCATTATGCTTCAATATAAGTTGTTACTCTTTACAGAGAACCAAACATTTTCTAATAAAGATGCACTTCTTTCACGCTGACCATTCAGTTTTATATTTCTCCAACTGCCGCTCGCTTATTATCAGTTTTGTATATATACTCTGCTCCGTGCACACACATACTGTAGATGGTTACATCATACATTTGGATCCCCGTTGAAGGCTGCAGCCTTCAAGGCATCAAAATATAAAGCAGAGCGGCATGCCTGAGTGTGCCACCACGTCGTTACCATGGCACTCAGGGGTCTGGAAACATTCTAGAGTTTCCATGACATTGCCACAGCAACTTGGATGACTTGGTGAGACTAGTTAGGAATCTGTTTTTTTAATGCATCTTTCAGCTCTTCCCTACATTTCATGCACCCCGAGCTCCCTCTCTTCCAAGCCTCTTTCAGTCTTGTCCTCAGTTTTTTTCCCTTCTTCAAACAATCAGATTGTCCTAGACTCCCCCTTTCACCTCCCAATTCTTCTGAGAACTAACTGAGCTTTGTAAAGAGCTTTTTGTGTAGTGATTAACACCAGATTTGGCCAGAGTGTTCTGTGCTTGGAGAGTGGGGACACAGAATCATGATCTGTGTGTGTGTGTGTGTCTGTGTGTGTGTGTGTGTGTGCGAGATAGAGCTTGCGTGTTGGGATTGCTTTGGCCTGTGTAACAGTAAGTAGGGTAGAGAGGAGACAGAATGGAGTAGCCAGATGAGACGTGATCTGAACTCTGTGATTGGGGAATGTGTTCTGGTTCTGATCCGGTTATGTAACACAACATGACTCAGGCCAGCGGCGGTGGCAGCAGCTGCACAGAGATAAGGGAGCGGTGGCATAAGGACCTGCATATTATACTTGGGGGCTGTGTATTTTTCTGTCTTCATATAGGGAATATAGGATAATCTTAACAAACAGTGCAGTGCAAATGTTTAAAAAGTATGCTCTCAAATAGAAGGGCAATAATAACTTATGTTTTCCAATCAACACGGACAGTAGAAACAACAGAAAAAGGTAAAATTAGTATTTGGTGGGACCATCCTTGGTGTTTAAAATAGAGCTTCGTGGAGGACATATCGTCTGGATCAGATGTCACCAAATGTCTCTGCTCTGCCACACAGAAGAAGGATTACTAGGTCAGATATGCGTTTGTCTGTTTCTAGTTGAGTTCATGCCTTTCTGACCAGCCTGCTAGCTAGATAATAAACCTTTCGCTGTGAGTCAGCTTGGAAAAAAGGCAGTTTGAGTCTGAGTCTTGTGAACCTAATTTGAATAATTTAATAAAGAAAAAATACACAGCACCACATAGTTGGTTGACCCTGGATACCAGAGGCCAGACTAATCATTGAGCTGGGGGGGTGCTTTAGGTGAATACGTGGCTTGCTTACTCTCGTAGCTCACAGATCTTTGTTTACTATTTTATTATAGATGTTGTAGAAATAAAATAAAGCATGTTGCTACTACATGTCTAACTTCCTGCCTCTTATTTAGTTTAAGGAGACTTTAATGTGTGAGTTGTTTTTGTTGGACTGCACTCCTTGTACTTGTTCCCATCGCTGTTCCATATGATCTGAGTCTTTTTCCGGCGGGGGGGTCATCAAGATGGCACCCTGCGTCTGTTTGCATGTTTGGGTTGAGGGTTCACCATGTCGAGAGCTGTCAAAACCACAGAAGTGGTAAATACAAGCGGGCCATGAACTGTGACTCTCCGTGTTGTAGTATCTTGTAGTATTTTGATCATGGACTGATACAAACTATTATTTCACTTCCTATGACCTTGTATATGTCTGAGTGACAAACCAGTGTTTATGCTCCATAGACATCTTTCTCTAGTGTGATAGAATTATTTACTCTTCATAGCGGTTGCTTTTTGTTACATCCTAATCCTCACTGCCCTCGTTGCACATGTCCTGCAGTGTCCTTCTGTCTGGGGTCCGACTGCCTGCTTAACTGCTTCCCCGGGACTCCGTGTTTTTCCCCACAGTCTGTGTTTCAGTATGTGCTGCTCTGTACATAATAAATCCCCCTAAATCCTTTGCTTTCTGACAAATGGGACTACACAACTTAGACTACAAGGCCTTTTGTTTACATGATAACCTCTTGTCACTTCTTTATTTTTGATACTGGCTATTCACAGAATTAGTTGCAGCGGTCTCAAGAGCAGAAGCCTGATGTCGGCTCTGTTTACATTAGGATAACCGCAGTTTAAGTGCAGGAATGTTATACCCAGTTTTGTTTGAAACAAACAAAAATATGACAACCTCAAATTACCCCTAACTGTACAGCACTAAATCTATTTGACAACAATTGACCTGTTTCTTTCATCAGTCCATTTACTTTTATTATCTCAGTTTCTTTCTTTGTCATTTTCTTCTGGGTGTTTTTCTCTGTTTATCAGTCTCACCCTGCTTCTCGTGATAAATACAATTAAAATTCTGTGTCCTTACATAAAATCCATTTATACAAACACATGCTTAATGTGCTATAGTGATGCAATAGACTGTCCTACTAAGTCACGGCAGTTATTATATTACATGCAAATCTATGCATCTGTAGATTAGGACTTAAAACCACTTATGTAAAGATAGTGATTATTTTATGCAGTCTGGTTTTATGCTATGGTTTCACCACTGCATCAGAAAGCTGTTTGTCAGACAGACAGAAAATGTCTATATATATATATATATATATATATGATAACGTTTAACTTTTGCAAGTCTGTACTTCACTTTGCCATTTGTCATTTATTGTCTGACATTTAACCCTTATACACCTGCAATGACAATGAACAAACAATTATTATATCCAATGTCTTTTGTGTCTTCTCCTGCAGAACCCATAGTGAGGAATGGTCGTCCCCCGTCTGCCCACAGCGTCCATTCCTTCCTCCATCAGTACACAGGATCCGTCAAAAAGCCACCGCTGCGACGACCTCAGAGTGTTATCGGAGGAGGCCTCGGGTCTCTCATGGCCATGCCTCGCAATGGCAGTCGCCTCGGTGAGACACTCACATACACACAGGCTGTGGTCACATTTGATTTGTGTCTTGTTGACTTTAAACAGAGGTTTAGCACAGGATGTTGAATTTGTAGAATGTGTGTAGATGCTACAGTGGCAAATTTTATTCTAGTTTTTAATTTAAATATAAAGCTGTTAGATTTAGACTTCTAATAGCTACAAGTAGACTATCCTCAAAACATGTCAGATGCTTGTCTTACACTTTTCTACTGAGTCAGCTGAGCCTTCATACACTAAGTGATATATCATGTGTGAAATTATGCACTGAAACAAAGATTCCCGGAGGCAGATGTCTTCGCAGAAGCGCATAACTATCAGTTCAATCATTCCAGATTTTACATTCAGCCACCCTGTATACAATTTGTTAGAAAAAGGGAGCCATACCATAATGATTTTGATGCTTTAAAGATTGTGAGCCCAGGTACAATTTTAACATTGTTTCTTTAATATAAACATATTAAAGCCTAGATAAGATAGCAGTGTGTTTCGTCCTGTATGAAACCCGAGTTTGTTTGAGACGTTTGGGAATGAGTATGATATATGGATTTGTCTAAAGCCCTGTGGCACTAAAGTATATTAAATACATCAGTCAAACTTATTAAATCTAATTTACTTTCTATGCACGTCATGTGTTCAACAAAGCCGAGGGCGAGATAAAAAGAAGCTGGAAAAAAGTAAATTAAAGTAAGTAATTTACTGATAGTTGAGTTTATTTAATGCATCACCTTTCACAGGGCTTCACAAAACCACAGTCTTTACAATTAAATAATTAGACAAAGCATTAGCAAACAAAAACCTATGAAAACTATTTGGTATCCTCTGGGTTTTTTCTGATACCAGTGTTGAATTGACTGGTCAGAGATGTACATAGCTATCTGGCCATGGAGTTCTTTGTATGTCAGAACAAGAACCTTCAAATTAACTCTGAATGTAAGGGAAGCCAATGTAAAGAATATAGACTGGATGTGATGTAGGTCATCTTTTTGGATCCAGTCAGCAAACCTTGCAGCAGTGATCTGGACCATTTGTAGGCGGTTCAGAGACAATCTGCTGAGGGAGGTGAAGTCTAAGTTGTTGCTTTGCCCGGACCTGTTTCCACACAGACCTGCTCCATCTCCCAAACGCAACCCCTCATCTTTCTTTTCCACTCTCTAACTTTCTCTCTCCGCTCCAGACATCGTCCACGAGAACCTGAAGATGGGGTCCGATGGGGAGAGCGACCAGGCGTCAGGGACATCCTCTGATGAGGTGCAGTCGCCCACGGGCGTTTGTCTAAGGAACCGAGGGAACAGACGCATCTCTGCAGAGGTGAAATTTGAGTCTCTTGTGTTGTCAGACTTTCTTTGTCCTTGCGTAGACTTCCTGCTTTTTGAAATAGTAATTATGTTGTTGGGTGTGAGTCACCGGCTACTCTTTAACAAGCTCTGACGTTTGAATATGTTACTGTTGTGAATCACAAAACATCTGTTAATCTTGATTTTACCTGGACTAGCGGTTACTCCTCCACATTGTCATTGAAGGTCGGTTTAATATATTTCAATGGGAAGCCAATGATTCTCAGTATTTAACAATGGACTTTTTTCCTCATACATACACACGCAGTGGTAGTTACATAATGTCAACATATTATGGAAAGACTTTTGCTGTGATTATTTTTGTTGTTTTGTTTTTGAATAAGGATGTTATGAAGGTTGTTTTTATTTTTTGTATTTATTAAATTCAGAGCAGCATCATTATTTCAAAAATAACGATTCAACATTTGAGAACCAAAGCAAGCCTCTGTAGGAATAAAATGGTCGTGGCTCCAGTCATACTGAGGCTGATTTAGTGGAGCATATTTGAAGTCAAACACGGACACAAATGGAGAACGTGATCAGGAGTGAAAGCTTTAGTCCTGTTGGGCCATAGCGAGACAAAAGGCAGCATGAGGCCATGGGAGAAATGACATTTGCGCAGATTTGAATCAGCTTTGTGTGTGTGTTTCAATAGTAATGAGAGAAAATCCGATGGACAAGATGACTCAATCAATATTATTTCTGTCATTTGTTTAGGGTTAAATATGATCGCAGCATTAAATTTGAAGAGTATATACACGCACAAGTGTATGTTCTAACAACACAGACAAAACCTTATTATTGAAGCAGAGTATCCACATTATATTATGTCTAACAATTAAGATGAAACACACTACCATTATTTTATATCCAGTTTCTGCCAATAGATCCCTTTCACCTAAATCTTACACCCTGGACCTTTTAAATCCATCTTAATGACTACTAATGGGATTTTAGGGACGTACACCTGACTGCAGTGTCAGGGTGACTGTGGGATAGTGAAAGTGAAATGCCAGTGAAGGTTAACCCTTACATGTTAACGTTTTTACTAATTTCACTTCCTCAAACAAGCAAAGCATTTGTTTTGGAAATTGATTTATGATCATGTATACTTTTGACAGATTTTATTTCCCTGTCTGTGTGGTAGATGTTGACAATTTGGCACAATGCCAGTGGAGCACATCTTGGTCAGCACCTGCTGGTTCATCATAGGAGGAAAAAGTCTTGTGATTGAAGGAGACACACTTCTCCTCCTCTTACAGGTTTTATCAGTCACTTGATTGCAGCAGGATCTCTGGGGGTTTCTGATTTCTGAGTTCAAAACCTACACAGACAAACCAAGCAAGACAGACTGCTCGGAAAAACAAACAACCTGTAAACGTGCAGTTAAGCAGCTTACACTATTTGGGGCTATACCCACAAGCACACACACACACATCCTGACACACACACACACACACACACGCGTTCACAGACATTACATGTCACATCTCACTATGCCTTTGCAAGCAGCGTACCTCACACTTCCTGTGACTGTTTCCCAACCAGAAAATGTTGTACACATACACAGTTTCACTCAGATTCTTTCTTGAAGCCCAACAAACACACTGGGCATTGATTGTGCTGATACAAGCAGTATGATTGAGCGCAGAGTTGCTGTTGATAAAGTGATCCGGCAACGAAATCACTGTGTGGCCTCACTCACTGTCTCTGTGCAGCAGTGACTCTCAAAGGAGGGATGGTACAAGAGGATGAGGACGAATGAGGAAGTCCTTCCGTCTGTGGTCAGGTAGCGGATTGGTGGATTGTCAGTCTCTTGCTGCAGAGGAAGCAGTGCTGTTTTGGGATTACATCACAAGGATTACTGTAATACGGTCCAGATGGGCCCCTGTTGTAACAGATTAGGCCTGGTTGATTGGACAAATAGAGGAGGGTAGGGGGTGCAAAGGTCAAGTGATGGATGGCATCACTTGCTCCGATGACAAACCACCAATCCTGGTCCTGCACACAGAGAGTACGGAGCAGCAGCGTTGGATGTAATGATCCAAATTAAAAAAACACAGATGCACATTGTGGCAGCGTGTGCTCAAGCTGAACAGCTGTTATTTACATGAATGGGAATTTCTGATTAATCTGCCATCAAAAATTTGATCCAAAATTAACAGAAAGTAGAGAGAACTTTCTGTCGCATTTCCCCAAAGCCTGTTAGTCTTTTTATTTTGCTTGTTTTGTCCCAACACAACAAAACAGAAGGACATTATCAGAACATAACAAATATTCTTATTTGAGAAGTAAAGACAGCCCCAAATGTATTATTAAAATAGTTAGGGATACATTTTCTGATACTTTTTTATCTACTATTAATTTCATCTCTACATCAATGCATTGTTAGAATAAGTAAATAAGATGTAAGTTCGTTATATCTAAAAAGCTTGTTGTTCAGAGTACATCCTTTTTATGTGCTTGAATTTCATTTAGGATTTTTATTGGTCCTCCACAGAATTCATACAAATAAATTTGAATATATGCAAACAGAATAACAAATCCACACAGCAGAAAATATGTCTAATCAAATTCTTTACCAGTGCATCCAATGCAACTCTGTAGAATGTGTTCTACTGAGTGCCATTCTAGTTGATAAATATAATTGTCTTTATTGGTATTATATGGGATTATTGCTGGTAAACTGTTGAAGTAATTGGACAAGTAACAATATCAGACATGCGCTGCATCCAACTCCTCAAGTGTGAGGCCTCACTGCTGTCGTTAGTCGAGTCACTGTCATGGTTCATCTGTCCCCGATTTCTCAGTTTCACATTCATCAGTGCGCTTGTTGTTCAAATGTGGAAAGTTCAGAGCTGCATATTATTGTATTGCAGTGAGGGGGGCAGAGCAGTCGAGTGTTACTAAGTGTCCAGTGCTACCTCGTTAGATTTAAAGCAGAGAGAGACAGACCGGATTAACAGTAATCTAACAAATGAAGGAATGCATGACGGGAAGGATCCAGACATTGCATTGTGATAGTGTATGTGTGTTTGTGTGTGTGTGTGTGTGTTGTATCTTTATATAAGAACTCATTAGATTCATGATTTGGTACTTTGTTGCCCTAGAAAAGACTTTACCCTGAACTCTTAAAGGGCCCCCTACAGGGAGCCTATCTCATGTGCACAGTCTGCTGCACAGAACTGTATGGAAGCATGCGGCTACACGTGTATTTAAACACGCACACTGCCCTCTCTGTTGACCAGTGAGGCCTAACGTTGGCTGTATAATGCTGGTTCTTACAGATTCTACTTGTTTACTCTGGATCTCTGCCATTTTTTTTGCTAATCAGTGGTATTTATTCAGGGCTTACGCTGTTTACTGAGAGTTAACTCCGTTTTCTCAGGGTTTTACACCATGTGGGCACAAATTCAGTCTGTGTTGTGTGTCTCTCTTTGTGTATCCAGGACCTGAATAAACGTCTGTCTCTTCCGGCCGACATCCGGATACCTGATGGTTACTTAGAAAAACTTCAGCTGAGCAGCCCATCCTTCGACCAGCCGCTGAGCCGACGCTCCCGCCGAGCATCACTGGTGAGAGAGAGAGAAAGGGGGAGAGGGAGAGTCGTTAGAGAGAGATAGAGGGATACGGAGGAGTAGTCATATTTCTGAACTAGGTGAAGTAGAGAATAGAGAAGCAGATGTTAAGAGAGTGAGTAGTTAAGAGATATACATATATAAATAACAGCATCAGTATATGATAACCAGAGAACTTCAGATAACATCATTTGACACAGTTTTTAATGAAATTGTGTTGTTTTCCATTGAAAGTCTTTCATAAGGTTTTTTTTTGTTTTGTTAAACTAGCAAATTAAATAATCAAACAAATCATCACATAAAACTAAATCCAATTTTGCCATGAAGAGGTGTTTAAGATCTCATTGACAATAATGCAGGCATTAATAAAAATGAATCTTTTGCATGTTTTTAGCAAACACAAGATTACAATACATAAAATGAATGAACCCAATATATTATCCAGAATAACATTTCTGAGAAATACAAAATACTGTATAGTAATATGAGTAAATCTAGAATCTAAAGTGTTTTGATCACACACAGCGGCCTAATACACCTAACATGTTTTTACTCAGGCATACATCAGTAAGAAATTGTATGGAAGATGTGTATCATCTTATGATGAACCCTAAGTCATATCCTCAATGGATCCACTTTACATCTGTCAGAAACATGTAGTGGATGAAAACGTGTTTGTACCTTCACACTGTCCTTATGTAAATGGAAACTATTTGTTAACCACTACTGAGAAATTCTGATATGAAAGTCATGTGTAGAAGAGTGTGACTGAATCAGAAGGAAACGGAAACGGAGCGGATGACAGGGAGGAGCTGCAAAGAGCAAATCTCACACCTCGACCATTATCTGTCTAACCTCATCCTCTCAGTCTGTTGTCACGTGTTTACATCACACTCCAGCATTCACTTTATCAGCTGCCTCAATAATGAGCTTGTAATTTTACTTCCTGTCGAAAGAAAAACAGAGGAAAAGTAAGAAAACTGAGCTTCACTCATACACGCTCCCCTCCAGAGTGGTTCATAAAGCAACGTCCTCGCTTGGCAATATTCAAAATGTTCAACACCCGGACCTCAGCACATCTGGTGCTGGTCCCTTTGGGTCAGTTAAAAATCTGGTTACCCTTATTTTAGTTTTTAATGCTCCTAGTTTCTGGAAAAGCTTTTCTCAGGACTGATCTTGACCTCCGACTCTCACTTGCAAAAACAAAGCTGTTGCGTTTTATTAAAGAGCTTTGGATCTTAGTTATACGATAATCTCTCTCTCTGTGCATGTTATATAGTGCCTGTGAACTGTGTGTGCAATTTTTTCTCTCATATTAGATTTTTAGTACATTATGGCTTTAGCTACACAATTTATTTAATTCGATTAACAGCCCATACCCAGATCTATTCAGTATATTCACTTGACAAGTGTCAAATCCTCACATATGAGAAACAGAAACCAGCTATTTTAAAAATAACTAAAGTACTACCAACCAGAACCCAAGAGTTTTCAGTTGTTTATAAAATCTGCTTTATAAATAAAGTTTTCCTTTGCATGTCTTGCCTATAAACAAACACTTTGTAAAAGCCAAAAGCCAACGGTCCTTTGTCACAACACATTAGAAGTGATGGTGGTCGGGGGCGTGTGACCTCCTTACATCCCCCTCTGTGGCTGCGAGGCCGTCACAAGGATTTCTCGTGGTGTCTGTAAGTTTGTCATCGCTAATTTAGACGCCGCCCTCATTAATACGGTTTGTCCTTTTCTCTCCTCCAGTCAGAAATTGGATTTGGGAAGCTGGAAACCTACATCAAACTGGACAAACTGGGGGAGGTATGTGGAGTGTGTGTGTTCAGTGTCAGCCTTGGACTCTTGTTTTCCACCAGGTGCTAATTCTCAGTGGCACTTGGTGACATATCGTGCACAGACACATTCACAGATTTTACTTTTGACCATTGATGCCACAGTCCAATTTCTAAATCATGTCCCCGCCTCTGTCCTTCTCATCCTCCAGGGCACATACGCTACCGTCTTCAAAGGGAGGAGTAAGCTGACGGACAACCTCGTGGCGCTGAAGGAGATCAGACTGGAGCACGAGGAGGGGGCACCGTGCACAGCAATCCGAGAAGGTACGAAGGTTGACCACGAACCCTGCGCCAGTCCCACAACTGACTATAGAAGACTATATTTGTTTATGATAATGTGCCTTCAACCACAGGGCTTGTTTGAAAACCATGATTATATTCTGGTTGTTGTGAGGTTCACCCATAAAAAAAGTTGCTCTGTCACCACCACCCTCAAAAATAAATGAAATGTGCTCAATTTGGAATGACAGTGATGCATCAGCTCAAGGCAACAGTATGTCTTCCATTCACTTTCACTGAAGCCAGCACATCTGACAAATTCAAACGTCTTCAAATGTCTTCAATTTTGCTGGGATCATCTTTGGACAACTAGATGTTAATGTTCAAAGATGGAGGATTAATTATTTTGCCATTTCACTATGGGATTAAAAGATGTACAGCTAGTCATCACCCTAATCAATATGTATATGTATTAGTCATGTGATTGTGACATCACCTCCTAAGTGTGGGGTTGTTTTGTTGAAAGCAAGATGAATGAGACATTATTTCTGTGTGTCCCTGTGCTGTGGGTTTATGTAGATACTGTTTACTTTGTAACTACTTAAAGATCAGTTAAGTCTGGTTTGTTGGTTTTCAGAACACTTTATTTTATTTGTTAAAATCCTCTAAGGCCACAAAGCATCACTTAATCAAGTCGGACTAAATTAAATAATTGGTCGCCGAGCTTGCCCGTCACTGGCCAACCTGCCCTCCCTGTGTCTCACTGCGCAGGCAGGTCTGCAGCAGGAGAAACAAACGATGCTGAAACATATAAGATGAGTCACTGAAAAGTCGGCTTTGAGCAGTTGTCAGTCAGTGCATGTTCATGTATTAGGGGCGTAGCTTTGACAAGAGGGTTGATGGGAGGGGGTGGGATGTATCTGTTGTGTTTTCGCAAATGCATCATCCCAAAGCCTGCTCGCCTTCTCTGGATTTTCTAACCTTTCCACGCTTTCATTGAAAGTCTGAGACATTTGTGAGGGATGTAAAGATTTATAATACACATGACTGAAGTTGATCAGTGTAAACCCACCTATATGAGCGTTTAGTTTTAGTTTGTGTTTTAATAAGTAATTGTTATTATAAAGTAATGAAAGAGGCATGATACTTAAGTAAATAAAAGGGTATGTACTGGTGAGATTAAAAATAATGCAAAAACAAACCTTTGCCTTTTTTCTTTTCCACTAGTGTCGTTACTGAAGGATCTGAAACACGCCAACATCGTGACGCTGCACGACATCATCCACACAGAGAAGTCACTGACACTGGTCTTCGAGTACCTGGTGAGACCAACACATCCTCCGCCCTTCACTTCCTCCATGACTCACATGTTAAAATATGCTAAAACAAATATATTCTACATCTTTAATATTCATGAGCCTCAGGAGATGCCTCCTGTTACTGTGCCTGTAGCCTCTGCACTCCTCTGACGTCCATTCTCTCTCTCTCTCTCTCTCTCTCTTGTCCAGGACAAAGACCTGAAGCAGTACATGGACGACTGTGGGAACATCCTGAGCATGCAGAATGTCAAGGTGAGCCGCCGCAGGCTGCCTGCTGGCCCAGCCAACTTCAGCAACTTCCAGGACTTAAGTGGTTACTTACACTAACAAGAAACACTGTTAGTGTGCCCCCTGGTGGTGGATTGTACGAAGTAGCACTTGTTTTCTTAACCTTTTCCACAAAAACATGTGTTGAAATTTTGTTACATTTCCTTTTTTGGAAAACTTCTTGGATCAACGTGACACAAAACATTTGCTGCTTAATCAACAGAGGTGCCCACAATTTCCCCCAAAAGGTCAAGGCACAAGGTTCAATAGATAAAAAGCCTTTATTATTGTGGCTACATGAATAAAAACAAGAGCAACGCATGCTGACAACACACCGGATCAAACAGTCATGCACACAGATAAATTAATTAAGTGAGGTTACACAGCAACATCTGGCTCACTCATTACCCCCACACTCAACTCTCATAAACTCCACATCACAAATTATAGTAAATAAATCTCATAGGAGTAAATTATGTCAAACCCATACATCACTTTTACCACCGCAATACTTTGATATTATTGTCGTAATAGAAGTAAGTAAGGCTTAGGTTGTTAAGAGCAGTAGTTCCAAATAATAATAGTAATTGTAACAAAAAATGTAAACATGAAATAAACACAATCTCTCACAGCTTTATTTTGGGGTTTAGAGGGACCATCAAAATATTGTGTTACCATAAGCATTTCATTTAAACCTTGTACTCTCCTTAATAATATTTCAGAAAAAACATTCATGACGTTTAGTGTTTTAATTCACAACCCCTGCATGAAAGATGATGGTTACTTATCAGAAATGTCTCTTTCCTCAGATTTTTCTGTTCCAGATCCTGCGAGGCTTGGCCTACTGTCACAAACGGAAAGTTCTTCACAGAGACCTGAAGCCCCAGAACCTGCTCATCAACGACAGAGGAGAACTCAAACTGGCCGACTTTGGTAAACGACAAGAGCTCACATTTAAAGATTGAATGGAGATCTGAAATCTGCTTTATCTATATGTTACTACTGCGTAACCCATTGTTCATATTTCACACATTTCTGCTCCACAGGGCTGGCGAGGGCGAAGTCTGTGCCCACTAAAACATACTCTAACGAGGTGGTGACACTCTGGTATCGGCCTCCCGACGTGCTGCTCGGCTCCTCTGAGTACTCCACACAGATAGACATGTGGTGAGTGGGCCTCACACTCCAGGGGCGACTACAACTGTTACTAAACACGTATCACAATCATGGCTACTCTCTTCTTTCTGCCCACATGCCTACAGAAGGTCTAAATATTTCCAATTTCACTAAATTGTTATATATCTCTAACGAACACCGATTTTTAGATGTTTTTTTTTGTGGCTCTTCAGGACAGACGTACACAGAGACTTTGATGTGCACGTGCTGCTCATGAACACACACTCACCTTTTATGGAATTTGCCTTTCAATGACTTTACCCGCTGCTTTCTCCACTCACAGACACAAAGCAGTCAGTTAAAGCTCGACTCTGGGAGTTCGGTCTAAAAAGTTCATGCCTGTGTAACTACAGATGACCTGTAGAGTTAGATTGTGTTTGAAGCTTCATTCAGACCTAATCCCTCCCATCTGCGTCTCCCTCACAGGGGTGTGGGCTGCATATTCTATGAGATGGCCGCCGGCAGGCCCCTGTTTCCAGGCTCCACGGTGGAGGACGAGCTGCATCTCATCTTCAGGCTGCTAGGTGAGTGCTGCCCCCTGTTGACCGGGACGCGATGGAACTTTGAATATGAGCCTTTAATCGCATTAACCCTGGCATGTAGCCCCTGTGGCAGCGTGAAAAGCCCCCTGCAGCTGCCGCCGCAAAGCCCAACTCTGACATGGTCGATTGAATGTCCCTCCACAGGCACTCCGACAGAAGACAGCTGGCCTGGAATATCCTCTATTGACGAGTTCAAGTCCTACAAGTTCCCCAAATACAAGCCCCAGCCCCTCATAAACCACGCACCCAGGTAAACAGGGACTATTCATATTCTGTTGTCATTTGATCTTTCTCTATCTTTTTACACCAGACATAGTGAACTACAGTGTATACCATGTTCTTGTTTTATTAAATGTATCAACTGGAAAAAGCCTTTAAGTTAATGAACACTTCTCTTCTCGTTAGCCCTGTTGTCATTGGAGATGGAAAAGAGCAAATGTTTCTGAGCACAGCCAGGTATCAGAGAAGAGCCTTTTCAGTTTGTAGAGAATTAGACATTAGTATTTGAGGTTTGTTTAGTTAGCAACTGGTGCTTTTTGTTACTTCCTGTAAGGACATCCTGTGGAATAGTTGACTGTTTCCTTCCTTACACCCGCCAATATCTGTGAGTGTCCCCCACTGCTGCTGACCTCCCCTCCCCTCCCCTCTCTGCAGGTTGGACACTGATGGCATTGACCTGCTGATGTCATTCCTAAAAGTGAGTCTCTCAGTTTTGGGCAGGCGTTAAAAGCAGCGCGACACATTTTGCAGCTATGTTAGGACTGTATTTATAGAAGGAAGTGCGTCCAGGCACATGCTCATTTGTATTCAATCACACACTGACTGTTCCTGTTCTCTTACTGACTCCATGTTTCTTAACTTCAGTACGAGTCCAAAAAGAGGATGTCTGCCGATGAAGCAATGAGACAGCCGTACTTCAGGAGCCTGGGGCCACGTGTGCTCCCGCTGCCAGAGAGTGAGTAATGAAATGGCAATGCAGTAATGCAGACTTGGCAGGCTCCGCTAGGTACAACTTGAAGGATATTGCAGCGTGCAGCGAGGATCAGTTACAGCCTCGTAACATAAGGCACTATTCTACTGGCAAGATGTGATTTCTGTCGCACTGATGAAATAATGCTCCACATGTTTGGCAGGTATATCCATATTCACACTGAAGGAGGTTCAGCTGCAGAGGGATCCCGGTTACCGGAACTCATCATACCCAGAGTCAGGTGAGTTAGAATGTTAATGCCAATAATCAATACTCACTGGCCTTCAGGCAGTCTATTTTTTATATACTTGCCATGTCCGACATCATCAAATTCTGTCTTGTTTGACACGGTTTACACCGGGGTCTCCTCCATCTTGGCTCACTGTAGCTTCTTTCAAACATGCACTGCACTCCAGATAATCTCCTGCTTCCTTCAGAGGGGCTGTATTTGTGAACCCAAATGTCCGTCATGACAATCCCCCCCCAAGTAAAACTGCCTGACCATGTCCGACTGAATGTATGTGGGAAAACAACAGGAGATCCTCTGCAGGACTCACTACTTAATGACGTTTAACATTACAACATGTGATATCTACAGTGAATGAATCAACCTGCCTGCTGCGCCTGATCCCACCCGGACGCTCAGGAGATTTCTGTGTTGTTGCCTCTGAGCAGAGAATCTCCTGATGCTTTGTTCACGTGTGAAAGCCAAACTCTGGAGAAGTCCAGGCCTCGTTGTCCTGATATTCTCTGGAGTTCATGTCTGAAAACAGATTATTAAAACTACAACCATTGATGGTCAACCAAACAAATCTTGTGGCTATTGGTTTAGGCTGCGATGCAAAAGCAAATGTTTCATTCACCTCTCGTATTGCACAGAATAGCAGGATTTCTGCAGGTTTAAAAGAAGTTAAACGCTAGTCTTTTTAAGACAGTAATGAAGGAAAATTAAAACATATGTCAAGAACAACACATATGAGGGAGTGTGAAGTCCCAGAGTTATACACATTTACATAATTAAAGATATAAACAAGAAGCCAAGTTGAGTATAACCCTGGAAACATGTGATCTGTCAAACCTCAGGCAGAGACAGTAGGTATCTATAAGTATCTCTAATCTTTCCAGAAGCCAAGCTGAGTGTTATGAGTGTTTCTAGACTCACGTCAGTTCCATGTGGTTTAATGATAATAACTGTAAGAATTACAACACACAGAGACATTCAAACATGCATCCCTCAAAAACAAATTTTACTGTAACGTTAAGTGAACGTTAACATAATTAAGACCAACATAGTTTAAGAGACATTTTAAGACTCAGTGGAAACCCTGCATAGGGACGACGCACAGATACTAATTTTTGTTTTTTTACTTGAGCCCACTCGCCAGCACTGATGGAAGTGTCTCATTATGAAAATCTCTTCTGTAAACTATATAAAAACTGTAATTTATGATTCCATTGATGTGTTTTCTCTCCTTCAGGCAACGGAAAGAGCAGAAGACAAAGTATGCTGTTTTAGACTCTCTGGACTCTCTTTTTTGTTTTTTGACCATTTGACCATTTGGGAACTCCAAGCTGTACAGTCTCGCCGATGGATCAGAGATCTGAGATGGATGTTGGCGTGGAGCAGTACCTTCATCTTCCTCATCACTCCCCCTCAAACTTACATGGGAATCTCGTCCACAGTGCGACTCCCTTCCCCTCTAGAAGAGACGTTTATATACTGTACATCTATATTTATTGACAAGAGAATTTGCTGCTAAATCCAACTACTGTCTAGAATTCTAATGGGCTCAGTCACTTTAATGAGAACATGCAATGTATATAGATTTCCTTTATTTTTGAAGTGGTGGTATTTTCAGTTGTAATATTTTTTCATTTCCATTTTCATACATAAAGACTCCTCCACCTCAAAGCTCCTCCTCGGTGTGAGTGGATGTGTACAGCTCAGTAGCAGACGAGCGGAGGGACGTCTCTGTAGCAGCTCAAAGTGGCTTGATCCTGTTGCTACCGCGCCGCAAAAAGAATTTGCGACCATTTGCTCTGAAGGTTTCTGAGGCCAGCTCTGATTTAATAACTGATCATTTTATCCTAACTGGAGGCTAATGCAAGAGAAAAGCTGCCAAGCTCTGTGGAAAAAAATAAGAAAAGAGCGATTTTGTTTTGTCAGATACTGGCAAAGAGTCATTCCAGGATGCTGTGGTCTCTGTTGTGACCAATGAACAAATGCAGGAGGGAAACTGGCAGCGTAGAATTATTAACAAGGGCATTAAAGGATTAGATCCGCCTCCTAAACAATCAAACTGGTGAACAACCTCCCTCATCCTCGTTCTTCCTCGCCTCAAGTCGGACACATTTTCTCCTCCGCTCAAAGAGGAGAAAGCGCAAAGTGGATTTCCAGTGTTCGGGAATCCATGATGCTGCCTTTACAGATGTGTTCTCCTCCTTTCTGCCATTCCCATCTCCATCAACTGTAATAAGAAGAATGGCTCAAATGGCTACCCTTTATTTCTCTGGATTGCCTCTATCGTTGTGTTGCATGTCTGTTCTGTCGTAGGAGGAAGCACACGTTCAGGGAGCATAGCTGTAGTCCTGCCCCCCCCCCGAGTCAAATCTATTTAACAGTGTTACAGGAGATGTTTTGTATGATATTCTTTAACTTTATTTGTCGATCATTGTTATCTGTGTGGGATTTCACTGCAGATGAACTCCCATATTTGAGCTTTTTTTTTCCAGAGTAAAGAATATTAAATCTAATGTTTAAACAGAATCCATGGGTATTGGTTTTGATTTTCTTTCTCAGACACCATAATACATGACATAAAAGATCTATGTTAACTCTCATAACTCCAGGTGGGTACAGCAGGTATCCATCGTTCACTCAGCTTTTCAGTTTTCTTACAGCGTGCTACTATCTGTAAGAACTACATCACACTAAGACATAACAAAACTCACATCCTGCCAAAACATTCTCTTAAAAAAGCCATATTTAGCAGTAGCATTAAAATAAGCATTAACCTAATTAGGACTGACCTGAACATTTTTAAGACCTAGTTTGTAATAGTAAAACTTACACCGTTAAATGTAACACCTTTAAGACCCTGCAGAAACCCTGAATAAGGGGTTATGATCAGAATCCACATGAACATCCACGTTGGCTTTTTGCCTTCACTTGTTGTAGCTACAGTAAAACATGAAGTCGTTCGTATTTCAGCATTCAATGCTTGGTTTATTGAAAACGACATGACGTTCTTCACAATACAAAAAATATACAGAATACATACTATATACCAAGTCCATTATAAAAAAAAGAACAATACAAGCATTACAAAGGCTTTTTTTCATTGATTTGAAATCTCGTCTTCATTAAAAGATTTGTTTGAAATAAAGAGGAAAAATAGGACAACAAGGCACAGCCGGTACTATCGGAGAAGCATAGTGCATACATTACATACAATACCACACAATGTGAAACGACCTGTTTCACACTGATGAACACTTAAGGGGAAAAAAATATTTTTTTTATATTTTTTCTTTTTTTCTTACAAGACTAAAAAACAACTGAGCTCTCTGCGCAGAATGAGTGGACGACTAGCCTTTTCCTCAGCTAGCTCCACGTCACTACTGTCCGTGTTGAACAGGGTCAAGTGGAAATGTGCTGTACTTTATCACAAAGAGCCCGACGCCTCACAGACATCACGGCGTATGGCTTTTCTTTTTTTTACCAAGTGCTTTCAACCACTGTAATCTGAAGCAACTCAAGTGCAAAACAAAAAGGTGAGGTCACATGCTGTCACAGGACTTTACTGAAGCAAAACATTTGACAAGATGGGGGGAAGAGATCGCTGCTGCTACTGATGAGGAGGAGGAGGATCAAACCTTCAACCACAGATGGATGAAGATGGGAGGTTTTTTTTTCTTTGCAGAACCTGGATCAGGATTTGTGGCTGGTGGGGGACAGGAGCAGGGAGGAGGGTGTTCCTTCCAGGTTTGGCAGGGGGACAGGCATGTGTCCGTTGATTAGGCTGGGGAACTGTGGAGGAAGAGAAAGGGGCCGAGAGTTAGCGAGGCGGGGACGGACGCTCTATGAAAGCTGCTTTCCGCTGAGGAACTGCAGCATTGTCACCGCTCTGGCTTCCTGTCTTTTCATTGTACCTCTTCCTTTTTAGTCTCTGTCCCCTGCACCTCCACAACAGACAAAGCAGTCAACAGTGTTTGTGCACAAAGAATCCGGTATAGTGTGTGTGTGTGTGTAGGGGGGTGTGGTGTGGTGCGTGCATGTACGTTTCTCAAATGAGGAGCAGCTCTCAAACCAGTCCGCCCTGTTCAAACCGGCTCCCCTGGGCTCAAACAGGAAGTATTCACAGGATTTCCTCTCCAGCTCACAAGCGCTGAAACAGGACACCTCTGCTGGACCTGCTCACTAACGCACAACTAGTTTCACCACCGCTGCTATTTATGCAGATCTCAAAAACGTATTGTTTTATAAAGTCTCTTAGTCAAGTTAGTTTTAAGGTTGAGACCCAAATTCCTAATTTTAAAGGACAATATAGAGGCTTCATGATTATTTCCTGTTGGATAAAGGAAAATAATTGTTCAATATCTGTCCCGGCTATAAAAACTGGTGCCAATCATTTTATTAGCTGTAATAAAAGATAAACCAGTTGTGTGTGTTTGACATTGGTTTATTTGAATCTGTCATAATCCAAATTCACGTGACTTAACAACTGCTGGGAAAGAACGAGGGATTTTAATTTCACCTGCAAAGTCTCACAACTTCCTGCTCGGCTTCCAGTAAACAATTATCCTTTCGGCACATCCTCTATTCCCACCTCCTTTGTGTCTGTTGCTTCATGCCCACACCTGTCAGAGTGTGTTTGTGTGTGTGTGTGCGCAAGTGTGTGTTTGTTACCTGGAACAGCGAGCTGTGGCCCTGCAGCCGGGCGGGGCTGAGCGGGGCGACTGGGCTCAGGCTGCTCCAGAAGTGGATGCCCGACAACAGCGGACTGTGAGCCAGCAACAAACCGGAGGGAGTCTGCAGAGAGAGACACAGGAGGAGGAGAGTGAGGGAGGTTTCTTGTAAATGAGAAAAAAAACCCAGTGAAGACAACATTTTTCTCTAAAGACAAACAGAGACCCACTGGTTGCGGAGCATTTCTCTGAGGGCCTCGGGTAATGTGAAACATGCTGAAATAGTAAATGGACGTGTATTTGGCGTTCGGAAAAACAAACTGGCGGAGCAGGAAGGAAGTCTGTGAGGGTTTTTTTTTCTCTCTCCCTTCCAGAATACAGGGGTGACGTGGGGAGGCATGCTGGACAGTGGGGGTTGTTGTTGATCGGGGGAGGTGGAGGGGGAGAGGGGTCCTCGAGCACTTGCAACGCCAAGTCGAGAGAGAAAACATGTGAAATCAATTTCTCCCTCTCTCCCCTGGTCTTCTTTCCCCCTCCCCCCCGACTTTCCCCCCGTGTCACCTCAGAAGTGAGCCAGTGTTGCGGAGGGACCGGCCCCGCTCCCATTATTAATGGAATTATTGGAGCATATGGCATCACTTAGGGCCTCTTCCCGGCTCTCATAGGTCGAGCTCAGGGAAGATTTCTGTAAATCGCTTGTTTTCTTCTGATCCCACTTTTTAGCGCTGCCCAATAAACAGATGTGTAAAAGCAAGTTTGTGAGTTCGTGGACAAACCTCTGATGTGGGAGGCTCTATATTCCCTGACGCACCTTCAATGTAAACAAATTGTTATTAATATTATAAAACCTTCACCAAGGAGGGACAGTTTCCTTTTGTTGGCTCTTTTCACTGAACTGATTATCACCAAACCCGGTAGAAGGATGGTACCTGGATGCAGATAAACGGGCAGATCCAGTTTTATGATAAATAGATCATTTGAACTTTCAGTCCACCTCCTCCTAGACGATCATGTGTTGGATTATTCAACCTTGGTGGAGGTATGTGGTCTACTGAGAGCTAGTTCTTCTTATTATATTAAATTGAAATAGAGCATTAAATATACAAATTGAGTAATGAGAGATCAAAATGTCTGAAGTTGGGCTGAATTTAGCTCAAACTTTTATGTAATCTTGAGCCATCTTCTATTCGTGGTCATTTGTTTATGACTATACAGCTAAAGACACTTACCGCTAACACACTGAATCAGCTGCACTACTCAGACATATTTCTACCAGAACTTATATTTGCAGTAATCCCCAAAAATAAAACCGAACAGTTACACATTTAATTAATATATATAAATCAAAATTTGCTGAATTTGTTCAAACAACGTAAAATGCCTTCACAAAAAGCCTGAACCTATTTAAGCCTTACATACCACTTCACCCTTTTGTTACCTTCCCCTTTCTGACTCTTCAACTTCTCATGACTCAAGTGATTTCTTTGCTTCCAGCATCACGCGCCGGGTTTGTGTCGGATGTTTGTCGACTGTGTCTCACAGAACTAAAGGACACTGACGTCATGCTAAGGACGGATCCCATCACAATCGCCAACCAGACCACCGCACAGAGGGGATGGAAACAGATAACATCACCGAATTATTCTCCTTCTTTGTGAGATTTGATTATTATCGGACTAACTACTTCTGCTGTGGCCGGCACAGAGACATCATCTCTAGTTTGCCTTAAGTTACTGAGAGCAGAAATGAGAGAACTTGTATTAATGTGTCCCTGGGGAGCGATGGGGCGGATGAACATGAGCAGAGAGAGATCAGGGTTATCTCAGGTGTCCACAGGTCGACCGCGCCATCAGTGACTGAATTGATTTCATCTGTGAAATCAACATAGTGAAATGTCAGTGTAAACTGATTTAAAAATACTGGACAAATAAACAAGATTTAAAACAGACAAAAAGAATCAGGGAATCTTAAATCCTAAATCGAATCTGATTTCTTCCTCATCGTGCAGCTGAACTCCCTCATGACGTTCATTCAACGGTGGAAATCGAATAATGTTGAGACAGTTCGTCCAAACTCTGCAGTTTGCTTTTGGGTTTGATCCTGGAGACTCTTGGATCATTATGTTGCTGGAGGATGAACCACTGACCAACCAGTCAGTCGTGGTTCTGTTCTTTTCCCTCCCTGTTCTGCCAGTAATATACAGCACTACTTCCTGCAGCACAGTATTTCTCTAATGATCCATCAGAGGGAGTCGTAACAGTTTGTTCCAACACAGTCTTTGGATGTAGCCAGGCAAAGCTTCATTTACAACAACAGAGAGGATGCAAGTTAACCAGTTTCTTAATCTGTGAAAGTTTCATTTGAAAGATTTTTCATTTTTAATTTAAGGTGAATCATTCCTGGAATTTTCTGGAGGTTTTCTAAAACATTTGACTGGTCAAGTATATTGGGAAACATGTGCTGGGAAACACTATGAACTGCTGATCATTCTCCAAATGACTAATACAGTGAACATGTGGAGACAGTAAATGATCTGAATCATGTTGCTAGAAAAGAAAGAATCAATCCTGTCATTCCTGCGTCCAACATGCTGCCAAAAGTGAATTTTAGACGAGTAACAATTAGAGATGCACTTTTGTTTGCACCAACCTGAATCTGGATATGTTTAATAACTTATATCTGGGATGTAAGTAGTGATGTAATATTTAATCCTATCGGGCTGAGACATTTAGGCCACGTGCTTAAAACTGCATTATTACATATTTACAATTCATGAAATCATCAGGCTTTCGAATCCGGATCAGAACTGTGACCATGCAACCATCACTGGGACGAGTCATCTCACCTGTGCAGTGAAGAAGGCCGGAGTGAGGGAGCCGGACGGGAGTGCTGGGCTGTTGAGGGCAATGGAGCCGATGTCGCTCCCGGCCAATAGCAGGGACGGGGCGATCTCCAGAGCTTTTGGCTTTTTGCTTTTTGGTGGGAGTCTATCTCCTTGGTGTCTGTGACTAACAGAACTACTTCTACCACCGCTGCTGCTGCTCCTCTTCTCAGGAGGCTGCAGGGCTCGCTCCCGGTGCCCAGAGGAAAGGTTGAGGGGCTGGGCGCTCTGGTCAGAGTCCTCCTCCTCTAACTCTTTGACAGCGGGGCTCCAGCTTCGGCCCGGCTGGGCGTGGGGGGAGGGCGGGGAGTGGGAGTGGGAGTGAGAGTGGAGCCTGGAAGGCCTAGGGGAGATGTAGGACTCGGGCTTGGCGGAGGGGGGGGAGCTCCTCTCATTGGTGCCAAAGCGAATGACCGAGCGCGACTCGTCCTGACGCTCCCGCAGGGCGCGCAGCAGCTCGCTCTGGTTCTGCAGCGAGCTGATGCTGAAGGAGGAGTAGAGACCCGAGTGGAGGTAGTCGTTGCGACACTGCTGCACCCCGAGGGCAGCCAGGGTCCTCCTATGCACCTCCTCCTCCCCTTCCTCTTCCTCCTCCTCCTCTACCTCCAGCTCAGGGGCCTCTCCTTCCTGGAGGGGAAACCTTCCAGACGCAAGGCCCATCTCCACCGCCTGCGGGTCCATCTTCAGGATCTCAGGGAAGGACACAAACTTATACACAAACTTCTGGCCAATCACCTTCTTAATGATGTTCTGTGAAACAAACACACATCAGTGATTAAGAGAACGTTAACAACAATATACAGTTATGTAAAACATGATGACATTAAGATATTAACGCATTTTGATTATCAATGTTTCAGTCCAGAGAAGGTAAACTCCCTCACTGAAACAGTTTGTGTGTGTTCCGGTGTGTTAGAGCTCTATTGTGCGTTTGATGAGAAAGAGGAAGTGGACGTGTCTATCGGGTAGAGTGTGGTTTCAAGAGAAGCATAACAACTGATCTGATGTTGTTCTACACCATTTCGCAGGCTGCCTTCAGGTCCCACCACCTCTCAAAGCTGCTGTGACAGGATTTGTTGTACGACCACACGGTTCTACTTCCTGTTCCTGATCCGTACTCAGCGTATCTCACCTTGTCGTAGTAGTAGCGCAGGGCTCTGCTCAGCTTGTCGTAGTTCATGTTGGTCTTGTTCTTGCGCAGGCCCCAGAGCTTGGCCACTTCCTCCGACTTGAGGAGCTTGAACTCGCCGTCCGTGGACGTCCAACATATCAGGTGCTTGTGGCTCTGGTCAAGCAGCAGCTGCAGCAGGAACTGCCACAGGGTGATGGCACTGTCCATACCTTCAGGAAGACAGATCAGTGTGAGCAATTGGAAGAATTTGCAACTTGAAAGTTCTCACTGGTTATTCTAAAGGTAGTTTTCTGACAAAAACACCCAAACTACCTGTGTAATACTTGTTCAAGCATCCAAATACAAGAGGAAAGCAGCTCCTTGCAATCGCCTATGCCAGTTATTACCTATGTTTTTTAATTCAGTCAATTAACTGTTCACTCCTCAAACATATCGCCTCTTTGAGGAGTTAGTTTAGAGCAGGAGGAGCTGATGTCTCGTCTTAATTAAATTTCTCTTTACCTGATTCTCCGCACAGACTAAATTATGCGAGAGGCTGAAGAGGGACAAGCCTGTTTAAGCTCTAACATGTGGTGTAAGAAAGAGCAGAGCGCTGATGAATAGAACAGTGTGTGTTAGAGACTGCAGTGTAATGTAGCAGCAGCGGGCAGAAGAGAGAAAAAAAAACACACATATAAGGAGGAACAACAGCTCAAGCCAGAAATATGCTGCGGTTCAACCTGGCCCTCTCTCCACAGGAAGTATGACTGGCCCAGGGTGGGTTATTCCTTTAATAGAGGAATGTGCAGCCTCGAAGCTCCTGTCTGCCGGCTAGCAGCGCACATATTAATGATTTTGTTTAAGAGAGGAGGGGCTGTTTCCGCCACCGCAGACTGTAGCACCACAAAGTGCTGAAACGGTTGGCGGATTAATCGATATGTCAAAAGACAGATCGACCGGCTAAAAGTTATTAGGCCAATTGGTCAGTGAGTCATTTATTGAGCTAAGATGTCAATTTAATATATTTGACTTTTGGACTTTGGATCAGACAAAACAAGCAATTTGAGCCAAGACGCTTGAGAACCGCAGAGAGATGAAAACTGGTCGGCTGAAAACTTCAACCCTGTAATGAAAAGCACGGGTGATGCACACCCTGCATTTGCACTGTATATAACCCATTCAGCCTTTTTTGTATTGTAACAATGCCATTTTCATAATGAGTTATGAAAGCATTTACGCCATAAAATGAAAAAGGCTATAAACCATAGATTATATCTTATATGTTTCCAAAAGTAAATGTATTGCTATGCTATATGACATTATTTTCTGACTTCCGTGTGACAACATATGATGGGGAATAATTGTAAAGTCAGAATTTATTTCTGTTGAGCTTTAACCTTGACCAATCAGCTACAAAAGTTAATCATCTTGAGATAATGTCCAAAGTACTATTCTCACTGAGTTAGGTGCAAACGTATCCACATATTGTTGAGTTCTTATGAACACACAAACAAACACAAATGGGCAAAAAACCTGCTTTGCCCATGGGTGGATAAAAACTGATGAGTCAAAGGTTGATCAGATTCAGTTTGTGGAAATTGGGTTAAAACATTTCTCCTTCGAGACGAAGTTGCACTTAAAGATATCAGCTACAGAGCCACTACAGTCCTCAATCAACCCAATGAGCTATCGAAGGGATTTGACCACAATTATAGTTAGATCTGATTGGTGGGATTGACAGACTTTAGTTGTACTGGTTCCTTTATCTGATATTTACTGTTTCATTTGATAGTTTAGCAAATGTCAGACTGAATTGAATTGATCTTAAGTTCTTTGTGTCAGACATCTTGCTTCTTTTGTTAAATAAAAAAGGAAGCATGTAATTTCTTTATTTCACAATATAAAAATTTTGTATTTTTCCCTTTACAAATATGAACATATTGTTATCTTTTTAAATGTTATACATATGAAAGATGTTTAATTACTTTACACATGCAAAAATATTGTTGTATATTTTGTATCACAGATATTGTTGTCTTTTTTAATATTCACATACAAATATTGATGGTATGGTTTTTGCGACAGTATTGAAAATTGTCCCCCCCCCCACACAGTCCTTCATATTAATGAATCAGACCTCTTTGTCATCTTGTGTTCTCTTCGGTCTAATCTGTGGATGTGCAGAGTGATTAGTTACTGATGCTCACAAAAACAATGATAATAAACTGTCCATTCAACCACTGCATACCGTATCTCTGTCCAGACAGGAGAGAGAGGGAGGGAGGGCTGAACTCACTTCCGACGCACGCTATCCCCTGAGTTTTTTATCTGCCATGTGAAACTACAAACCTGTCAGAGTCAGGACTTCCTCCTATTCTACTTCCAAGGACAAATGGTGAGCAGAGGGGATCCAACAGCAGGGGATCGTTTCCCCAGTCCTGCCACACTTCCCACTAAACCCCGGAGGAAGAGGGGTCAAAAGATCCAATCATTGTCCCGTTTTTTCGCAGCTCCACCCTGTAACCCACTCTCAAACCACACTTTGGCTTTTCAACCCTTTAAACGCACAAGTCGAGCTCACCAACACAGGCCCAGTGGGCTGACAGGTCTGCAATTAGGCCAGAAGGACTTATAAACATTCACCTTTGCAAGATGCTGCAAATAGCACAGTGGAACTCTGAAACACCCTGCAGTCAGAAGTACCTCAGAGAGTGACCAGCAGGAGATGGAAGGAAACAAGGTGATAATAACCCCCCAGCTGACACACGACGTGGATATTAGAGTGAGTGGCCCAACACAGGTCACACAGTGTCAGATACACACATTTTGGGCAGCAACAACACAGATCTTGATAAGATAAGTTGACATGACGCTGATTGGGTCATATGAGAAATCAATGGAACCAATGTTTTATGCGTCTTGGATCATAATTAAGGGAGATGTGGGTTCTCAGTAACTTTGGTCCTATCTTCCTTAGCAGAAGTCACGGATAATTGTTCTTATATTGTTTTGAAACCATTTTCCAGCTCCAGCTGAACACTATACTGCCCAAATCTAAAAAAAAATAAAAAATAGCAGCATATCTATATTTCAAACTTGGTCAAACTTCCACCAAAGCAAGTTGATGATGTCACCAAGACCTCCAGAGAGTTTGCTCTTTGGGTCATTTCTGAGATGTCATTACTCATCTGTAATTATTAGGATGTTATGAGTGATCAGTATGTGGTCATGTTCATGCAAATTAACAATACTACTTTATCAATGGGCTCCCAAGACATACAACATCTCTGGCCTCATCCATTTTTAAGCCCAAACTGAACTTGTGAATGCTGAGGTGGTGCTGAGCCTCCAAGACTGATGATGAAGTATAATGGAAATATACACAGAGACAGCATCAATTATACCTGCAGTCCTCCACAGATCACGGTTAAACTCATGCTCTGAATATCTCCGGGACACTGTTGGTGTTCTGCCCGGGGACGAGGAGCCCTGCTGCGGATGCTCTGGCTGGACGAGCCTCGCCGTGCGCACAAAGCCGTCCACTGTGTTGCCTGAGCGGAAACTCCTAATGAAATTAGATGGTTGAGTGCAGACATTACTTAGCCATGACTAAATCTGCTCTCTTCCTGTTCGCAGACGGTGGAAAACTCAACATGGGCACATTCAGAATGAAGCCTCGACGATAGACTCCGAGGCTTTGCGCTTTCTTTGCATCGCGCCGCGTCTTTTGTTTGTTTGCTTGTGTGTTTTGTGCGGGGAGGTTTCAACACTCGTATCCGGGAGCTGAAAGTTGCGGCGGCTCTTTACGCACAGCTCAGCGGTCTGGATCGCTGCTCTGCCCCACTGACTCATTTTCAAGATGTTGCTCGGACCGGAAGACGAACACAAACCGTGCGTAAAAGTTAAAAAAACGCACCCAGGCGATCCAAGTAGCTTAACACCAGCTGAACGTGTACAGTCGAGATGGCACAAGGATTTAACCAAAAAAAAACCGAACACGATCGCGTTAATTCACAGTTTACATCCAGCAACAAGGCACCGAAGCGCAGGTCATCACATAGAAAGAGTTCCTTTTACCTGATCTCTGACGGTGTGTTTTCCCCCCGAGAAGCGTTACGGTGAGCCCTGGGTGATTCCTTGTTTTTCCATGCTTTACTTCTGCTCCTCACAGTTGTGCTGCGCTGAAATAGGATCCTGGGCTTTTTCTCTTTCTGAGCAGGAAGTTGGAGCAGGCAGACACAGAGCCGGCTCACTTCCTCTCCCCTACGATTCCCCAGGCAGTTTGCCGTCTGTGTAAACACACTTTTCCTCCCCTCCTCTCCTCCCGTGCCTGCCCGCTGACCGTGCGCCAGCAGTGGGCCTGCTCACACAGGATCGGCACACATGGTGATACAGAAACTCCGACTGCCCATAAACTGACATCATCACCATCGGTCCGCAGGCGAGCGCGCTGCCTTCACGTACGCCTCGTTGACTTTCCAGTCGCAGGCCAAAGAGCCTAGTCGTGTTGGTTTTGGGTCTATTACACCTTCAGTACTGCGTTATAGTGTGTTACTGCACCAAACGAGCATCAGGATAACTCCATTTAAAGCTAGGATGGCCCTCAGTAGAGCTCATACCGACACAAGGCCCAACAGTCCCCTTAAATTCAACCAAGCTTTCAAAGTCCAAATTTAATAGACTCATTGATATTAATCCTTTAAATATCAATCAACCGACAAGACACAGACAAGCAAAAACTATAACAAATCGACTAGAGGTAAAAGAGAACCTCCTTGGCAGAACTGGAAAAGATGCTTTTAATTGTCATATATTCATGAGAATAGGAAACTACAGTTAGACATGGGTTTGGGGGATTTAACGCTACAAAAGAGACCTTAAATAAAATGAATAGCAAACACTCTAGCGTATAAACATATATATGCGGTATAGGGGACAATATCTTGCATAATACAAATAATTTGTACAAATATTTGTGCACAAAATAGACTTGCATCATTATTTAGCGAACTGATATATAATGTCACTTATCAATGTCAGTCCATCTATCCATCCATTATCTATACTGCTTATCCTCTGAGTGTCAGGAGGGCTGGAGCCAATCCCAATGTGTATTGGGCGATAGGTTTTTAACCCATAAAATGAACACTAATTTTTCAACTTTGTTTTTATGTTTTATTGAAAAAAATAAAGTATAAGTATTAAGGGTTTCATTTGAAAAAACACTCCACTGTAATATGATTTATTTTGTTGAGGTAATTTGAACATGTTTTCTCAATATTGACAAAGACTGGTGATTAGCTTTTTTGCATAAAATACCAAACATCTTGATTTAATATTTGAATTATTGCTTCTGTGCAGGCCAGACACACTGATTACTCTGATTAGTCTTCCAAAAACTGGACCTCTGCAGTGAGATTCTGAAAGTGATTATATTTTGTATTTTGGAGCATTTTTGCCTTTATTGGATTTCAGGGACAGGCTGGACGAGCAAAGGGAGATAACATGCAACAGAAGTCTTCAGCTGGCATTGAACTGGGAATATTGCAAAAACAAAGCATGAGCCTTAGACCTGGTCCAAGAGACGGTTACATTAAGGCAGACAGATTCTAAAGTGACTTTTCACCTCCCCCTCATATTTAATTCAGTGAATATCAGCTTTTATGGTCCTATTTATGGTATTTGATTCCTCAAATCGTTTGTTAAGTCAAAACACAGTTTCTTAGTAGGGATGATACCACACCAGAGATCTGCTTTAGGGGCAGCAGTTCATGTGTTTTATGATGTGCATCCCTGTGTAGGTTACGCAGTGGAAGTGAGGCAATGAAACTGATTCCACTGTAGCTGCAAGTCTGTAGAGCAAATATTTGTTTGTTAAAATATTGAACTTATATTTTGTAATGTCTGCTTGGTTTTGTTATGAAACAGCATTTAATCTGTGATGCAAGAAAAAGCCTTTATAATCTAGTCTAAAAGAGTCTTTTGAGATTAGCTAAAGGTTTAAGTCAAGGTAACACTGTCGGTCGCACAAGTTAGAACTGTAAAGGTGTCGTAAGCAATTCTGGAGCATGGCTTGATATTTGAACTTCACATCAAAACACATTCAACCCCTCTCACCAGTGCTCCTTTATAAGTTCTATCCCTTAAATTCACAGACACAATGGTGGAATCCAGGATGTGGAAGTGAATTCTCTCTTTAATATAGAAATCCGACACTCGTATACATATCATCAAACAAATGACATGCACACACAACGAAAAAATCAAAACACAACAGAGAGCAAGAACTGCCAAGAGGTAGCTGTTTATATTCTTTTAACAAGACGACACTGAGCGGACCACAGGTTTATAGCTAAGCCAATAAGGAAGAGGACGTTATCTGCCACAGTATTCAATTATTTGTGTTTGCAACACTTGTGAGTTTAAGTCTTCATTGCTTCTTTCTTAGAGCCATACACCAGCTGCACACAATCACAACTCTTCTGCTACTTCTCATTTTGTTTAAATTTAGCTATTGTGTATCTTTACAGCACACAATTATAATAATCATTTGGACTAAAGTTAGCTTGAAGATTATTTGCATCTGTTGTCCCTGGGCAGACAGATAATAACAACCAACAGCATAGCATTAAACTCAGTTGGGACTAGCTATACAAAACAATACTGATACCTTTCAGCTGGCACGTGCTCCCAATGACATTAAAGGGGGCTTGAGCCCCTGCCCCTTTTCTTCCTCGAGGGGAAGTGCCCTTTTTCAGTGGTGCTTTAAAAAAAATATAATATTATACTCCCATTTGTTTACTTTGGGTTGTTTGATTTGCTCCAGAGTTTATGAGACACGTGTTCAAACCAGCTACACAACACAAGACGTGATGCACACTGACAGGACACCAGTTAAAGTTAAGATTCAGCGCGTGTTTTAACTTCATTGTTGCAGAAGAAGCGATGTTCCGTTTATCTAAAAACATTAATATGAATGAATCAGGTTTTTATTAAGACCAGTTCTAAGTGTGAGTGATTAGAAAACATCAGAGGAGCAGAATCTGTTGTTGACCCCTCTACAGGGCCGCTGCTAAGGGGGGCCAGACGGGGCCACCTTGATACAGTAAAGGCTATAATCAGAGTTTGTACTTTTAAGCCAAAGGTGTCATTCAGTCTACACTGAATGAATGTCTAATCAGTGTGGAGAGCACTGACCACTGTCATAGACTCACTGTTGTAGTATGATAATTGAAAACCTTATTTTGTAAATTACAGCATACATGTATTAACAGTAGCAGTCTATAATACTTTCAAAGCACTTTATAAATAAAAAGGGAGCTTGTGTTTGTCCGACTGATTTCATTTACTGATAGTAACTGATGAAAAAGCTGACATGTGCAATATTATAGGAAATTGTGGATGTGATATATTGAAATGCATCGAAATGCATTGTTGTGCAGTTGAATCATGTTGACTGCTGAATCATAATGGAACCGTGAGGCTGGTGGAGGTGCACTAGAGAGCTCACAGTCAACAGGCAGCACCTCCCAGCTCCTGTTCTAGTTCTATGTTTTTTTTCTTGTTTGTGTGGAGGGGAGTGGTGACAATCAAAGGATTACCTGTGCCTCGAGTTTACAGTTTACAGCCAATTAGCCTCAAGACAAAAACAAATATATAACTTGCGTCTTGCTACTAATCAGCCAGAGGCTAAAACAAACACAATGTAAATGTGTATTTTTGAAAGTTTACTTTCCATTAGAGTGAAAGAAGACAGTAAAATAGACCAAAATCTCAAAATTGACCAATACACGACAAGCAATGTTATTGCCTGTAGTGTCATGCTTTAAACTGCATAATTTTGATTGTAGGCTCCTCATATAATAACTATTCATTCTACTACTGTTCAGTATTTAACAAGTGTATGAGACTGAGGGTATTAAAATAAATTGTTAAGTAAGTCAGAGATGTGATACTATATTTAAAGTTTGGTTTAAAACAATTTTCCCTTTTGTTGCCCTTTGTGCAACAAAAGGGAGAATTTTGCCCTTTTTTCTCACATGAGCCCCAGCCCCCCCAAATCTCTGTGCACGTCCCTGCGCCTCAGGTAGGAACAGATCAACCTCTGCATCAGTCTTCTTATCTGTGAACTCTCTGAAGTCGCTTCACCTCCTCCAGCAGCGCAACCAGTTTGTGGACCATCAAACAGGCCACCGCATCTGTTACTATCCTAAAAATCCATACATTCTCTACTGGCCCATCAGTCTGGCTGCCTCTTTGCCTGTTGTTGAGGCTGTGGGACGTTCCCAGTGGAAATCCAGGGCTGAATGTCTCTCAGAGTCAGACCAGTGTCTCTCCTCTTCTTTATTTGCACATCTCTTCCTCTTTTTTTAAGTGTGTTGGATTCGAACCAACTTTTTAGAATGTGCATATGCTTATACATAGGTACTTGATTTTTTTGGCAATAAAACAATTATTGGTTATTTTGTTACACTTGCAGTTTGGTTGTTGATGTTATTTTGTAAACTCTTTGATGTTTTTTGTCGTTGCATCACCTGAACGCATCGAGGTCAGTGTGTCCACACATCCGTGTGACTGGCCCCTGGAGGTCAGTGGTCCCCTGGAGGTGTGCACCGGCGAGGCGGGACTCTCCAGCGGTGCGTGTGATTGGTGGCACCGCTGTGCGCGGCTGAAAGTGATGACCTGCAGAGCGACAAGCAGCGCTCAGTGCAACAGAGTCCTGCTGATGCGCAATGCCTCGTTTTACTGTGCACATCCGCGATGAGTGGCTGGCAGTGCCATGCCGGGATACCTCCAACACCATCAGGTGGCTCGGACACGAGGCGCTTAAACGTTACATTAAGAACAAACCGGACAACGGCGGCATCACGGTGGTGAAGGACACTCGGTTCGTGGCTCGAAGGTGCCAGAGTTCGGGTTTGCTGGACCCGGATGACACCATCGAGGATGTACTGGAGGATAACGACTTTGTCGAGCTGGGTAATGACAGAATGACCGAATGCATAAATAAAGTAATGAACAAGGGCATCCATCAGATCTAATGTTATAACATTGGCTGTGCGTAATTTGTGCGTAATTGCGCATTATTGGTGGCATGGTGACGATAAGAACGTTAAATTACAAAATTAAAGATTAAGAGGGAATACGTGTGATTTTTATGATTTCCTTGTTCTTCCAGCCATAGACGGGGATACCATGTCTCCTGACTTTATCCCGTGTGAGGCTGGAGTTTCTCATCTGTATCCTCAAACTTGTGAATTTGTGCCATATAGTTATTATTGGGTACATATACTCTAGATGGGTACTAAATTAGTTTTGTTCTGGGTAACACCGACTTTGCAATGGAATCCAAGTCTCTGAAGATTTATCATTTCTGTGCATTTGAATTTCCCCTTATTTTCACGATAGGGAAAAACTTTGTTTAACTGAATGTTATCCTTGATAAAACTATGTGATACAGTACAGCAGCATACAGAGAACCTGAAGACGTAAGTGTTCGTTATAACCATCTTCTGCTAAAATGTTATATTGCCTACGTCTATATAACATGCATCTTCTTGGATACAGTATCTCTCCCTGGATGGCAACAGCCTGACATCCACAGATTTGGTCAACCTAGGCAAGGGAATGTACAAGATAAAGGTAATTATCAACAACTTGTATTTGTTGCCGGGTCCAATTGGATAATCCTTTACTCGGTGTAATCATTCTCTTTCCTGACATTTGCAGCTGACTCCAGAGGCAGAGAAAAAAGTTGTGCAAGCCAGAGACCTTTTGGACCGCATTGTCAAAGAAAACAGAGGTTGAGATCAATTTCAGGATAAAGACCTTAAATGTCTGTCTGCAAACACAATGAGTGCTTTAAACATAGTGTTAACCACCTGCTGCAACAAAACAGTCTCCACCAAGAAATTATTACATGTTTTCAGTTCTCTGTGTTTCTCTCTGTGCCATCAGTTGTCTATGGAATCACAACAGGATTTGGAAAATTTGCCCGAACTGTCATTCCTGTCCACAAGCTCAAGTAAAGACAATATTTTATTATCTGTCTTCTTTTTTAACTGTTAAAAAATCAGCCATTTTTTTATGTGCTGATTTAAGGCCGACCATTTTTTTCCTCCAGGGAGCTGCAGGAGAACTTGGTGCGTTCACACTCAGCAGGTAATACCAGTCTCTATAAGGCTCACTTTCTTGTTTAGCGCTTAATATTTGCAAAACCTCCAGAGCTCCAGACTGGACGTCAGGTATTTTAGGATTTTCTTCTGTACATACTTCAGTATTGTTCTGCTCTGGTGTGCAGGTGTGGGGAACCCATTGAGCCCAGAGAGAACCCGCATGCTGCTCGCTCTCAGGATCAATGTCCTGGCCAAAGGGTACAGTGGGATCTCTCTGGAAACCCTTCATCAAATGATCCAAGCCTTTAACTGTGAGCCTTACTCGGACCCACCTATCTCACTTGACCTCAGATGACCTGAATTATCTATTAGCTACTGTTAACTGATTCTACTGGTTACTGGCTTTATGGAAATGTATTGGGGAATCTGACTGTTACGCGACTCTTCTTATATGAATCTTACTTTGCCCCCCCTCAGCTTCCTGCCTCTCCTTTGTCCCAGAGAAGGGAACAGTGGGTGCTAGCGGAGACCTGGCACCACTCTCTCATCTGGCTCTGGGGCTGATGGGAGAGGGTAAAATGTGGTCTCCAAAGAGCGGATGGGCAGATGCCAAATATGTAAGATGAGGATGAGTTTGTCATAGTTGTGTTTTGCTTGTGAGAGTAAAAGGTCACAAAGGCCAAGAGGAAAACATGTTTAACTTTTGATGATCCTCAACCTTTCACAATGTTGTTTTCTCTTTCATCTTTGGCCAGGTCCTGGAGGCCCATGGACTGAAGCCGATATCACTGAGGCCTAAAGAGGTAATGTTTAAGGCCAGCCGCACACTCTCCTATTTGTTTGGAACTGATTACTTAAAAAAATCAATCCAGGGTTCATCGGGAATCCTTTGTGTTTTCTCTCCGGTACAGAATTTAGAAGAATATGAAAAGTGGTTACATGACAATTACACTTCATGATATTGTTATAGTAAGGTGGACAATGCTCTTCTTTTTCTTCACAGGGCCTTGCTCTGATCAACGGGACCCAGATGATCACCTCCCTGGGGGCCGAGGCCATGGAGCGAGCCCTTGCGATCGCCCGTCAGGCTGACATCATCGCCGCCCTCACCCTGGAGGTGCTAAAGGGAACCACCAAGGCTTTTGACAGTGGTGAGCAACATCCTCTCAAAACTACAGAAGCATTTACCCTTGAAATCGAAGATCCTGCATTTTTTCCATTGTTTTTTCATTTTCTGTTTCCTCCCATACAGACATCCACATGCTGCGGCCTCACCCAGGACAGATAGAGGTGGCCCAGCGCTTCCGCTCGCTGCTGGACTCTGATCACCATCCATCCGAAATTGCAGGTCAGAGGACTGAGCATGATATAGTAGTTGCGCATCATTATCATTACACTCTTTAACACCGGTGCAGCAGGGGCTCTGTGCCTTCACAGCAAGCAGGTCACGTGTTAGGACATTTCTAAAGGTTACAGGGCCACACTGTGTCAAGGTTGGACGTTATCTCTGAGTTTGTTCATCTATGAGGAATGTTGCTCCTGCTGCCCTTGATCAAGGTTCTTGTTACAGAGCTGGAGAACTCTATAGTCACCACCATACCACAACTCACAGCGTCGGGTGGGTCAAATGTACAAGGTGTAATAAACATGTGGTATTTAATGTTTGTCCTCTGGTGTTTTTTTTTCCAGAGAGCCACCGTTTCTGCGACAGAGTCCAGGATGCCTACACCATGCGATGCTGTCCTCAGGTAACTTCAAGTGAAGTTTGTTCCAGAGGGATTTAAATTCAAAACAGGTTGTATGTTCATATCTTCTCTTTCTGTCCACAGGTTCACGGAATCGCCAACGACACAATCAAATTTGTCCAGAACATCATCAACACCGAAATCAACAGTGCCACTGACAACCCTGTATCCACCTCTGACCTGCAAACAGGAAGTCTGTGACGTGAATTTAAATGTGCCACTGTAGTCACTGCACTCCAAACAATTATCAACAACACAGTTTAAGTTCTGCAACAAATTGTGTGTTGGATTTTCACTAGATATCAGTTTGTGGTGTGATTTTCTTAACAATTGTACAAGATGGTGTTTGCGGAAAGAGGTGAGACCATTTCAGGTGGAAATTTCCATGGAGAATATCCAGCAAAGGTTTGTGACTCATCAAACAAAAGTTTTTTTGTATGTGCTGTAGATTTTGTTCTCCTCTTTTTCACCGCTCTTCTCTTTTCTCTCAGGCTCTAGACTTTTTGGCCATTGCAGTCCATGAGCTGGCGTCTATCAGTGAGAGGAGGATCGAGAGGTTGTGTAACCCCTCCCTGAGCGAGCTGCCGGCCTTCCTCGTCAACGAGGGGGGACTCAACTCAGGATTCATGATTGCCCACTGCACCGCTGCATCACTGGGTCGGTCTGCAAATACGTAACATAAAGTAGAGCATGAGTAACATCAGTAAAGTACATTATATGTTGCTATTTAATTCATTTCAAATTCGTCTGAGCGTTAAAAAGGTTCTAATATTGAACACTACTGACATTAACATAATTTCTATCTTTATCCTGTGTCCAGTTTCAGAAAATAAGGTTTTGTGTCATCCATCTTCTGTGGACTCCTTGTCCACCAGTGCTGCCACAGAGGACCATGTGTCCATGGGAGGCTGGGCTGCCAGGAAGTCCCTGAGGGTCATCGAGCATGTGGAGCAAGGTTGATTATTTCTTCTTTTTTAAATACAATACATTAATATCAATACTATGACATTTTCCATTAGAGTAATTGTGTGTTACTTCGAGGCACAATTACATAGTATCAGTTCATCTTTATACACATTACAATTTTATCAACAATAGAAGGCACTATTTGCCTTCAGTGAAATATTGGACATGGAAATCAACTAATTATCAGTCAATAAAGTTTTTTTAAGCATGAATCATGACTTCAGAGCAGTAACTCACAATGTGTGTGTCATTGAGTTGCTGTGTATGAGTAATAACTTATTTTTTTAAATAATCTAAAAACTACCCAATTTTATATGAGTGTTAAAATCCTGACATGAAACCTGTTTCTGGTATCAAGAGGCTCAGAGAGCAGCTCCTGATGATTCTGTCACCAGTGCAAAGGTACGGTGTCTAAAATAGGGGCCAGTGTACACCGACCTGGATAGAGTTGCATCAGCAAACATTTGCATGGTGGTAAACTAAAGCGCATCGAGTGGAAACCGTGGTTAACCATCAAACCACAGGTTTCCAACGTTAGAGTTAAGAACAATACATACATGACTAGTCTCTGAATTATTCACAAGAACAGACACCAGTTGTTGCATGTAATATTTAAGCCTTCAGTGTCTCTCTCTGACTTTTAAACATGGAAGTGGATCCATATTGTTATTGTTGTATCATTGTGAGTTTTGATGCATTAAGTGGTTTAACAGCTCTACAAGGACATATCTAATTTATGTGATATTTTCTGGTGATTTAAGTAAAAATATGGAGATTATATCTTTCTGTATTAATTGATATTCTCTGTGATTAGTTCTTGCCATAGAGCTTCTGGCAGCCTGTCAGGGTATCGAGTTCCTCCGCCCACTTCGTACCACCACTCCACTGGAGAAGGTCTATGAACTCGTGCGCAGTGTGGTCAAGTAAGTCAAACAGATGTGGCCAAGGTACACAAGCTTTCACTCCACAGAGATGATGCTCAGGATGGTTAATATTTATCCACTGTTCCACTGCTGACGTTCTCCTCCTGTCTGTTCTTTTGTCATTAACAGGCCGTGGATCAAAGACAGGTTCATGTCTCCAGACATCGAAGCCGTTCACCGTCTCCTACTTGACCAGAAGGCAAGTCTGACTATAAGATGTGCCCACTGTCAATGTACACGCCGGGCCACTGGTAATAAGATTAAATGGAAAAAATAAATAATTGTATGTTTATATTTTCAACTCAGGTGTGGAATGTGGCCAAACCTTACATTGACAAGTATCAGTCGGAGTACATCCCGGAGTCCCGTCCCGGCTCCCCCACTGCCTTCTCCCTGGATCCTCCAGCTTCACCGAGGAAGCGTGTCCGACATGAGTAAATGCCTGTCCAATTCTTTGTATTATTATTTTACAATTGGGAATTTCAATTAAAACCAAAACAAAATATTTGATTTAAGATTGATTTGAAGATGAAATATTGCTTTTCCCCCTGTTGACTAAGCATCATTTTGTTTCATCTGTTTCTGCGGATTTCATTAGATTGTATGGGTGTAGTTAATAAAGTGGCCACACAGTGTACAGTATGTTTCTATACAGTAATTGTTAGGTGTTGAACTTGCATCCTGTATATCCACTGCCCTATGCCACTGTGCATTAGATTTGAATCTATGTACACTTGTGTTGTCCCTTTAAACTGTTTCTAATTTAGTTATTATTGCCACATTACTACCTCAGCCATTTTCATATCAAATCTTTTTAATGATGTAACATAAACTTTACTCTGAAATGTTGGGTTTCTGCTGAAATCATATGACATCTTAAATGATTTTCTATTATATTTTTTAAAACATAAATTTTTTCAACTATATGTTTGGATAAAAATAAAATTTGAAGCGGAATTTTTTTATTGATTGCGTGATGATGTGAGTCCTGCTTCTACTTGTTAATACTTATGTCCATTTAGGGTGTTTGTGGCTGACAGAAGTTAATTTAGAGTTGGAGGAATAGCTTCAGCTTCTCCCCCTCTTCAAACAGAGCTCAGTGCTCTGATTCACCAACTATATAGGTTGAATTTTTTGGAGCAGCAGAAGGCAGCCAGACTTTGGAATGAATCTACTGTAGCTCTTGTGACTTAAGTCAAAACATCCACAAAATTTCGAGAATTATCATTTCATGTTTATTCCTGTGTGTCATACCTCAGGGAACTAAGTTAAACGATAACTAGTCCAATTAAACAGCACCTGTCTCTCTGAGAAAACACTTTCTAGCGGCTCTGAGGAAAAACCTGAGGAGCATAAAATGTTGTGCCAATGACATGTAAAGGCAGATGAGTCAACAAATTCAAAGGTTAAACAAATAACTCATTAGAGATAGTGGGACATGGGGCAGAAGTCTGTTGTACACAGAGACAGCACTTTGTTAAAATAAAGATGTGCTCAGTGGGACAAAATTCTCCGCGCCTCTAAAAAAGAATCCTCAACCTCTCAGTTTAGTTTTCTGCAGCGTCTTTGTGAATATTTATCATTGAATAAAAGATAAATATTCGTCCATGACGGCTCAAACATGGCTGACACAGTAGCTCCTGGTTAAAGGTCACAGATAACACCAGGGCTAAAACCAAACCTACACCTGCACCGTAGGTCCATGTTGGAGGTATTTACATGCAGACATTTATAAGTTTAAGTATACAAGATGTGCAACCGTGTTAAGGAACTTCTGACGTTCAGATTATTATCCATGACAAAGAAATATGCTCATGGAGTCAGTGCAGGATTACACACAGAGACAACTGTGGACACCAAATATTGATTCAATGTTGGCCTGGACTTACTTTGTAAGCATCCAATTAAAACGTTATCCTTCCTGACCAAAGATAATGTGGAAGTGAATTAAAGCCAGATATGATTTGTAAAATATTTAAGTTTGATAAAATTTTCGTTTAATAAAGCTAATGCAGAGAAGAAACCTCTTCAAATAACCACTGACACCCGATACAAAAGAAATTCCAAATCAATTCTATCTTTCCAGTAAACTTTGAAGATGACCCTCAAACTATGGAGGACCATACATGACTTAAGTATAAATAAATAAATAAATAAATGTATAAATAAATGAATAAATGAATAAATGAATAAAAAAGGAAATACATTAATCAATACAGAAATTAATAAATTAATACGTTAATAACAACAGAAATGTCTAAATAAATGTCTATTAATATATTTGCACATTTATTTTTCCCCTGCTTCATTTCCTTTTCATTTTCAGTGTCCTTATGCTAATGAGAAAGGCGGGCCTAACCTCAGTCTCGAGCAGGATTGGTCAACTGAGCTACACACACACACACACACAGGCCCCTGCGCTGCGCCACACACACATGCACACACAGGCCCCGACCGCCACACGCTCGCTCAGAGACACAAGCAGTGACTGAGACTCGAGCTCTTCAGCGTGAAACAGGCGCAAAGTGATTTGAAGAACAGTGGAAACAATGAAAACACAGAGTTTCTCTGGTCTCATCTGCTCAGAGATCAGCTGCTTCATGATCAGAGCAGAAGCTGCAGGTGGTTTGTACCGAGCTGCAGTTTCTGTTTCCTCCTTCTCCTCTCGGCTCGCTCCCTGTGCTCAGTAGAACACGAGACGTGACGCTCACAGTCAGGACTACTGACACCTAAATCATCCCAATAAAACTGGGATCCCAGTGTGAACTGGCTCAACGCTGCAAACAGCTACTGGACAGCAGTCAGCATTGAGAGGCAGAAGTAGGGCTGGATCATTACACTCTTGTGACCAATCCTGCATGAGACTGCGGAAAGGCCCGCCTTTCTCATTAGCATAAGGAGAGTGAAAATGAAAAGGAAATGAAGCAGGGAAAAAATAAATGTCATAATATATTTAAGACATTTATTTAGACATTTATTTTTTTATTAACGTATTTATTTATTTATTTCTGTATTAATTAATTAATTTAATTTTTTATTTATTTATAAATTTATTTATTTATTCATTTATTTATACATTTATTTATTTATAGTTAAGTCATGTATGGTCCTCCATATTAAACTTACCTTTAGCATGAGAGAGTCTAGATACGCTAACTATTGGAACAACGATACTGACGCTTCATGAGTTGTTACACAGCTAAGATCGTTCATCGCGGTTGTGACGGACATAAAGAAAAACAGGTCTCCTTCGAGCCGGATTCGAACCAGCGACCTAAGGATTTCAGCATTAGCCACTACAGTCCTCCGCTCTACCAACTGAGCTATCGAAGGGACGGTGGACCTGACTGTCTCGTAAATCAAATTTGTTTCCATTGACGCTAATATCATTATTACTTAAATTTTCTCGTTTTATTACATAGCTGCGAGCTGTTTTGCGAACTTTGCGAGAATAGCAAATACAGGAGGACACACACGGCACTGACGTCTCAACCCTGAGTCACATGAATGAATTATTAAACTGCATGCATAGAGTTGTGTGTATTTGTATAGCTAATTGTGTATTTAAGGGACTGGTATGTACGCGTGTGTGCAGTTTGGTTCAGGTCCAAATACAAATCCTGATCCCGTGAATTTAAAAGTGGGACTGACTGTTGTATCCATCTTTAACCACTAGATGGCAATATTCCCCCATTTGAACACATTTAACCATGCTGCCACACGTCTGATCTGTCACATCATTTTCTGCTTTGTCTACACATGAAAGTTCTGCCTGCAAATATAATCTACACCAAGACAATATTTCCAATTTAAATCAAATGTACTGTTCTATATTCATTCTGTCTCTGCAATACAAGAGTTTATGTGCATCCATTCAATGTCGGATCCTCACATTGCATATATTTGTACGTTTTTACACTGTATATATTAGTTTTAATTCCATTCACATTTTTTCTATATTTACTTATTCTCCTTACATTTAAGAGTATTATTATCCCTAAACTTAAGTATTGCATGTTGCGTATTACTAGGCTTTGTCTTTTTTGACTCTTACTGCTGTAATATTGCAAATTCCACCACGATGGGACTACTAAAGGATTGTCTTATCTACTCCGATCTAATCTAATCTAATCTAATCTTATAATATCTTATCTTAACTTATCTTGTCTTATATATGGAAAGCTCATCCCCAAGCAGGGCCGGCCCTAGCACATTTGGCGCTCTAGGCAAGCTTCACTCCTGCATTTTTTTATATCAAAATATTGGTTAGAGATATATGTGACGGGTCCCAAAATTGATACCACAGCAACAAAGCATATCTGTAGAATACAGCATGAATGCAGCAGCAATAACGACATGGAGCCTTCAGTTCCTCGTCCAGACTGCATCTTATTCAAATTAAACACAATTTCAAGTACAAGCATTTCTCTGAGTGTAACTGCATTTTAAAGTGCATAAAACATACATTCAAATTATTATGGTGTCTATTTCCTCCAAACATCTTAATATACATTATCACTCATAAGGAAATATAAACATTTACAATATAGACCTATTGAACATTAGCTTATAACTGGTCTTTATAAGGCACAATAACAATACATGACTTAATTACAGAGTCTGTGTGTGTCGGAGCTGAACACTGTAAAGTGACCCGCCTGCAAGACGACGTGCAGGTACATTAAACGTTCAGTTCCTCATCAGGACTGCACCCATGTGGGCGGACGTTACCCCCAAAGAGACAGGACGGGGTGCAACTGCTCCCGTGCCAAACGTTCCACCTGAATGCTGCGTCATTTACTGATTTCTCTGATGAAACTACTTTAATTACTGTTAAAGTTAAATACAATATTTTTGGCCATACCACATATAGAAGGGGGCGCAAAAAACTCTGCCTAGCAAAAAATATTTAATATAATATTTTTTTTTGCTCGGCGCAGTTTTTGGCGCCCCCCTCTGAGTGGCGCCCTAGGCAACCGCCTATGTCGCCTGTAGGAAAGACCGGCCCTGTCCCCAAGGCAATAGTTTGAGTTGCTTGTTGAGCAACTCAAACTATTGTTTTTATGTGATGAATATAGATTAAATAAGTTTAACGAATATAAAGCAGTTTAAATTATTCAACGCAGAAAATGTTGCTTACACATAGATGCATCAATGTAGTCTATTGTAATAATTAGAATCTTACAAAAGTCTAATTCCATAAAGATTCACTAAGTATCATGAGTACTTTTACTTACTTTAAAGAAATCAAAGTGTGTGTCGAACACCAGAGTGACAACAGCAATTACTTTCAGTTTGGTTAATTAAAGTCTCTTCAATGATAGAAAAGAACTGCAGTCAGGCTGCTGTCTGTGCACCTCCACTCAGAGGATATTCATCTTGTCCTGACCTGTCGCACAGCGGGGTAACATGTTACACATGCTCCTACATTACATCACAGCAGCGTGGGGACAGACATGGAGCCTACAGCAGGTGAGGCAGCAGACATTCCTCACATAACACAGCCAGGCTCCAATACCCAGATCTTCTCCATCCTTTACTGTGATTATCATACTGTCTGGCTCATCTCAGCTGAGCATACAGGGAGAGCTAACCCAGCTACACCCCCCCTTCTCTAACAAGCTATAGGGTAAAGGTTCGAAGGTGAATCTTCAAGACATGTTACCATCAATCAATCTCATAGATTGCGCAAAGCACCAACTTACAAATGTTTGGTACTTTTTGCACAATCTACCACATTGAAGTCCCTTGCATCTGCAGCAAGAGTCAACCTGCTCCCTATACCCTGACAATAGCAAGTAAATATCAACCCAAATTAAAAATACCTACAATTTCCTGTTTAAAACTACAATAAGAGTCAAAGATTAAATTAAATGGGGACATTGTATTTGGCTATTTTTAATTGTAACAGAGAAAACCCTAATGAGTCTATACAACAGGTCCCATCTTTTATAACAATGGGTGTTCATGAGCTCCAACATTAGTCTTTTCCACCTGTTTGACACAATTGTTTTTTCAGTGTCACTGTTTGCTCTCCCACTGTTAATGCCACTGTATGTCTTCTTATCTGCAGTCGCTCACACCATGTGGTAGATGACATGACACAGGTACACTCCAGCCATCTGGGGACCTTCCGTTCCCCTCCCACAACTTTAAAAAGTCAAATGGGACACATCCGCCCGCCTGGCTTTTATGAAGGTGAACCCCCCCCTGGTTCCCTGTCCACTCTTGCTGTTAATTCAGGTTGTCTGCTCAGTCATGTGTTGAGTCTTTCCTGTGCTGTAAGACAGCGTGTCAAAGGTGGCATCAAATATAGAGTATAAGCTTCCAGAGGTGTCTGGATGGTGGAGGCTGTGAAGCAAAACATTTTTGTGGAGCGGTAGGGAAAGGCATTTGCTGTGCTGTTGTCTTTCTGTAAAATAAATGACTCAGAGCAGAGATGCCAAACGATTTACATCATGGGAATACTTGGAGTGTAGAACTAATATTTACATAACTCGGATCCTGTTTCTATTTTTTGCCATTCCAGATTAAACCGTCTGAAATGTGGGTGATGTCATGGCTGCGAGCAGGCAGACAGATAGCAGCGATAAACGTCATAAAAGTGGAAGCAGTGATAGCGGTGACGGGAGCATGTGGGGGGCCTTCTGTTTAACGCCTCGCCTGCGGGCAAGGCACCTTCCTGCCTTGCCTGGAGCATGTCTGGCTTTTTGTCTGGATTTTACAGGAGAGTAGACATATTACTCGCAAGGGTTTAGACGGTTCAGTGAGCTGAAGGTACTAGGTGGCATAGGGGGGGTGGAGGGGGGACGATATCCTTTTACAGTCTGGAAATAAACCAGGCCAGAGGTGGTGGAGCAGCCCAGAGTCTGTCGTCTCATTGGGCCATTGGATGACACAGCAGAAGCACCACTGGCTGTGTATGTCAAGCACAGCAGAAATAAGCAAAAGTATTATATTTTGGGTATTATGCTTTATTTCCCCCTTTCTTGCTGAAAGTTTGATGAGATGTTTGATACTGATCTTACATGCATGCAGTTTCAACTAGATCTATGTTAGCTTTGCCTCTTATAAGCTAGCTTGCCTCTGTCGGAAATTAAAATTCCCACCTAACAGCATCTCTAAAGCTAACACATTACCATTTTATGCTTTACAAGTTTAATCCATATGCAAATGGAAAGGTATCCCATATGAAACCTATGAATTCTTCTTTTGCTTCTTCCATATGGCTCCTCTTTTTCAACCTGACATATTTCTATTCTTTTAGTTGCGTCCATTGCAGGTTTCACACATCTTCACCACTCCCACTTGCCCGCTGTGGATTATCCTGCTGTCCGACATTGGCAAAAGTTCTAGAAAATATCCGAAGAAAGTGACATCTGAGTTCTCTGATACAGCCCCTTCGGAAAGATCCAGGAAAATGTCCAGAGTTCAGAGCATGTCTTTAAGTAGCATAGATGTAACAAGGTTTTGATTTATCTTGACAGAGCCTGTTTCCATTCTTACGCCCACATAACTGTGTTACTTCTTTCATGATTTGGTTTAGTAGTGTTCAAGTTGAGGAACAGAGAAAAACAACAAACAGCTGGACATAAAGAGAGTGAAGGAATTTGTTTATGATTTGCCTTGCTTTCATCCTGCCAGGGGAATACACCACAGACTGGCCAAGATTAGACTTCCTTTCCTGCAGCAGTTTTTCATGGTGACTCCTGGGATTTGAAGATCGAAAAACACAAGTGATGTACAAAGAGAACACCTCAAGGTGCATCACCCCTTGCCCTGGCATATCGCTGGAAAACAACCGAAATAACCCATGAAAATCTAAAAACACACACAGGCACGGACCCTGTCCGCTTTAAAGGAAGAGGGGCCGCCACTGTGACGAGAGTCACAGTATTCCAGGAATGTCCTGATCCGTCAGGGCCAGGATGCCTCAGGGAAGAGAATGCTTATGATTCCTCTTCTCCTTCTTTAACATGTGCACGCACACATAAGAGAGGATGATTCATATGACAGGGGGAGTGGGAACATATTACTTCTGACCTTATGAATTTACAAATATGATATACAGTCTCACTGACCCCCTTCCCTTTTTCAACTTTCAACGTCAAGTCAGTATTAAATGATTATGAATGCCACAGGCGAAGTTGCCTGTAGTGTCACGCACACCGTGTCTTTCCTCACATGTCTTGAAATGAGATGATGTCACTGTTGAAGTAAAAAAAGGTGTGAGACTTGATGGGGTCAAGGGTTGTGTGACCCCTCAGCTCCAGAGCTGATGTGTGTCTGACGAGGCAAGTAAAACACAGTTAATGAGTGGCAGTTAGAAACAAGTGGTGATATGTGGCAGGAATGCAACACAATGACACACTTGTCAGTCAACAATCTATAGCACTAAATAATTACCCACTAACACAATATATTCAGTATAGGTAAAAAGGAGTAAACGGGCGACCAGCAGCAGTCAGGGGGGAGGGGGCAGTGTGCCTGCAGTCAGTGGACTGATTTGATTCTCTTCTTACGTCCTTAGATAAAGTACAGTAGCGTCTGGCAGCCAGTGGCCGATAACATAACTGTGCTGCCAGATCATTTTGAGGATTTGATTATTTGTATTTATCCATATCAGACTGACACAGACATTGGTTTGTTGGTTCTGATCTCTGTTACATCAACTACATTCTGAGAATCACCTCTAAAGTAAGTTATCATCAAAGTAGAAACGATTATTTTGTTGCTGCAACGCCTTATATATCCAGCTGAATTACAGAGCTTTCAATTAGAACAATTTTAAAGTTTGGGTTTTAAGATTATGTTGATGGCTTAACAGACCCTCTGAAATAGCTGACATTAAATTAACAAAAAAATTCAATCTTACATAAAGGCACAAACATGAATGAAGCAAATTCTGTTTAATTTGATAAAAAAACATTGATAATAAACCAGGTAGGATGAACACAGGGTTAACTAACTTCACTTTGCACCATAAACTGTTTGCAAAAACCTCTGCACACAACATCCAGCACAGGAACTTAACAGGTGACACCATATTGTAGAACTGAGAATGACTCACGAATGACAAGAATTCTGGAGTAGCTCTGAAAAATTAACACAGGTCATTGCAAACAGGAAGGAATGAGCACTGCACTTTTGTAATCTAATGTAGGATAACCCAGTAATCCTTCTCATCATTGCAGTCATCTACTCACAGATGATGAAAAGATGATCAACATTTTCCAAAATCATGATCTTATCTTGCCGGCAAGAAATGCTTTATATCTCTATAGATATATATGTATATATGACCGAAAGGACGAGATCGCGGGTACAAGCGGCCGAGATGAGTTTTCTCAGAAGGGTGGCTGGCGTCTCCCTTAGGGATAGGGTGAGAAGCTCAGCCATCCGTGAGGAACTCGGATTAGAGCCGCTGCTCCTTTACTTAGAAAGGAGTCAGCTGAGGTGGTTCGGGCATCTGGTAAGGATGCCCACTGGGCGCCTTCCTTGGGAGGTGTTTCAGGCACGTCCAGTGGGGAGGAGACCTCGGGGAAGACCCAGGACTAGGTGGAGAGATTATATCTCAACACTGGCCTGGGAACGCCTCGGGATCCCCCCGTCAGAGTTGGTCAATGTGGCCCGGGAAAGGGAAGTCTGGGGCCCCCTGCTTGAGCTGCTCCCCCCGCGACCCGACCCCGGATAAGCGGACGAAAATGAGATGAGATGATGAGATGAGATATATGTATACCTATATATATATATTTATTATTGCCATATTTTAAAGGAAAAAAGTCTGATTTGAGGAAAGACAGAGGGAGGGGTGTGTTGGAGACGACCAGACGAGGGCGGTGCTAACCTCTTCTTATTCCCAAATGTCAATGAAGTCTCCACAGTGACGCTGAACCCTCCTCAAGTGTGTGGGATGGAATAATCTGAGGATAATGACTGCGGAGATCTTGGATAATAACAGTTAAATCTGACCAGGTGCTTCTCCACCATGACAGACAGGAGGAATCTCACCTTTCAATCTATTGTGCTTCTTATTTCCGGCGTAGTGTACGTTTGCTGTTAGATTATTTTATATCGTGAAACAATACTGGATTACAGACAAATGGATACGCGTCGCCCTGGATCAAGCTGTTGAATGCGCCCTCTTGTTGTTGCCATACACAACTCAACTGCTCCACAATGAGACTGTGGACTTTACTTGTCATGTTCCTGGTGATGTGCGAGTCTTCTCCTCTTTTAATCCGTGAGTTTGCTTTTATTTGACTGACAGCTTTTCTCACCCCTTTAATGAAGATGTGAATAAATACATCAACTTGTTTTTATTTTGGGAAACTCGCGCCTCCACGTGCGTCACAGCATCGGGAGCGCACTGAGTGGACCAAACTCGCAAAAAGCCTTTAAATCCACTGAGAATATACATCTGTTATTCTCTCACAGATTATACTTCTACTCGTTTCATTTATGTATCGTATAAACAAAGGCTTTTTTTTTATTCTTTCCAGAAACGTCCCGAGGCAAAGATCCAGCTGTGGAGAACAGCTGCTCCGGACGAGCCTGCAACCCTCGCATGGGCAACCTGTCCCCGGGCAGAGTGCTGAAGACCCGGTCCACCTGCGGCTCCAACTCCTCGGAACCTTTCTGCTTCTACAAACAGACCTCTGACCCCCGCAGGAGAGAGTCCTGCTCCCCGGCCGAATGCACCAAGTGCAACTCCGCCATCCCCGCTCAGGCGCACCCTCCCTCCGCCATGAGCGACTCCTCGTTCCGCCACCCGGACACCTGGTGGCAGTCGGCAGAGGGGCCGGAGGAGGAGACGCTCCAGCTGGATCTGGAGACCGAGTTCCTCTTCACCCATCTCATCGTGGTGTTCCGCTCCCCCCGCCCCGCTGCCATGCTGCTGGAGCGCTCCCAGGACCACGGGCGCACATGGAGGACCCTCAGGTACTACGCCCGGGACTGTGAGGAGGTGTTCGGCCTGGCAGAGGCGTCACCGGCCGGGGAGAGTGGGGCCACATGCACCTCCAAGTACTCTGCAGCTTTTCCTTGTACCAGAGGAGAGGTGAGTGGCTCTGGTCTAGTTTACTTCTTAAGGAAAACAATAACTGGTCCTACAACAACAGAAACATGACTAAAACGAGGGAATACACATTATTTTACTGGATTTCATATAAAGAGAGAGCAAAACAACAAAAACCCTGTACTGTCTACATTATCTATTTGGGTTTTTCTCGAAATCTTGGCAAAGCTCCCTGACATTGTTTTACTTCAACACATTTAGTAGCAGGACAACTTGGGAGCAGCCCTCATTGTCAGGGTGGCGGCTGCCCCCTGTGTAGATCCACCCCTGAGACTTGTGCAACAACAGTCGAAAATTCAACTCATTATCATGAATCATGACACATTGTAAGATTAATACGATCCTTTAGGTCTTGAAATAATTCCTACTATTATATATTTGGCAATCGCAAAACGTTTAATCTATAAAATGATCAAATTAATGATCAATTTAAGGAGCTGTCATTTACAGTTTTTATTACATCAGAGAAAACTCATCAAATACAATGCAATACAAAACAATTTCGCACACAAATATATAGTTTACATGGCAGACAGACATTTATATGTTTTTTCAAGAGACAGCACTGACATTTATCATTAGTTTTTGGTTAAGTTTGTACAGTTAATTAATTCAAACAGCAGAATTTTTATACTGATATATATGATCACTTTGACACAATATGATTCCTCATAAAGTCTGTGGCAAGTCATTCCCACCCAATCTGAACCTTCACTGAATTAAAGCTCTGTTATTAATACATTTGATTCATGGTTAATAATAAATAATCCTTGATGAATGATGCTGCTGATAAGACAAAACTTCAAAGAGATGAATATTAAATATTGGACTGTCATTTTATTTCTGAAAACACGCTGCCAAATATTTACTTAACTCTCACCATCTGCTCCTCTCTCTGATGCCCCTTTACTGACTGCGAGACGCTCCAGAGGATGAATTCACACACACACACACACACACACACACACACACACACACGCACACGCACACGCACACACACACACACACACACACACACACACACACACACACACACACTATTAAACAGTGGACCAAGTGTTGTAAACCGACTATTTGTTTAGTACTGGGAACAATATCAATGTTCACTTTTGCCTCTGATGGTCTTCCAGAGCATTTCTGGAACTGCTCTGTGTTCACTGGGAGATCTGGGCCAGATAAGCAGCTCCAGTTAATTTTTGAGCACACACACTCATTGACACGATGGACTCACAGTCCAGGAAAGATTTATTTTACTCACATTACGTCAGGAGGTTCTGGTTGAATGTCTGAGTGAATATATAGTTTTGCCTGATCTCATAATTGCTGTGTATATGAGGCAAGTATGTGTCTCTCTCCAGTTTGTCGGGTTCCTCATGTAAGCCCCTCAGCCACTGTAATTACTGTCTCTGTAGCTCAAGCCTTAAAGAAATCCCATAAATAAAGGTTTTCACTGTTGAAACAATACTACCGTTATGCATACATACATACTCAGTTTAAACGTGCTGAAGTGTACAAAGACACCTTTTTTGCACAATGAGTTCACAGTAAATCCTCTCATTGTTGACATTTACTTACAAATCAAATTATGTCATTTTACAAAATAAATTCATTATGATACAGCAACAAGTTTGTCCATGCAAGATGTTTTACGTAAGGACCAATTAGTGCTGAAATAGCATCTTTTTATTTCAGTAAAGATTCAGTTAAATGATAATAGTTTGATTCAGTTCATTTAGGGTGAAAATAAAATGTAAGCAGTTGCATTAAGGGGGGACTTTTTATTTCTTGAAGTAATATTAAGTGAGATAAAACATCTATTTTGTTAAGACCCTTTTTTTTTGTCCTTTCTCGTGCTTTTGGGACATAAACGTGTCTTATAAGTGTTGGATTATGGGACAGATTGTGGGACACCAGTGGGTGCAGCCCCCAGGCTGGCAGCTGACCCCTCAGTAGATCCATCCCTGGGAGAGGCATTTTTAAGTCCCACCTACATGCAGATTTCTTAAAGATTTAATACAGTGTCACTGGTACTTTTTTATTTCCCCAGACGTTATGCAAGATAATAATCCTTGTATAGTATATCACCAAAGGGAATTTTGGACATTCAATTATTTTCACCATTCGGTGGCGGTGCACAGAAGTGCAGTGAGAATTGGATTGAAAAAAGCACGTTGCTTTGTGTCTGACTGTTTTTATTTGTGATGTTATAATGTTGTAGGAGTAGAAGCTGAAACTGAAAACATCAACATTGCAATAAAGTTAGTGAGAGCGACCAAAAACCATTTGAGCATCTTTACATGGGAACGTACATCATTTACCTTTTCCTTCCGGTCTGTCTTTAAGATAACATTTTCAGGCATTTGATTAAATTGTTAACATGTGAAACAACACAGGTTTTATGAGATTTCTCCTCATTTCATTTCCAGGTGATTTATCGAGCCTTGTCTCCCTGGCAGTCAGTGGATCCCTATGGCCCATCTGCTCAGGACCAGCTCATGATCACCAACCTGAGAGTCCGCCTGCTGCAGCTCCAGCCGTGTCCCTGCCAGGCCAAACATCCCGGTGCTGCTGCACTCCCCACCGACCACTACGCCATTTATGATTTCATTGTCAAAGGCAGCTGCCTCTGCAATGGACACGCTGACCACTGCGTTCCAGCCGGGAGCTACCAAACCAGCCAGCAGAGGACGAGTAACATGGTGAGCCATTTTCAGCTGGATTCAAAACACGCTTCTACGGTTTGTTCTCTAGCTAAAATTAATCACACACAGATGTCGTGATTTGCTGACGGTGTCTGATTGTCTGCATTTCTGTTGATGTGGTTGGATTGGGAGGAGGAGGAGGAGGATTTGGGTGCTTTTATTCCCACCACGCCCGTGTTACTCAAGTGAGCTCTCATGCATCCTGCTGAAGCTGAGGGTTGTAGAGAAGCTACTGGATATTAGGCCATAGATTTACCTGCCACTTCAGGGATTAGAAGGATGTGAAAACCTCAATTATAGTATTCAACATAATGCTTTAACACCTTGAGCTGCTGTCATGTTATTCTCTTCACTGTAAAAGGAGAACAGGAGAAATAGTGTCATTCCAACATGACCCGAGGGGGTGTAAATAAGTTACACAGGCAGGAATAAGCTTAACAGCCTGTAAACAAAGTGATTATATATATATAGATGTTTGTAGGTTGCAAATACGAAGCAGGGTTGTTATACACACATTACATATGATTGCAAGACTGTTTGAAATCAGCATAAACTAGAATGGCTCTCAGTCGAGTACGTACCTCCACCAAGGCCCAGGAGTCTCCTTACATATAATCAAGCTGCACCAATTCATAGATATCAGTCCTCTGAATAATCATGATTTTTTCCCTCAAGGTCCATGAATTATGTCCTTGGGAATTGGTGAAAAACAACATATCTCGCAATGTTAAAGAAAGTGAATAACAAAATTCCTGGCGCTGTCCCTTTGTTTGGAGCTTTGCCAAATATTAATGGGTTTGTTCTTGGCCCATATCCCATCCTTCAACAAAGTTGCGTGTAAATCTTTTCAGTGGTTTGTGCATAATCCTGCTGACAAACAAAGAAAGAAAGACAACAACAAACACACAAATGGACAAAACCATGACCTCCTTGGCAGAGGTTACTAGAATGGCACTAGAGCGCATACATCGTCGAACAATCCCACACATGATTATCTAGCTCTCATAGTAGAAATGCAAATGAGCACAAGGAAGTGTTTTGATCACATTAAAGAGAGTGGAGATATGTTCTGCCTCTTCACCTGCACCAAATTTTAATGTGTACTTTATAACCCAGGGCCAATCCCTCCACGCCTGAAAACTTAACCTACATGGCAAGGGTAATGAAAAGAGTTACATCTTCACACACGACTCTGAAACACAAATATAAAGGATCCTATTTGGATCTTTTAAAAAGCATAGACATCCAACCTCAAGGACAGACGCCCTTTTCTTTCTGCCTGTGTGTGGAGCGCATATCTTCAGAACTGTTCATCATATCCACTTCACACTTGGCAGATGTGTTGCTAAGGGCCCAAGGAAGTGCGAGTCTGGTGCGATTTGGAAACAGGCGATAGCTCAGTCAATCTAATACAATATACAGTATGTTGCAAATACTTGCTGAGAAATGGAAGAAGCAATAAAATGATAACTGAATTAATTGATTCTTTCCTGCCTGTTGTGTGTGCCCGGCAGGTCCATGGTAAGTGTGTGTGCCGCCACAACACGGCCGGGGACCACTGTGAGCGCTGTGCACCTCTCCACAATGATCAGCCCTGGCAGGCGGCCAATGGCCTCGTAGGGACGCCACACGAGTGCCAGAGTGAGTGATGGAGCCAGAGAGTCAAACGCAGAGTAGGACACACAGCATGTGGACTTATCTGCCAAATGAATTTAGTCATAAATCACCTGTGACCTTTTGAGAAACTGATACTTGATGAATAATAGAGCAGCTACTGCAAGAGTTGTCCCTGCTCTGATTAGGTTTTTGCAAAAAATGTGCAAGGTAGAGGAAAGTATCTCATTCTTTTTTTTTCCCTGGTGTCTATCAACAAAACACAGGGTGCAAGTGTAACGGCCACGCCAGGAGCTGCCACTTCAGCCGTGTGTTGTGGCTGGCCACGGGACGGCAGAGCGGCGGCGTGTGTGACAGCTGCCGCCACAACACAGAGGGCCGCCACTGCCAGAGCTGCAAGACGGGTTTCTACAGAGACCCCACTCGTCCAAAAAACGCCCCCTGACTCCTGCAAACGTGAGAGCCTCTGTTTCCTCAGTGTCCAGTGAACGCCAGCTGAGAATTCAAAATTAAGGGGAGCAGCCTTTGAGATATGTAGAGCAGCAATGGAGATCAGATTTGACCTCTAACCCTCCACATTAAAGCAGATTGATTTCTCCTTGGGATGCGTATCTCCCCATCAGCACCTTTCTAAGTCACTTGTCTTGTCGGTGATGAGATAGTAAACGCTCCAGTCGCCTCTATCGCAGGACCGACGGAGAAGACGTTACTGTTTTGGAATGTGACTGTTATTGCAAACAATGAAGGAATTTCCCAAGGTCCATGTGAGCACATTTTTCCCATTCTCTCCCCCCCCCCACCCAAGCCAGACACGCTGCGGCATTTTTAAACAAACAAACGGTTTTCGGGAAAACAGTTGAAGCAAGTTTGTAACAACTGGAAGCATCGGGCTGCGAGTCTGACGATGCAGATAGACTCCACTGATTTAATGCAAGTTTGTTTTTGCTGCTCAAAGCCCATCCAGGGTATATTCACAGCAATAGGATGATGAAATATATTTAACTTTTATACTGTCGTGGGAGCTACTCATTAAATATCTTTGTTTTTCTTCTACAAGTGCGTTTGCCCTTTACATACATGCATGAGCATATTGTCTGCTGCTGCGACAGTCACAGTGATGTTAACATATGATCCTGCTGTTCCGTCATCTCTCTCCTCCGCAGCCTGTTCCTGCCACCCTGTCGGCGCCGTCCTCTCGGGGGGGAGCCCTCTCTGCAACCCTACCAACGGGGACTGCACTTGCAAGCCTGGCGTCGGCGGCCCCCGCTGTGACAGTTGCATGATGGGATACTGGGGGCTGCACGAATACGGCTGCCGCCCATGCGACTGCACGGGGGACTGTGACCCCTACACCGGTGACTGCCTTTCTGGGTGAGAGCCAAGACGCAGCCGTATGTGTTATATAAAAAGATATGTATGGTGGTAGAGGTAGAGTGCATTCTGGGGTATTAACGCTGAGCGGAGCCCTGAACCTGACTGGTTTTGTTTTACCTCTGCACCACAGCTCAGACGTGGAGGTCTTCTATACAGTCACTGGCCACATGGGACACAGCAGCAGTAATAGTGAGACGGCACTCTTTAGGGTAGAGGAGCTTTTCTCTGCACTGCACCACTCTGGTGAGTCTCAGGTCATCTCACAGCTTAATACCCTGCACACTCATCCCACCCATGCTGCTGTTTTTTGTTCTTGAAATCCATAACGTCACGATGAAATGATTTATATACAAAGCGTATTGATTGTGTTTCACTCTCCTCAGAGAAATGTGAATGTGTTGAAGTAACGCTCGGCAGCCCCAAACTCTTCTGTGCTGCAGAGTACGACTATGGTAAGAGCTATTTGACACAGTGCATTGATTCAGTGTGGTGTGAGCAGGTCACGACAGTCATTGATTGTTGGGCCATTCAATGACATAATTAAGTCAGTAGCAGCTTTAAACCACCAGGTTGGTTTCTTATCAAGTTATAAAATACGCCTGGTTGCTCTGTCTGATATATTCTGCATTGGTTTCCTCTGGATCTGTGATACAGAATTTTTTTAACTTGCTCCATTTATTATTTATATTATTGTTATTATTCCCAAATCAGAATGGCTTCATAGGTCTTAACAAGGTGCAACATCCTCTGCCCTTAACCCTCAACTAGAGTGAGGAGAAAATACCCAAAAAAGGTGGAGGCTCCCTCTCCCAGGACTGACAGAAGTGCAATAGGTGTCACGTGTACCAGAGCACAGTGTCTAACAAAAATTAAGAGGTTTATCAATATGTAAAGAATTTATGCAGAAAAAGAGGCGGTATTGCCACTAATAGTAATACAATGTGAGTAGGCATGTTGTGTATCTAGTTGTTATCTAGTGGTAATCATTATTAACGATCAGCTGCCACCACGAGCCAACACCTCAATCAGGACTATACATCTTTACCATATTCTCGTTCTTTTATTTCTCTATATATTGTTGAATAATGCACACTCATGTATTTATCAGGACAAATCCCTTGAGATGTACCTTCAAACGTGTGTGTCCCCATATCACAATCACTTCATAACAAAAAAATGTATACAGTTATAATACAGAAATAATACACTTTCATGCTTACATTATCTAGGTCTGTATTTCTATATGCTTGTCTGGGATACATTTCTGATTGAGATTGCAAACAAACCTACTTGATTTTTAATGCTCACAAAGATTCCTTCCTCATACAACCTTTGAAAATGTAGCAGCACAGTGTTTATCTGTCCTGACTTGCTAGCAGTCCTCTTCTTCCCCCGCCTCTGTTGGTGCATTGCTGCATTGAATAAATCAGAGTATAGATAGTGTGCCTCATGACTCGTGAAGTGATTTTGGATTTAAAACATATTGAGTTCCTCTTTACACCCATGAATGTATGAGTGATGTATCGATGTTTTATCCTCGACAGTGCTGGTTGTAAAGGTGATGTCAGCTCATGACAAAGGCTCCCACGCCGAGGTGGAGGTCAAAGTGAAGAAGGTCCTGTACCAGAGTCGTCAGATGAAGATCCAGAGGAAGAGCATCACCCTCTACCCAGAGTCCTGGACCACCCACGGCTGCACATGTCCCATCCTCAACCCAGGTACTGCAGCAGCCACTTCCGATCAGAGACATTATTGCTCAAGATGCAGAATCGTATAATTAGTAGATTCTCAGGTCGACCACCTGCCAGCTTTGTGTTGCTCCTCAGAGACTCCTGAGTGGAGGCCAGGGTCCCACCATCACTCACTTTGATTTGATGTTCACAGTATAACGATTACAGCCATCTCTCTGTTATAAGAGGATTTCACATCTAATTAGCAACAATAACCAAAGCCAGCCCATCACAGCACAGTATTTAACTTGTTTATTACAGTTGTACAATAGTGAACTTGTTTAAATGGTGGAGTCTGGCCATGTCTGTGTTCTGATTTGACGTGAAGGCCAGACCATGAATGTCTGACAGTAAGAGGCAAAGAACAAAATCCTCGGGTCATTGTTGTATATAGAGAGCCCCTAAACAAATGAATCAACACAAAAATATCACATTATAACTAGTGTGTAAAAGTACAACATAATAACAGGAAGGCTACATATGGACGATGGAGGGCTATACATGTAAGGTTATAACTATTTAACACATTTACATGAGTTGGAGCGGGTCGTCCACTAACCAGTGGTTTGATTCCCGTCTCCCTAGGGCAAGAAATTGAACCACAATTTCCCCCTGATGGCTGTGTTGGCAGTGTGTAAATTACGTGTGATAGAGAAAGTACTGCACATAAATGCACTGTATAAATGTGAAGTAGCTATATAAATACGTTTTGTATTTAACAATAACGTATAAATATTAATAGAGATAATCATAATGGACCCTGTTACACTTTAGATCTACTTTTGTGTATTTTTGTGACTTTCTCAGAAGGAGTCAAAGTCACAGATCCTCTGCTCTGTCTCTCTCTCCAGGATCAGAGTACGTAGTGGCGGGACACGAGGACTGGAAGACCGGCCGGCTACTGGTCAACACCAAGAGTTTCGTTAAACCGTGGAAGTCGAGCCTGGGACGCAAAATGCTCCACATCCTCAGGAAAGACTGCGGCCGCCGATAGGGCGTCGATGAGGAGCGGACCGGAGACACGGACAGAGGGGATGGAGGGGATCAGCTGAGACGTGCAGGAGATTTACTGCATAAGTAATGTGCAAGATAAACACAGGAGATGTCTGAATTTTGCTTGGACACTAAAGTGAAAGTAAAAGTCACAACAACAGAACACTACAATGCTGTGGATGTTGCAGAATGAAGTAATATGAAATAAGTACAAACAGGATTGCGTACGATCGTCTGCAGTCACTCAAGGATCCAAGTATACACAGCTGATCCTAGAATTTCCTTCTTACTTTATATTATGTCTCAGCTCATCTGTCCACAGTACTTATACAGCAATATCGAGTGCATGTAAAATACTCTGTTAAACTCTATTAACTGGGCGAAGAAGCTGTCAGAGTTGATGAGCCTAAATCATCACGTCCTGCTGTATCTATTTCATTGAGAGCTGTTTGGAATCTTGCAGAGGTGCCCAGACTGAATCCTCCTCGTCGTCTCACACACAGTGGTGATAAATCATAGGTCATCATCAGAAAGTGTTTGTGTATGTGTGTGAACGTGGACGTGCGTTTATGCAGCGGCGGTGCAGGTCCCAAACAAGTATCTCCTGGATGAAGAAAACAGCATTAGAGGAATCAGGCAGCTTAAGGTGAGCCGCTCTGCATTGCTCTGGCACACTCGCCCGCCTGCTGTCCGACAAGAGAGAGAACACACACCTCCACCCCCCCTCTGGTCTCTACGGCACAGATGAGCGGCTGAAACGATCCATGATTGAGATTGCTCTTACAGCTGTTTCAGTTACAAGAGTGGATCCTTGTCAGGCTGCTGTAGTCAGACTCGATTCTGTGGAAGGTTTCTTTTCTGTCCTCAAAAGACCTAGTTCTCTGTGAGGAGGCCTCTCCTGACCTGACTCTGTGGGAGCCAGAGAGTACACTCTATCCTAACATGTGTTCCTCTATTCGGCCTGTGACTCTCGCTGCCCCCAAAATAAATATGTATTAAAAGCCCCGGTGCTCGTTGACATCACCCTGTATCCGATCCAGAGTCCACAGGCCATTTTGATTAGCTGGGTCTGTTTAAGAATAGGCCCGCTCCGCTGTCTCCAAGGAGACTCACAAAGTGCGTGAGGAGACATGATGCATTCCTCAGTCATAACATCACCCCCGATGTCCTTGTCCCAAAGACTTTACCAAAATAAGAGAAAATGAGCAGGAAAGCTTTTTTTCTCTTTAAGGGCCAAGTGGTGATTTAGGGTGCACGAAGCACCAATGTGACATTTCTAATGCTATTTCTGTGTGTCCTATATGTATTTTTTAATCAAAACTGCATAAACTCTGTGTCAGTGAGCTCATTCTTAATGCTTCTGGGAAAAGTCTCTTTCATTCCATGGTCACATTATGCTGAAGCACGAGGTCATGAATAGCCTGTAACGTCTGAATAAGTGGAGGCGGTGAGCTCATGTTTGACCCATGTTTTAGTACCGCCCTCCTTTGGTTAAAAGAGAGAAATACACTATCCCACTATGAGGTGGTTCAATGTTTCACATCAAATCGCCTTGAACAGCTAGTTAAAGTCAATGCTGCTTAATGCAACAGTCCAACCTTCATGAAGGTTATAAAGTCTTTATTATAAATATGAATAAAAATAATATACGCCTTTCATTCTAACATGGATCAATCCAACAGTACTAACCAGATAGAGTTCAACAAACATGGACACAGCATTCAGTGCAAGATTTATAACAATTTATTTTTTTTATAAAAATTGCCTCAAATTAGTAATAGAGCAAAGAAATATAGAAATATATATATATATTTCTATACAGGAATTAAGCACAGCCTTCTGGGTAAAGTGTTCACCAAAAAGCTTTTTTGCATGATTCTCTGGCATATATTGATATATTTTGCATATTTGCTAAAGCAACACTTAAATTAAAATGACAATCACTTCATTTATTAAAGACATGTCCTTTTATCTACTGGCTCTATAGTTAGTTGGAAAAACAAAATACTAGTAAGCTGCTGCCATGACACAAGTCTGTTGCTCTTTCTAACATTTACCTAAAGGTTCTCTAGCAGTGTTAATTTAGTTCAGAGAAATATTGCATAATTGCTGTCAGCCTGAAGAGGTTTGTTGAGTTGGATCAGTCGTGCTCCTCCTGCTGCATGCCGCTCTAGTAGTCCTCCCCCCGGCTCACTACCTCCTTGCAGGTGGGCCTGAGTAGGATGGTGTGCTCATACTGGGCGGTGTAGCTGCCCTTGATGTCACAGAGGGGCGGGTACGGGTCCACGATGCCAAGGTCACACAGATTCTTCAACGCCATCAGGTACTTGCTCTCGCCCAGGCGGTCCAGCCAGCGGCGGCAGAACGCCAAGGTGCAAAAGTTCTCATTGATCACGTTCAGCAGATGTTTAGCCCTCGGGAGTCTGCGGCACAAGCGACGACACAGAGTCAGAAGAGAAAAACAAGCTGGAGGACGAATCAAGAGATGTGATGTAACATGCAGATGTGTTGCTTTCTAATTAGATTGATTATCAGACTCGATATTTTGGATTTCAACACATGGATGAGATGAACCTTATTGGCACGTGTCCGACGTTGAAGTTTTTCATGTAATGGGAGCACTCCATGTCGTCGTGGACTGCACCTCTCCCCGTGCTGCCAAATGTCTCAATGGCGTATGCTTCACCTTCCTGAGAGGCAGAGAAAAGAGAGACAGGGACACAAAACTCACCCATCTTAATCTATAAACAGCATATATACCTTTGTGTAGGCCTAAATGAGATATGACACTAAAAAGGACAAACACACCTCAGGGGGCACATAGAGTAGATAACAAAAAACCCTGAAGTTGGCAGTTGGCTGAGACATTCACATGCAGTCTATTAAGTTTCATTGGCGTTTGTGCGTCTCTATCGGAGCGTGGCTGTTGTTGGAATGCTTGTGGTATTAGCTGATAACACTGCGATACCCTCTGTCCCGCCACGATAATCAGTCAAAGTGCTCGCGGCCCCGTGGCACGCCCAGCTGCCGCTCCAGTTGTGTACTCACTCTCTGATCACAAAGAGGTTTAATGTCCCCGTAACACAAAAAAACCCACCTCAGCTAAAAATACCACACGCAAAGCTGCCACATCAGCAGCCACCACTCCACCTCCCCTCTCCTGGAGCCATCAGGTAAAATAGCTTAACACAGCAACTTGCCAATTAACATACTCAATCCTGTCCAAATACACTCACACACTGCAGGCATGCCGTTGTGCTGCAGGCATGCTTCTCCATGTTTCTCCTTGGTGAAGCGGCGGCCTGTTAATGAACCCTGGGCGCCCACATTACAGTGCTGCTAGTGAAATGAGGAGCCGGGGTTTTAACACGTGTTGCTCCGCGATGCGGCCGGTAATTCCATTACAGGCTTAATTAAAGTGCGGACGAGGGTGAATAAGAAGCCGTTAGAGCAGAGCATTAGAACACATACCTCCACTCCTCATCATAACCCAATAACCAGTCACGAGTACCTGCAATTACACTTAAGAGCTGAAAAAGGGTCCATTTATATGCAAGGTCGAGCAGCTCCGAATGGTTTAATTTCAGACACTCAAGGAGAAATGGCTCCTGTCATGTTTTGTGCCCGAGAATCAAGTCAAATAACCACAATTTAAACTAGAATCAGTAAAGCGCATACCTCACCTTATGAAACCACATTTAAATTCACTAGATTTTTATTTGCAACCACTCATAAATATTAGTCCTGATTTCAATATCCATGAATTATTCTCTGCAAAAATTAAGGAAAATAAAGGAAAAGCCATCCCTCCATCCAATATCTATACCACTTGTCTTTTGAGGATTGTTGGGGAAGCTTGAGCCAATCTCACCTGAAACTTATTAAGGGACGGTGTACAACCAAAACAGGTCGCCGGTCTATCACATGGCCTGCAGCCTTTCACACGGACGTTCACAGGGAGACCCTGGCTTAACTGATGTGATTACCACACCAAGAAATGTTCCAAAGAAGCCTGAATATTCCACCTGATCTCAATCCACAACAAAATATAAGGACTTATAGGAATTGCTTAAAATTTACACAGAGTAAGCCATGTCCAGGGATTGATGGTGTACAAACCTCCATCCTCGTGGCCTCTCCACCTTTAACAATAGGGACTGTCTTCCCTGAGTGTATCCTGTACTGTCCAATGGAGTGGCCGTTGAGATTCCTGATTGGCTTCACTGCAAAGAGAACACATACACACTGAGGTTTAATAAATAAGCAGCAGCAATGAACCCGCGTGTGAGGAAAAGATGACAAACAACTTCACATTACCCTGATATGTTTTCCCATCTATCTCCACTTCATAAGACTCCATGACCTCCTGGATCGTCTCCCCGACGTCACAGAGGCGCACGTCGATTCCTGCAAACTTAGACAAAGAGGTGTCCAGGCTCACGTCAGTAACTTACAGTATGTTCCTCGGGCAAACACAATAATCTCACCACCGCCTGAATCGTTTTTTTTACAGCTACACAAACTCCAGAGGGCTCTACAGTCTATCATATAAGGTTACTGGACAGGTAGATAATGTGGAAATAAACCAGCATATGAGTTTGCAGGTATGATGTGATGAGCAAGATAAGGAATTGATCCTGAGCTCTGAATCCAGTTAGAAGTAGCATCAAAATCAATAAGTTAATGTAAATGTGGAGTCATTGGGTCTCTGTAAATGAGAACTGAAAGTGTTCAGTCTCCACCTGTTCTGAACTTTTTACCCACACCAAGGAGGTTATGTTGTAACCCCTGTTTGTCGGTTTATATTGTGAAATACTCCCTGTAGGGAGTATTTCACAATACTACTAGAATATTCAACCTATTACAGCTGTTTTCAATGCTCCTTATTGTAGAGAAAATAATATACAGAGGATACAGTGAGATTTAAAACGTAAATAATTGTTTCTGTGTTTTTTGTATTTGTGAACATAGTCCGCATATTGACTTATCTAGCTTGATTTAACTTCACTGGTTACCTGTATAATATATGTTCTATTATATCTATACCCAATAACTCTATTCTATCTACCACTGCATCTGGTCTTCTAGTTTTGATGCAGTGACAAATGGTGCTGTGTGGGTAGAATACAAAATGACCTTATCTTCATCATCTTTCCCTCATTACCTATATATTAGTTGATCTTTGTGTGTCCCCTCTTATCAAGTTGATCATCATGTTCAAAGGAATCCACAATTTATTTTATGATGACTCTATTGTACCATAATTGTCTTACATCAAGTCCCATTAAGCCTTCTCCCTGGGAGCCAATTAGATCCCGATAGAAGTTCTACAATTATTCAGGATTTTTGTATACTAATACACTGTGATCTAGATAAGAGGAATGTGCCCAGGATACTAGTATAATGATTTTTTGGGATGTTGTGTATCTTGTAAGCTTCCTGTGTGTCAGATTGAGCTGTGTTACCCTGATGCCAGTGTCTGTTGCGTCTCTCACAGCCTCCAGCAGCCGGTCATACTTTGGATTGAATGTGACGGTGAAGGCACAGTCTATTATCCGACCTGAAAGAGCAAACCCTTTATATTACTCACAGCAGTTGCCATGAGGTGATTCATTTATGAGAGCAGCTTATTTCGGGCAGTAAGAACTATAATGCAATCATTCATTTACCTAGTTATAATAAATGCCAAGCGTGAAACAGCACAGCTTCACTCCATACGCACATAACAGGTCATTAGTGGGCTCTCACCGTTGATGTGCGTCCCAAAGTCAATTTTGCAGACGTCGTCGTAGCGCAGCACGGTGGTGTCTCCTGCGTTGGGGGTGTAGTGGGCAGCGCAGTGGTTAATGGAGCAACCGGTGGGGAAGGCCAGACCGGCCTCCAGCCCATTTTCTTTAATGAGCCTCCTGGAGCAGTCTTCTAGCTTCTCACTGCCAGAAACAGAGAGCGGCACAGAGACAGAGGGACAACAGGTGACAGGAACCATGAGACTGTTGTCAGGACAGATAAAGCACCGTGAAGTAGTTGGAGCAGATCTCCTGCTGGTTTTCTAAGACAAAGAAGTGCTGAAATCCTATCCAATACCAGTCCAGGATCAAGATGAGGAGCAAAGACTTGTGTGTCTTACGAGGGGCTTGAGGATAAAATTTCAGTTGATGTCTCACCAGATGTCAATCATGGCCATCCCGGGTTCGATCCAGCTCCTGACGTAAGAGCGGACCTGTCGGTGCGCCTCAGCCGCCTGCCTGAAATCTCTCCACATCTCCTCGTTGGCCCTGTCCAGCGCCCGCTTCTCCTCGCTGGTGGTCCGCCATGCTGCACTGCGCCTGGCAGGGGGGGGTAGGCACATCACAGAGGGTGGTGTCACTCATTATTTTCTCATTATACAAATATTCATAATGAGGATGTGACACGCTCTGCACAGGTGAGGACAAATATGACAACATTACCTCCTCCTGAAGAGGAAATTAAACACTGCACCGCATTATGATGTCCAACGTGAATAAAGTGCAAAGCAAATAAACACTTGGCATATAACAAAGTGGACGACCACTGCTGAGTGTAAGGGGACGACATAGAGGTCACACACACCCGTCTTTTGATGGGGGGTATTCACACTCCTCTCCTGCTGGAAAGTCTCCGTTGGGATACAGCTCGCAAATGGGGACTGAGGGAGGGTCAGTCTGTCCCTTCACTGTGGCCCAGATAGAGAGGAGGAGACAAGAAACACACGAGTTATCCTGCCTGTGTTCATGACAGTGATGTTTTACCTTCGCTAAAGAATAATCCTCCAGTCCCTGACTTACAGATGTAATTATGTGGAGCACCCTAAAGAATCTAAATCGAAAAAAAATGTAGAAATTCTTGTATTATACCTCAGGTAGGAATGTTAATTATGTGGCTAATATTTAGGATCCCTCAATTTCAGTTCTCTCAGTCCAAACTGTGACTCTTCTGGACTCTCGCTGCATTAGTCTGTTAATGTCAAACGTGCCGTCATTAATTTTGTCCCGTCTGCTCGACATGTAAGTCCTGTAAGGCACATTGTGTCCTACACCTGAGTCAGTCCTTCACCGCACAACTATACTGACACCGATTAGCCAGGTCAAACTGCTTCTGTGAACCGGTTGGGTGATAAATGTGGAGCTGCGTATTCAGGGGATCAATTTCGTTTTAGAGGAACAAGGTTCTTGCAGAACCTGTGGTCTAAAAGGTCAAAGAGAAAACTGGTACTGTGAAGATTTGTTTCAGTAAGAGAACAAAAAGGTCTTACATCCTTTCTTCTTTTTCTTCTTCTTCTTCTTCTTCCCGATGGAGTTCTCTCCCTCATCCCCATCTGTTGAAAGCATCATTAGTTTCAATTCAGTTTGTGGCACAGCTCCAAGTGTGCTACTGAAAAATCTGATATCTCACTGCAGATATGACCGGCTGAATTTCACTCTGCACTTTCTGGGACTTAAAAGTTCAGCACGATCACCACAGCAGATGATAAGGATGATGAGGATGATGATGAAGATGATGAAGATGATGATGAAGATGGTCAGGAGTTACCTTCTTCTCCATCCTCCTCTCGCTCTTTGTCCTCCAGCATCTGCAGCTCCAACTGTTTCGCCACATCGCCAACACATAGGGCTCCTCCATCCCCCTCAGCCTCATTTGTCCCTGCTGCAAAGTCACACACACACGCACACACACGAACACACACACACACACACACACACACACACACACACACACACACACACACACACACACACACCGTTTTTCATGCACGTGCAGATGAGCAAGTGGTTGTGCACCATTGGCAAGACATGCATATAGATTTTGACATACAAAAAAACTCAGAATAAATTATGTGTTTCCCGTTCATTTTAAGAAGTGCATCCACCAACATCTAAACTTGGCAGAGTGTGGCCTTCATTCTTTCTTTACATTGGGGGTCAATATCCTCAAGGGCACGTGTACCTTGCAGCATTCTGACATTTAGCCTTTCAGAGACACTGCTGTGTGGACCACACTTGACTTGGGGCAGGTTCAAATACCGAGGCTTTCACAGTTAGGATAAGTAAAGCTGAATTTAGTGGTGGATCTTGTTGCACTCAAACTGTGGATACTTCTATTACATCATTTCATGCAGCTTAAGAGAGGGATTTGTAGGATGGAACATATTTAATCTGGAGTAAATGTTATTCAAACGGATTCTTTCCATCAGATGTGGTGTTAATTTTTCAGATTGTCCCGTCTCCATGTTGAGCAGCAGTAGTCTGTCAGAGTTGGGACAGTAAAAGCCTCTGACAGGTTGAAAACTCTCCTGTCCCGCTTATCAATGCGCTTATCTGATGCCTTTACATGTGGCTCTATAGAGGAAACACATTTGCGCTATTTCCCTCAATGATCCTGTTGAAGTGATGCCTCCTACCTGCTGCAGTGGTCCTGCTCCTCTTCTTCCTCCTCCTCTTTCTCTTCACCGACTCAGGCGCATCCGCTTCTTCCCTCTCCTCGTGCAGGTCCGCGTCCCCGTTGAGAAGTTGCGGCTCCACTTCTCGCAGTGGCTGTAGCTCCGCCATGACCGGCGACCGACCGACGGAGAGATGAAGTGACGCATAAGCTGCTGAGAGCCTCCAGTGGTCAGAGCAAGAAGCAAGTGCGGAGCAGCTGGAGGAGGCTGAGCCAATAACGGAGCTGATGGACGATCTCCGCGCGACAGCTTGACCCGAGCGAAGGGAAGACGATCCTCTCCTCTGTGCAGAAACTTTTTTTTATTATCAGTTGTGTTTCTCCTCTAGAGGAAGTCTTATTTAGGAGGAGTGCAACACGATCCCGGTGCACGCTGCAGAGTTTCTCCTTCATGCAGTGCCTTGCTACATCACCCCCCAACAGAGCAAAAACTGTTTTTGTCCAGATTTGGTCCACAATTCCACACTGTCTTATACTGGGTGTAATGATGGCCCATGGTCGGTCCTCTCCTGGTTGCCAGATCTTGGCCAAAAGCAGCCATTATCGCACCAGGATGTCAAGGGTGGCAATAAATAGTTTTGGGCTATTTTAGCCATTTAACAAACTGGCCACTTTAGGGTCACATCCAGATTACACCTTAGTCCAGGACACAAGAGGTCCAGAAGAGCTGCATCAGGTGGCCCTCATCCGTATCCCTTTGACGCACTGCCACTCTGGGGGAAAACAAAAACGTGTTGATTAATTAACGCAGTAAGAGTTTATTTGTCAAAGTTTGCTTATGGTGGTTTGCAGTCACATAGTTTAGAGTTAAGCTTAAGATGCAAAATCCTATTGCTGCTTAAACTATAGTTCACACAGGAAACTTACAATAATATGTGTTAACTTAAACTAGCATGGCGGGTGAGGGGGGTGTTGCCCTTTTCAGGTTGGAGCAATTCCTCCTTCACAATGTCTTTGCACGTCCCTGGCTTCAATCAATCATTTCCTCCTGAACATCGTGCCACCGGCTGAGGCTCATGTTACCTGCTGCTGCTGTGCGCACCTGTGACACACGGCAGCTCCTCAACACAAGCCGGACGTGAGTGTCAACATTTACCGAGGGCTCGATACCTTATTTGTTCTTGTGAGCAGATGTTGTGTTGTTTGTATATTGTCGTATAATACAAACAACTCGTTAAGTGTGAGAAGTCGATCGCTGCTCGTGCGTAACGGAGGTTACAGGTTGGAGCGTGGAGCCGCGCGCGCGTATAGAACTGTGTGTATCCAAGCAACCAGCTCAGCGGTGGAAACGAGAGGTGCATAAAAAGTGGATTTGAACGCACTTTGTTTATTGGATTATTTTGTTGCAAGGACGCATGAAGTGTGTTTTTCGGATGGTTGGGATCATCGGGAACTAATTTTTGGATTTTGGAGGGAACAATGAGTTCTTGTGGTGCACGGACAGAACTCCGAGCTGGTCCTTTGTATTTCTTTGACCAGGTGAGTTTATGATTCATTTAGCTGACTGTATAATTAGGAACGATCCTCCGGACATTAACCATATACTTCCCCACAGCCAGTCAGACGAAACAGGGTTGAAGGAACACAGAGCAACTTTTACCTTTTTGATGTGGCACCTGGAGGAGGAACGCATGAGGACATACACAGGTATGTCTTTATTTCTATAGGAAATGATCAGTTTGGACTTTATTGTTGATGAATAATTTCCTCCTTTCCTCACAGTAACTGGGAGGATGACAGTGCGGAGGTGACAGGCGAACCACGTGATGAGGGTCAACCTGAACCTGACACCTCAACATCACCTGCTGCACTGGACAGAAGGAACCATGAGGAGCCAATAGACGTATACAGGCGAGCCGCCCCTCTGTTACTGAATGACCTGGCTCTCCTGCTCTCCCAGTACAACTGGGCCGAGGAGGGCCGCGTCCCACACGGGGTGGCAAATATTCTCTGTCACTCCTGGCAGGATCTGACCTCAGGGGCGGCGCTACTGAGCAGTCCCGAGCAGACTGACAAAAGAAGAGGGTCCGAAGGCTCCCTGAAGTTCGGAGGAAGTCCCCATCACGTGAGCGACGATGGCAGGAGGCAGACAGGAGAGGGAAGTGCAGGTTCCACACAGAGTAAACCACAAATTGGCCCTAATCCACGTGTTAAAAATAAGCCCAGAGGTAAATGAGCCACATGGGTCGAATTCGCACTTGTGAGAATATACTAGAAAAAACTACAACTTTTTGAGGGACACATTGTGTGCTTGAAGAAGAAACAAATTGTATAGGTAGTCAACAGGTTTACAGGCACAAAGTTCGGCAAGTCATTAATATAAATTTCAAAAACATTCTTTTTTGAAAAAAGTTTTTGATCCAGAAGATGCTAAATACATGTCAAACAACAGCCAAAGGGCTTTTGCACTATCTGAAAACACCAAAAAGGATAAAACAGTTGGCTCATTGTCAATCTATAAATGATTAATAAAAGACTTATTAACAATTATCATCTCAGACTGTACGATACATGGAAAACTATAAGAGTTTGACAGCACTGTCCCCAAGTGACACTGGTCCTCTACATATCAGACTTAACACTGGTAATAGGCAATAACCATGAGAATGACAGGAGGGAACAGGTTAATCCCCTTGACCTCTGGAGTCTGACAACATCTTGGGTTGCAAGCTTGAGGAAGTGAGCGGATTTGTTTACCAGATCGGACAAGGTGGGCCCAGTTACTGCTGTATGTTAATCAGTTACAGGCTATTGAAAAACATTATTAAGTTCTCTAATGTCAATGCAGCAGCTTATATAGAAATAATTAACGAAATAATAATACAACTTTATTTCTACAGCACTTATATAAAACAGGTCTCAAATTGTCTCCCGAGGTACTTGGGAGTAAAACCATACAGAGCAAGACAAAGCAAAAATTAGAAGGATAACATGTGAGAAAATGTTAAAAACAAGCAACATTCTTTAAAAATAGTTTAAATCTGACATTAAAAGGCTTTCCTATAAAATTTTATTTTAAGAAATTATTTAAAAAACTGGTATATAGGGGACCCTGGTCCCCTATATACACTTACTATAGTTCCTATTTTAGTTATAGGAACTATAGTAAGTGTTGGTTGGAAGATCTTAGATTACCGCTTGGAGTAAGAGAGTTAGTAGTTCCTTAATATAACTGGGGGGGGCATAGATTAAAATGTATTAAAATAATATTCATATCAATTAACTAGTAGCAAATAAAGGGAGGCGAGAATCTGAGAGATACTGTATCGGCCCTATGGATGGTGTTGGTTGAAATGGGAACAGAGAGATATGCTTATATCTAAATATCAAGCGACATACTGACTCAGTTACATGTTCTCTCTCCCCATCAGCTTGTAGCTCCTCATCCATCAGTTTCTCCATCTTATCCAGCAGCTGTAAAGATCCAGGTACGAGGTCGGAGCTGCTTCACTGTGTTGATGATGTGGTTGATGTGACTCAGTTTGACTGTGTGTCCCTGCTGTGCCTCTGCTGCCTCAGCTGGATGTGACTTGTGTCCAGGTTGGATCGTTCAGCCTCAGCAGCCCTCCTCCGTCGAGCCTCAGCAGATCAGATTGTATCAGTGGGCAGTGGATAAACTGCGGGCGGCAAGAAATCCTGAGTGCGTCTTTACTCTGCTCCTCTGCATCTAAAATGAGAAGTTTGTCAATGAGGGTTTACATTCCAAAGGATTACATCCTCGAGAATCAAATGAGCAAATCAGATTGTTTTACCTCTGGAAATGTCAGCTCTATCAGGAAAGACTTTAAGAGAAAATCTCAGATGAGTTGATTTGAATGAAATTTAATTTATTGTGATTAAAAAGAATAGACTTTGATGTTTAGACCCCAGGCAGAGATAGAAACCAAGTAAGAATACCTATTAATGAGGTGTTTTGGATTAAGGGAGACAAATATTGTATGGATCAGCATTATATTTGATTTAAACATCAATGTCTTATCTTCACTGTTTGAAACTGCATTAGTCCATTACTTTCTGTCACCTGCTAGACATCACCCTCAGCTGTACTCTGTGTTCATTACTCATTAAAAAACAGAATGCTAACAATTGCGCAAAATTTGACATTGGTTAGTAATTGCAATTTGATTGATAAACAACTTCATCCTCACATAGAAGACAGCAAACACCGAAGCTGAGCAGTCCACTCAGACTGTGTCACTATGGAGAAGCAAAAGTGAAGAGCAGCAGAGGCAGGAGGAAGAGCTTGTCGACCGTCTTAGTCAACGGGTTACCACGGTTACCAGAAGTGAAGCAGCCGGATCCAGCACAGAAGAAACTACACTACAGGATTGACGACGGCTCCTCGTTCATATAGTATCCTTCCCCAGCAGGAAGTGAAGCAGATTTAGGGCATATGGTGAATGTGTCACTGCATCTGATTCTTTGACCCTTGACCCTGCCTTCTCAGCTACCCGTCTGGTTGCCCAGCAGTTTGCCAGAGCCACTCAGCTCTGCCCTGTGGAGGCTTCTATACCAACGTGTTCAGTGACAGCGACTGTCCCGTCATCCTGGCCACTATCACCGCATTTGGGCACGGGGCTGTCACACTCCCTCACAAGTGAGTTCAAATGTGATGAATTCATTTAAGGAAATCTCCTGTAATTTCTTTACACATGATGTGCAGTTTGAGAAATCATGAGGCTCATTCTGTGCAAACCATAATGTCCTCTTTGGCACCTTGAGGAAATAATTCAGATTTTCCCGGGATTATGGGACATTTAACAATCCCAAACAATTATAATATATCTGCTTTTGTTGAGATATTACAACTCCTGTCGGTTTATAAAGCTCTGAATGATTTGGGGCCAAACTACATTTCTGATCTGCTCTGTTGTTAACCAACCACTATCCTGGGACAGGGATCCCTGAGGATTTTACGTATATTTATTAATCTCTAAAATGCTAACGTGAATTGATTTGATTTAAACATGGACTATTTGTTCATGTCTTGCTCTGCACTGTCGTTGCAAAATGCCTCTATGCTATAAAAATGTTTGTGTGACAGCTTTGATGATGTGTGAAATATATAGTTCTTATTGTAAATGTTCCTCCAGCTCCTCTTTAGTAGCAGTGTGGGACCAGGATGGTGGATTCATGAATGACCACTACGGGAGGAGAAGTCAGGAGTGGAGCTGGCAGACGCACAGTGCACTTAAGAAGAAGGTCGTTATCGAGGTAAAAATATGACTATAAATTACAATACAGTTATAAAAGCTTATGTCCAGTTATAAATAAATGATGTTCCCTTGGCAACAGTTTGGAGGAAATCTCTGTGGAGTTGTCACTGTAGGGGAAGAAAGCATGATATGACCGACTCATGAACCAACACAAAGAGACTCTGACACGTTTCATCTGGACTGTTTGGTCGGCTTGTTGATGAACAGTGAGTTTTCATGCAGAGTAGAGGAATGAATTCACTAAAGCTTAAGTAAATATGCTATTTTTCTACCTCTACGCCAGCGACACCCAGTGGCTAATGGAGTTATGATTTAAGGTTGTCAGTCCGTCCGTCAGCTCCATTCATGTGAACATGATATCTCAAGAAAGCTGTGAGAGAATTTCTTCAAATTTAGTGCAAACGTTGATTTAGACTACAGGATGAGCTGATCAGATTTTGGTGGTCAAGGTTCAAAGAACAAGGTCACTGTGACCTCATTTTTTTGTGAATATGCCTTATCAGAAACATAGAATATTTGCCTAAATTCTGTCACAGATATTCCCAAAATTCTCTTTTGCCTCGTTAAAGCCTTGAGTGAGTGCTTTAGAATACGGCTTAAACATTCACTGAGACTCACAGATTAACTGATATAGATCAAAGGTCAAGGTCACAGTGGCCTCTTGAAACATATTTTTGTTCTCTTGCCACGTGCAGTATATCAAGTGTGCCCATAAGGAATTTCTTCAAAGTTTGACAAAAGATTAACTGATGAGATTTTAGAGGTCAAGGGTTTAAGTCATGGTGACACTGTATCATTGTGAATGTGATATGTCAGGAACACCTGGAGGGACTGAAACTGGCATTAAACCACAGGACTCTATCTAATCTAGTTTAACATTGTGTTCATTTGAAGTAAATCAATCTAATGTCTTTCTGTCTCCACCAGTTGTCAGATCTGATCAGTGTGAAGCTCCTCAATGCTACGTCGGCCACTCTGAGCTTCAGGTGCAATGATGAGAGTGTTCAACTTCCTCTTCCTGTCCTGTCTCACATCAACCGACCGAAGGAAATGGTGAGATTATGAATATATAGTCGATTTTAGATTCATGATAAAATAAAGGTCATATCAATCATATCATTTACTCTATTTTAACAGCTCTGCTTGCAGACCAATGGCAAGTTCACCTCTAATTTTGCTCAAGACCTGCTGCTGGCGAGGAAGACAAAATCCCCTGTGGTGGTCCTGGAGACCAGGAGGACCCTGACTCCTGTAAAAAATATTTTTATGCCAGTGTGATGTTTGAGGGCTAAAGCTTGTCTTAATCTGAAGTTACGGTTAGATTAAGATAGGTTAGGTTAAGGTAAGGTCAAAAACAAATCAATTGGGTAACAGACCATAGCGCGATGTCTGTATAAAAGATTGTGATTATAATCAGCCGTAACTGTGTTGACAATAGAAATGTAGATCATTCTTTAGATAATCAGGTGTTTTCTTTTTTCGTATAGAAAATAATTAAACCTTTGTTTCCTCCCTGAGCTTCTTCAGGTTCTGCAGACACCTTAGCTGACTCACTTTGTATAGAACATCTTGCTAAATGCCTCCTGTTGTTCTGCCTCATATATTCTACCATGCAAGTAATGATGTATGGCAGGTGTCGGTGGGCACCCAGGAGATGCTCCAGATGGTCAGAGAGGTGGAGGGGCTTGAGGAGCCGTCAGCCCGGTGGAGGAGAGCAGGGCCTGCCGGCAGGGAAGTGATGAGGCTGCAGCAGAGAGTTCGAACCACCCTGGACGACTGGCTGGATTATTATCGTGTGGCTGTCGGTATGTACCAGCTCAGAGTTTGTGAACAAAGCTTTTCTGAAATATTGAAGATGTTCTTCACCTTCTTCCATTCCCAAACTGCCCCGAGGTATCAAAAGTAACAAAGAGCCGATCTGAGTTTGCTCCTCAATGAAGCAAAAAATAAGTTCCAGTATCGCCTCATCATGCAAACTCAACATTATTTAATAGTTCCGCCGGGATCCTGTTCACGGTCAGTCGTGTCACTGTGGCGTTTGTGTGCATTTCTGACTGACCTCTTCCTGCCCTCCAGGTATCAGGTGTCCTGACACGGAGCAGATGCCTGACGCCCTGCTGAGGACCCGGCGGAGGAGAGAGGTGCAGTCAGCGGCGCCCTCCCTGAACCCACCCGAGCGGGCGGAGGCCACATCGGTCTGGCCGGAGGAGAGCGGCGACAAGCCACAGGAGTCGCGCAGACACCTGTCAGTCCGAGCAGAGAGACCTGCTGACTCACCTGTCAGGCTGCCAAGGTGCACACCACACACAGTCCTCTGATCCAACATGTCACAGGAGAATTAATAGCCTTGAGGGGAGCTGCAAAGTAAACAGATGTGAGACTTCTTCTGGAAGAGCTTCTGCAATAAGAGTAAACATGTGATGTTATCAGGGCTCGAGGACAATACATTGGTTAAAGTAAACCTGCATCACAAACTCAGGGTGTGGAGTTTGAAAGACAATAAGAAAATGTATTGGTTATGTTTAAAGAGGTTAATATTTCATCTGCATTTGTTTGTCTGATGGTAAGAAGGACTGTGAAAAAATTAACTAACAGTTCTGCACAAAACATGGTTGAAGGTTGTGGTTCCATTTGGGTGCAGATCAAGAACTTTTTGCTCACCTTGTGGATTTCTCAGAAAATAATTTATGGATCTTAATGAAATGTTTTTGAGTGTGTGCAAGTTGGAGCAGATCCAAATAAAATCCAGATCCAGAATTTATTATGTGCTCTCTCCCTCTGAGTGCCATTCCAGTGTTGAAATCGGGATTCACAAATTTAATCACATTAACTCTTCGGTCAATTGATTAGTTAATGGTTTGAGGAAATAAATGAACAATTATTAAATTGAACTAATGGTGTTTAAGTGAGGCGAATCACTTAAACACCAGTACTCTTTTCACATAGAACCAAATAGTCTTGTGGTTGCCCTGGTAGTTAAGTCTGTCACCTCATCTCTCCAGCTATATAAGCCAGAGACTGATCTTGTTATGGTGATGGAGACACACTGTTCACTGATCAGTTTCAGTGATGGAGCTCGCTTTGTACAGATGTATCCTGGATTATGTTGGCAGTAATAAGGGGCCTTTTATTACCTGATTATTTTCAGGACACCTAAAAGGCGATCAAAGGACGAGCCCTGTGTGACTCAGACAGGACCCCTGCTAATTCACGGCAACATCCAAATTGAGTAAGATCCACGTCTATCATTGCGACTCATTCAAATATTATTGTGTAGAAAATGACATCTGCTGCAGTTTGGCTTCTTTACAATGACAACTACATCCTGGCAGGTCAGTGATTATTTCAAAGAGCCCAGAGCAGCAGCCCGCCGACGCACCCCGCCGTCCAGCCCCCCTGCCGCCGCCCACCCCCTCCGTCCTCCTCTCAGCGTGCCCCGCGCTGCTGAGAGCTGCCCTGCTGGGGGAGGGGGGGCGGAGGCGGTGCTGCTGCAGTGTCACACTGATGCCTGCGGTGACGGACCTGGAGTACGACGCCTTCGTGATGGGCCAGCCTCCGCACAATCACCAGATCCTGGTGGTGTGTGTGACTCCGCCTCAGGAGCACGAGGACGCACTGGAGCAGCTCTACAGGAGGAGGAACAGGCACAGAGCCATGCCATGCACTCAGGTGTGAATGCTGCCTTACAGACAGGGGGAAGACAAGATGATCTGAACACGTTACAATACAATACGGAGCATGACATTTTACATGAGATGTGCACATACAGGCACGTGTCCTTACAGTCTCTGACACACAGTGTGTGCATCCTTCATTTGCCACATTCATGTAGTTTAAACAGCTTTCCATTTATTCAGCAGTGCACCTGTGCACATGTGTAGAATTTTTCTTGATACTGATTCACGTTTGCAAAGGACAACAGAGTATTGTCTGGATACAAAGGGAAAGAAACATGTCATGAAAGACATCCTATAGTCAGCAGGCTATTATATCATTAACACTGCATGTTTTTTCCCTTCAGTGCCAGATGGATTCATTTCGCCTGGTGAGGTATGAGATGTCACCAGGGGGGACGCCCGGCTGGGGATGTGCCAACGTGCTGCTGCAGCAGAGACACTACGCTGCCCCTGGGATGATCCTGGTCAGTCAACCTGCTGCAGGCCCGGCCTCTGCACGGTGCATGTCTCCATGGCTGCCACATGGAGGCAGCAGCAGTGCTTGTGTAAACACACTCCACATTTGAGACCACTCCACATTTGTCTTGAATTTGCAATCCTGCCTTTACATCTATGTCTTCCATTTCATTGCCATGTCTCTTGAATTTGAAATGTGGGTGACATATTGTGGATGGTTTAAAGAATAGAGCAAAAGATGTTCATTTTATTTTAACTCATTAGTGCAGTGCCTGTTCTAAACCTGGTTCTCTCTGCTCGAGTTAATGCTCCAGAGCTACTTCAGAATGATTCCTTTTCATTATTGAGCCCTCCTTAGACAGTTCTACAGTTTACTGTCACTTTTTTTTATGGTTTGTGTGCTTGGCGTTGTGTGCATAGCTTTTTTACAAACATCCTGTGTTCATCCTTCCTGGTTTATCAGCAATGGATATTTTATTGTCAATATTTTTCATCATACAAAACTGAACTGGCTTTAATACTCTTCAGGTTTGTTTGTTTTTTTTATAAAAAAAAATTAAATTAAATTAAATTGTCCATAAATCATTACACGAAACAGTGTTTGTATTTAAATCAAGTTTTTTTTTCACCCTAGGCATTTATTAAGATTGACAGGACTGTGAGTACACACTCTGTAGGCTTCTTTAGGAAACTTAAAATAACCGTCTGACTGATACGACTTATGTTGTGGAAAAGATAATGTGTTGCTCCAGTCCACTTCTGTGTGACCTAAAAAAGACATGCAGTCAGACGAAGGCGTCTTTTTAAATACGACAGTCAAAGTGTGTCATTGTGGTGATATCAACTTTCCGTCTTCACACACATAATGTCAAATCCTCTGTGTTGCTGTGGCAGATGTACATCAGGGGGAAGCTGCTGTTTGTGGGCTACTTGCACAGTGGTCGCAGCTGCTCAGTCGGGGACCTTCAGAAGCAGATATGCAGAAGCAGGGGAGACTACAGATTAGGTCTGAGCCTCCCACCAGACTACAAGTTCAGGTACTGCTGCGCCAAGCCCCCAGCAATCAGATTGACTGTAACTCATTAATAATCAGTGCTGTGAGGGAAACCACTAAAATTAAAATAAAGTCATATCCGCGAAGCACAAAATGTTTTATTAAAATATAAATTAGAGAGAAATACTCTGATATAGTTATGGTTATGATCATAATTTTCTGTACCTGATTTACAGTGAAGCAGTGGATAACTCTGCAGCCACAGATGCACACAGCTCACAAGATGCAGCAGTGACAGGAAGAGATGACGTACCACTGCCTGCTTCAGTGGAAAAGAAAAAAGGCCGATGAGAGGTCAGTGACAGAAATACTGTTTTAAAATTAGATTCCTGCTGTTTTTCTTCACCTTTTGACTCTCTTTCTGGCTGTGTCACAATGATTTGTCCATCTTCTTAATCTGATTAGTTTCTCTAGGATAAATTAAATTAAATAAGTGCGCAGTGGATTTCTGCACAGGATTAATTTAATTTAATTTAATTTTTTTTTATTCCTCCAAAATACGTACATTTTCAACACTTTCTTATGATCTGCAAATTTTTTCAAGAATTTTAGCACGTTAAAGCCCTCAAAAAGCCAATTCATTTGCATGAAAAAAATATATATAATCCTTTCAATTTCCATAGGGCCTCACTGTCTGTCAGTGCCTGTCAGTGCTCGGGCCCTAAATACGGATCCAGTGAATATAAATGTGGTTTCTTAAGGGGATTGTAGGCAGAATAAGATTCTGTTTTTGAGACATGTGGGTGAATTACCTGTGTGATGTCTTCTTCCCGAACAGAAAAACCATTGAAGTTCGAGAGGCATCCCAGGAACGACAGAGAAACTTTTGTATCAAATCAAAACAGACATTTCCGGATGTTCCTTTGACGACGCAGTGACCAGATTTCCTCTGTATCTCCCTCGGAAGTTATCAAGTGCACTGTTGGTTCATACTTAAGGTTAATGTTTGCAAACACCTAATATACCTAGTATACATGTTTTTCACCTATATGGGACTGCAGATACAACATTTCTTTCCCTTCAGACAGTAAGGAGCATCTGCCGTTAACTCGTGCAGCCATCAGACGATCCAAGATGTTAAGATGAGATACAGATGTTTTACTGTGCACTGAATATTCTCATTTTATATAAATATCCATGGAAAATACTTGTTATTTTAATAAACACTACATTTTCAATCTTTTGTTGTAATGTCTCTGCCACATACATATGTGGAAGTGTTCTCACAGCCTTGGCAGCTGCTGTTATTCACCCCCCTTCCTTCTTTACAGCCAGTACAGCCAGTAAGAAGGTCAGATTACAACATGAGGATTCTTTATGAGTTTTACTTCCTCAACTATATATCAGTTATGGCTTACAGAGTATGAGCTTGCCTCTTAGTCATATACCAGTGTGAGCAATTTTAGTAATGATGATGTATGTGGAAATAACCGTGTGTTCGCCCACTCAAGAAAGTTAATGATGAGCAGGTTTTATTTCAGATGTGGTGAAAATGTTGATCTGATTGGGAGTAGGTTTTAGTTTACACAATAATAACTTGAAATTCAGAAGTATTGAGTTTTCTCTCTCACACGTTTTAGACTTAGTCACATAACTTGTATTTATTATGTTCATATATAAAATAGTTTATTAATATTATATCCGGCAGTCTGTGGCCGCTGGGGACCTCTAGTGGTGGTGGTTGAAAGTACAAGCTCCCTGGTTCATACCGCAGGCAGCCGGAGGTGCTGCAGTGACTCGGAGCTGCTGGCAGCGGGACCACAAGTGCTGCTCTCGGACAAACGCGAAGAAACAATGTCGGTAACTTAGTTTGAGTCGTCGTGTCGTGATGTGACGACCAGAGAAGGTTCGATTCCTCTGGTCTGACAGAAGAAGAAAGTGAAGAGAGAGCAGCGAGGATGAGCTCAGGTGAGTGAGAGAGAGACAACTGTTGTTCTTTGATTCGTGCGTGAACCAGGACATTTTAAAAGCACTGCTTTAATAACCATTAGATGTATCTCTCACACATACAAACAAACAAACAATACAACAGATGTTTATATATTAATTTCTTATTTATACAAATAAACAGTGCTACAGCTATTTTATATGTGGCTGAAGTTTATTTCGACTCCAGTCCCCGGTTAGACCTTTAAATGTATGCGCGCGCGCGTGTGTGTTTGTGTGATTGTGTTTTGTACAGGCAATGCTCCTTTTGAAAAAGTGTTATTATTTAGGGCATATAACTTGTTTTTGCCAACAATCTGCAGATTAAATGACTTTAGAGCAGCGATTCAAAAGCCAACACAAATTCAGCAAATTATTAAATAGGATCCCAACTGAGTTGTAGTGAGGTAAAGGTCAACACCACAGCATCATCAAACTTGTTTGTTTGTTTTTCCTACATAAAACATGTTAATGGTGTCCCTCTATGAGCCCCCCCCACACACACACACACACATATACACACACTCTCAGGGGAGACCACCCTCCACTTTGAGAACCACTGCTGCATTTAGGTGTTTCTGTAAATTTGTGTTGTACCCTCCCATCAGTATGTTATGGTTACAGTCTTCCACAGAAGATTTTAGGGCACTAGTTCAGACAGATGTACCAGTTTGCGTGACTGTTCCCCAGTCCCTGTGACCCCCTCACTCTTCATCTCCCATCTGCTAACACGGGCCATTAGCTGGATTACTGTGCTGCTGTGTGCAGTGGCAAACAAAAGCCATGTGATATTTGAACCAACCCCCCCTTGAGTGTGGTGCTGCTAATCTCAAAATCTAAAGTTTGTATATGTTTTGTTTTTCTCTCCTCAGGCATGCACAAACCACCTCTGGCCCCGAAACCAAAGCTGGTGCAGCCCCAGAGGCCGGGGCTCTCTCCCTCCACCACAAGAAGAGCCGTCCTTTCTCTCCCGTCACCCGGCACGCAAAGGAGGGTCAAACCGGTACTGGCCCCCAAGCCCTGCCTCTCCAAACTCACATCCGCCACCGTGGAATCCAAACCCCTCGCTTCGAAGAGCCCGCACCAGACATCTGTAACAGAAAACCCTTGCACCGTTGGTCTGCTGAACTCTCAAAATGGAATACAGCAAGAGAACAAAAAGCCGGATTGGGATTATATTATTCCTATCTGCTTGTGTAGCCAGGAAAACTGCCAGTGCATCAGGAGCACAGCGGCAGGCCGAGACAAAACGGAGAAAGAGTTGCAGAAGGGTAAAGGCGAAGAAAAACGAAAGATTCCCCAAACATCCAGAGGTGTGGTGGAGAGTGGAGACAGAATGGACGCTAGTAAGAGCCACGTGATGAGTGCTAAACCACCACAGTCTGCCTCTACCAATACCCACCTCGCTCACCATAAACCTCTCCAAGAGAAGCTCAATTTGGACAAAAATCCTCACACAGACATTACCTCCAGTCCTGTGGTGAACGTCAGGCCCTCTCTTCCTCACAGTACACGCAGCGATAAGTCAAATGGTAACGTAACACCTCAGGGTCCACCTGGGCGTGGGCCAAAGGAAGATGCTCTTGGCTCGGGGCAACTATCTTGCGTTCCCCAACCCAAACCAGTCCCAGTGCCACGGAAACCCCGGGCAGCTGTTCTGGCTGCCCAGGAAAAGGTGGAGGAGCAGAGGGAAGAGACTATGAGCGTACAGGAAGGGAGGGAGATGAACGTCAGAGAGGTGAATGTGTCACCGGAAGGGAAGGACAGCACACTGTCTGTCAGTGTACCTGTTAGTTTAAGCAAGCAGCCGATTGTTCTGACTGTGAGAAAGGTCAGTGCTCCGCCAGCCCCTCCACCCAAGAAAAAGCCTTTTCTGTCTGCACCTGAGAACACGCCACCTGAGATGCTGCCAAAGGATGTGGAGGAGGAGGACCTGGGCTGGGACAGCAGCGTTTATGAGATGGAGGTGTCGGTTGACATGGAGAACGAAGAGGTTGACAAGGAGATGGAAGGAAAGGAAGATCAGGAGAGAGACTTCAGCGACCTCACGCATTGTCCGACTTCTAGCTTTGTGCTCAGTCAGCCGGATATCAGCCAGCCTCCTGCCGTCACCTTGGCAGCACAGAATGTTGCCCACAGATTGCTTCCGAAGAAGCCGCAGAGACACAGCAGCCACATGACGTTGATCCAGAGGAAGGAATCCTCTGAAGAGAAAGAAAGTGGGAAATTAGGCGATGATGAGAAAAGGCAGGAGGATGATCCCAGACAAGATTGTGTTTCGAGGGAGAGAGCGACGAGGGAGCTGCCTCGGCCTCCAGAGGAGAAAGCAAGAAGAAGCCTCCTACCACCTGGAATCATTAAGCCCCTACGGTCCAGCCTGGGCAAACAGAGAGCCAAGTCGTTCGGCAGTGCCGACCTTGTTGGCTCCGACGCACCGAGGAGGAACTCCTTCCGGAAACTGCTGGACCTGAAGCTTTCGGTGAAGATGCTGCCTAAGCTGAAAGCGAGACGAGGCCAGAGCCCGGACTGCACTGCCAACGACAATGAGCAAAGTGTTGACAATCTCCCAGATGCACGTCAGAGCCTCTCACAGCACGTAAGATTGGAACGTAAATCATCCTGCCCTCTGATCGGAGTGGAGCAAAGCGTGGATGGAGATGACTTCTCCCCTGGGATGGATCAAGATGCTCACTATGAGAACATCCGTCACTATGAGGAGATCCCAGACTACCAGAACGTCTACGAGGGGACCTTCTCGCAGCCTCCGGCCTGGCAAGGCGACATGTATAATGATGAAGGGATTTATGAGGAGCAGGAGCCGTATATGACCTTTGAGAAAAACTCTGGAAACCAACAGTGTCTCCCACCGACAGATTATGAAAGGTAGATTGTGTTGGCTTTCATTTCTGTCTCTATATAACCTCACAAATGAATTTCCTTTGAGGAAATAGAGATGGCTGCTCTTGTTTTCTGAGTCCTGAGGCTTCTCGAAGCGGCAGCACTTATGTGTAAATGATTTAATGACAGAGTGTGACTGTGGATCATTTGTTAAAAAGGAAGGCTAACTGAGACACAGGTCACACTTGTAAGCAGATCAGCTGAGTCACACAATAATGCCAGGTATGAACAGGGCCATTGTCTTTTATTTTTTTGGTTGTTACAGATTCCTGTCTGGGGAGTTTGACAAGTACGGCTGAGAGTTGCTTACACAACCTATCAGGTGTTTGTGGGTTGACCTTAAATTTCAGATGGCTCATTTAAACAATGCTTCTATAAATATGCACTTCAATGCAACAGTGAAGGCAACACTGGAGAACCTTTGAAGTGCACCACAGCTCTGCAGTGTTTTAGACCGAGGCTGAGAAGACACTTAAAATAAAAGTGTTTCAGTCTTTAAAGGGCTATCTCATCATTTTCCACTCAAGCTTTTAAGATGTAGGTGATGATTTTGGTGTCACTCAAACACAATGGAGGAGATAGATTTTTATCTGTGAGCTCGAAAGGTTATTGTTTGAAAGCGGAAACCAGGTTTCTGTGACTCTATCACAATCACAATCTAGTTTGGATGATGATGTTTACAGAAGTTGCTCCATTTATATTCTTATTTACATGTTACAGAGAATAGTCTGATTGTGACTTTAGTTAGTAACTGCTACAAATGCCAATGTCAAAAGGCTGCAAAGACCCCAATATGATGTTACAATGTGAATAAGTAAGTAAGTAAATAAATGTTATTTATAAAGCACCATTTAGAACCAAAGTTACAAGGTCGTATACAAAACAAACCTTATGATAAAAAGAGGAAAAAACTAGTTAAGTACAAACAACAGAAGAATCAAATCTACACAGAGGACAAGCAAAAACGATAGAACGATAAGGACCAAGTTGAAATATAAGCAAAATAGCTGAGTTTTTAACAACCTCTTAAAATGGTTGACGCCTCTGCATTTTTTATTAACTCAGGGAAGACGGTTCCAGAGGGCGGGAGCCATGACAGAAGATGTGAGGTCAGCTTTAGCTTTTAATCTGGATGCCTTAATTATTTTTTATTCCAAGTATGACCTTATTCAGGTTCGAGTAATCAGAGAATGCTGTTTTACATGACAGTGTCTTATTCAGACTTAAACTTAATCAGGGTTAAAAACTGAACAATACTGTCTACGTTTCTGGAACAAGAAACTGGTTTTAAATTATCCGGATGCAGTTGCTGGTGGGAAGTTGAGAAAATATAAATTTTTGGTGAAATGTTTATCTAAAGCAGCTAGTTTGATGATTAAATGGCTCAGTTAAACTTTTATTACATTTAAACTCCTTGGAGGGATGTTTGTAATGTTCCTTATCTTGTAAAGAATGTATGTTATGTTATGAATGACCAGTGAGCAGAAGTCAGTGGGGAAAATAGGATTACACTTTGTGCAACTGTGCATTCTGCCTCCTGTGGCTTAGCGTGTCGCCTGCTTTAGTTCCACAATCACATGTTGAAAAACACGTTGAGCAGCTCACAAACACAGACCAGTCACATTTAAATGCAACAACTAATGTAGAGACCTTATTTTATGAAAGACCCACTGACTCTGTTTTATAGTGGCTTTGCTGTTTTAACTTTTTGAGGTTTTTTTCATTTTCTGCAGCTCAGTGCAGGGAGGTGCTGTTGTTTTACACGAGGTTCTCCCTCAGGGGATTCTGGTATTTTAGATATGAGGTTAGTCTTTGGTGCAGCTTCCTCCTCGCTCTTCACATCATCATTTTTCCGCTGCAAGGTTAAACGAGAAGAGTGTGTGACGACTGCGACTAGTGGTCAGTGTCTGGTTTGGACTTTGCTTCAGGTGGACTTGGCAGTGTTTTGGCTCTGTGTGTGGAGGCATGCAGCCGGACCAGGCCTTGTGTCATGTGACAGTGTTGATGACAATCATTGAATGTTTTTTCCGGCTGCATCATGCTGCCTTTCCTGTGTGCTTTTATTTTTATGACTCCCTCTTGATCATGGCAGGAAATGTTTGAATACTGCTGTTCTGACAAAAATGCATGCTCCCTCAGATGACATGTGCTGACCTAGGTGCTTTTTATTCGGGCCTCATCTCTTTCGCCCACTTCTTTCGACAACAACATCCTTTCTTGTGGCCTTGTTTTAGAGTCTAATCATGTGCCATTAGAATGACTAAGGTTTGTGTCACGTTGGGCTGCATTCAGTGATTTTGATAAATGCCTGCAGCTGCTAGTGTGTATCCACAACACCTGCACAGTTCATGCGTCGGCATCTGTCTCTTCTTCTTCTTTCAAAGATTGTGCCCCTTTTAACAGAAGCTCTGCCAGTGAGGAGGTGGAACCCCTGGGCGACGGCCCGTCCGATGAGGATTTTATGGTAAACACCTTGTCGTCAGATGAGGAGGACGAGAACGACAGCAGCTCCATCTCAAGTAAAGGAGACGCTGAGCAGTCAGAGGAGAGTGCGGTAAGTTGATGCTGTTCATGATTTATGACCTGTCTCACTGGATTTATTCTTCACAAGGTCTGTTACATTATTATTTTGTCAAGCCACTGCCTATTTAAATGGCTGCAGACTTATTCAGGATTCACATATCTATAGTAAGTAGTTATTTTCTAATAGTTTCTGATTAATATCTGTTTTTGCTTTTTTGAGACGCAGAGTGGACAGAAGAAGAGCAAGATTCACCACATCGCTACTGAAATCATGAGCTCTGAGAGTGTGTAAGAGTCTTCATTTTTTCTTAAAGCTTAAGGTCTCTTCAATTACTAAAATAATACAATTTTCTGCTCTTACTACGATGCAGCCCTGCATTTTGGTTTTATTTGCCCAGGTTTTGAAATTTCTGTCTCTTGAGATTTGTGCCTTGACCCCCATTTAAAATGAAACGACACCTCAAATATACTGACAATTTTGCATTTAGAGTGAATACCCGTGTCAAAGGCCCAACAGTTCCCTTTTGAAACCACATTTATATTCAACAGATTCAGGTTTTTATTTGGATCTGCACCAAATTGCAAAATGACACTGAAGAACTGAAAAGAGGTTTATTTATATGCAAGGTCACACATTCAGGCAGAGAAGGGTCCCGCCATGTTTTGTGCTGGAGAATCAAGTCACATGGACCGTTTTTAAACCAGAAGGTCACTCTGTGGAGCACATATCCCTGCCACGGCCCAATAGTCCCCTTATGAAACCACATGTCAATTCATCCAGACTTTTATTTGGAATTAGCACCTATTGCAAACACTAGATATCAGTCACATAAACATCAGTCACATGATTGTTTATATCAAGATCCATGAATTATAAAAGTTATAATTTTATAATAATCCACAAATGTAATTTACAGGTTAAGACTATTTTTCTGTTATGAAATTAAAACTCAGATGAAGCACTTTACATTATGTGTTTACATAGGTCTTTACACATTTCCTTCAGACATATTGTATTGGGTGGAGATAGAAATCTGTAAACCTTGGCAAATAAAACTACAATTGTCAGTAGGACTATATAAAAGAGGTTATTGAGAAAAAATGTCTTTGTACTTTATTGCTTTACTTATCCATCATAACTAATTAATCTTTTCCCATTTGTTGTTGTTCTAGGTTTGTCGATGTCCTGAAGCTTCTTCATGTCGTAAGAACTCTCCCCACACACATCAGCCCTAACATGGCCCCATGTTTGTTGTGATAAGAGCAGATAGGCTGGTGTCTTTCTGTATATTGTACTTAGTGCTTGTCTACTGAGAGAGACCACATTCTCCATATGTGTTCGATTAGCAAACCACTGGGTCACACCCCATACAGCAGAAAAGAGAGCCAACTCCCCTCAGTCTCATCCCCACAGATCACATTCCTCATGGTTTTCCCCTGAATTTCAGCAGTAGCGTGATCTCACGGTAACATTAAACTCATCTGGACTTAAAGAGTCGCATCATCTCCTGGTGGCTTATGGGGACATTTGATCATTTGTGGATCAAAGGCACAAACATGATATGATGATGTGGTTTCTTTGCTATAATATGGAGTTACTAGTACAACAGTAAGTACAATTAGTTTCTGCTGACAAACCAGTATTAGTCTTATTCACTCTTAGTGAGTATGTAGACTTGATGGCTCTTTCAGACAATTACAAAACAAAAGCTAAAGCAGTGTATAAAATTGGGATTTAAAGCAACACTATACAAAATGTACGTTAAAATAGCAGCTTCAGAATTAGTTTGATGGTTCTCTGACTTTGAATAAGGAAAGTGGTGCTGCAATATTCAGACTTCCACGATAATTCTAAAAACTTTTGTTGTATTTGTCAGAGCGGCTGCTCATCTGGTTCAGGAAGCCGGGGATCGTGGGTAATATTCAGCGGGACTACACAGCTCCACTTTACAGATTGATTAGCAACATGAAAAAACACTTAATTCGCTCGGACACAGAGTACAACAGAACTAACTACAGAATGTGGCTGAAGAGGTCATTTGGCACTTTGAACTAAATGCCAACATCGCACATGCTAACATGCTCATGATAACCATGCTAACTGGGCTACGGTAGGCAGGCATAATGTCAGGTTTTGGCGCTAGCTTGTGCAAATAAGAAACAAAGACAGCATAGGCTACATATGTGACTTAAATGGTTTATATTAGTTTTAAGTAAATGTTTGGACATTTTATAGAGATATGAACGTTTTGTCCTGATGATGGCACCTGATACCAACGTTGTTATATTTCATCCTGTGGACAACAAGAATGTACTGAATGTATTATATTACACAGCAACTATCCATCTCGTGGCTGTTGAGACATTTCATCAAAACCACAAAATACCAACATCATGAATATCAAACACAGGTAACAAAGAACAGCTGTGTTCTGATAGCATCAACTGGGCTGGGATCACATGTATCTTACACACAGACACCCTTTCTTCATTCATGTTAACCAGGCAGCAAGCGTTCCACAAACTGATGGCCATGTGAGTGCTATGCTCTTTGTACGGATGCGTATTGTTTCTAAAATGCTAAACAATAGAAAAAGAGTTACAGCTGTGACTTGTAGCTCTATAAAATTAGATTTTGGTCTTACAAATCAATTTAAGTCAATAAGTTACCTTGGCCACTTCGCTGTGGGAAGTAACAAAACATAACTCACACATATTCAACAACTACTTCTCTGTTTTTTGACTAATATCCACATGACCCACCTCCGTCACTGTCAGCTGTTGTACAAGGAAGAGATCGCACATGTTAACCACAGGAGCTCTCTGCTGGGAGCCCAGTGTGTAAGCACTTTTATTTGCCATGTGTCCACATAAACAATCAAAAATCCTCCACATCATCAGAAAAAGGAGCAGAAAAGGTGCCCTCCGGCTCCTCTGTGCTCTCTCTGTAGTCCTGATTCACTAGAAACTGACAATGTGAAGATAGTCAGTTTTTTTTTCTTGAACTTTTCTGCTTAATGTTCCTGGACTTTATCTTATAAGATTTTGTTTTGGATTTTGTAAACAAGACTACTTTTAAATCAGTTTTACTTAGTCCATTTCTTAGACTGCACTTCATTTTCAAGAAAATATAAAGATGAAGTTAAACAAGAAGCAACTAAAGAAAATGTTGCATATTCTGAATTTCCCCACTGTATCTTTGGTTGACTTCCTGTATTTGTTCCTTCTGACACTTTTTTTCTTTTCCGCCTCTCTTACATAAATAGGACTTCCGAGATGTGGTGTCAAAATCATCTCGTCAGAATGGGAAGCCCGTGATTGAGGAGCGACTTCTCAACCAGATCCTGTATTACCTCCCACAGCTCTACGAACTCAACCAAGACCTGCTGAGAGAGCTGAAGCAGAGATTGGCCAAATGGTACACTAACAGAATCACAAAAAAGTGCTTTTACATTTGTTTTTATCGGACATCTCTGTCTCCATATTGTTATATTTCAAGATTTGTAACATCCATCCATATATTCGTTATTTTATACCACTTATCCTGCAAGGGTTGCAGGGGGGCTGTAGACAATCCCAGCTGGCATTGTGTGTGAGGCAAGGTACACCCTGGACAGGTTGCCAGTGTACCGCGGGGCCGACATGAGCCATTTTCAGACATGAACTCCGTAGGATGACCGGAGAATTGAGTCCGGACTTTCTCCGGAGGTTGAATAACAGCGGGAAATTGTCCGCTCAGACAAGGAGACAAAAAAAACGGTCACGTTCAATTTCAACTTTCCAATCATCTAACCCCAATCTGCATGTTTTTGAACTATTAAAAGAAGCTGGAGTACTCTGAGAAAACCCAAGCAGACTGGAAGAGAATATGCAAACCCAACACAGAAAGACCCCATACCATTTAAAGAACATTCAAAAACTTGCTAATTGACGTCATGAGGCCTGTGTGTATGTGATTTAATTAACCTTGATTGACAGTGAACAAACAACATACCAACTGTGTCATCAGGCTCTAATTAAGTGCTGGCCATTACTTTAATTACCACTTTCAAACTTGAAAACAGTATTCCTGTCATCTTGCAAATCAAAGCTACAACTGGCGAACTCTGACGTAATATCTGCCTTAGCCCTTACAAATATGGAGGTGCCTTTAAACAAAAACGATATGGATGCCTCACATCAGCCAAAGAGCGTTGTTTGGTGTAATTAAACACCCATTGAACTCGACCACAAGCATCTCCTTAATCAGGCAATAGTCTTGAGCTGTCAAATAATATGTTGTTTTCATTGGAATTGTTACAGCATACAGAGGTGTCACATGGGCCTAGGTAATCTCACGGCATTTCATTCTGTGCACAGGGATGAGAGTTCACAGCTAGCGGACATTTTCCTGAAGAAAGGCCCCTATCTGAAGATGTACTCCACTTACATCCGCGAGTTTGACAAGAATGTGGCTTTGCTGGAAGAGCATACCAAGAGGAACCCAGCATTCGGAGCTGTAGTACGGGAGTTTGAGGTAACGAGGCCTGTTAGACCTGTTCTATCTGTCTGGGGGAGGTGCATGTTTTGTGGTCGATAGGACGTGTGTGTGTGTGTGCTGGGGGAGGTGCATGTTTTGTGGTCGATAGGACGTGCGTGTGTGTGTGTGTGTGTGTGTGTGTGTGTGTGTGTGTGTGTGTGTGTGTGTGTGTGTGTGTGTGTGTGTGTGTGTGTGTGTGTGTGTGTGTGTGTGTGTGTGTGTGTGTGTGGTGTGTGTGTGTGTGTGTGTGTGTGTGTGTGTGTGTGTGTGTGTGTGTGTGTGTGTGTGTGTGTGTGTGTGTGTGTGTGTGTGTGTGTGTGTGTGTGTGTGTGTGTGTGTGTGTGTGTGTGTGTGTGTGTGTGTGTGTGTGTGTGTGTGTGTGTGTGTGTGTGTGTGTGTGTGTGTGTGTGTGTTGGTGTGTTGCGTGTGTTGCGTGTGTTGCTGAAAATGATTTATGAAGTGTGTCATTATCTGTCCAAGGCCACTCCACGCTGTGCCGGCTTGGCCCTGCAGCATTACCTACTGAAGCCTATTCAGAGGATTCCTCAGTACCAGATGCTGCTCACAGGTAACGTCTTATGAAGTCGGGGCGGTGCTAGGAATTGTCCACATCATGGGCCACAGAGGGGTCACAATTAACACAGAGCGGCCAATTATATGTCCAACATCCATGCACTATTTCTGGTTCAGTGAGGTGCACAAGTCATCACTTGTTTACTGTAGCTTCGATTCAAAGCCACACATCACTGATTATTTAGAACATTTTCCCTTGTTCAAGAACATTGAGTAAAAAATCAAACAGAAAATGTAATAGAAATTCTGAGCAAACTTTGTATTGTAAGTATTGTAACTTTATGAAAAAAGACTACTGTCAGGACAGGGGCACTGCAGGGGCCAATCAGATTTCAGCTGGGGGCAGCGCACCCCTGCTCCCACCCCTACATTCGCCTCTAATTGAAATGTCAGTTTCACAGCATTAAGTGAATCTGTTAATTTCTTGATGTAGCTTTTTTAAGTCAAACTCAAACTTGATCCAAGTCAAGATCATTCCTAAAAATCCAATTTCCTAAACAGGTTCGACCAGCCTGTGACGTCTCATTGTAGGCGTCATGCTGCCCCCTGGTGTACATAAAAAAAAACAGTGTACGGTTCAGTCCTCTGTCCTCTGCTTACATATAATACGATTTTTTAAATGCGGTTGAAATCTTAGTGACATAACACAAGCTTTAACATGAGGGGGCTTAGAGTGTCATGAGTCTAATGCACCGGGGGTCGATCGCTCAGTGCCAGAATGTGAAGAATGTAACTCACGTCACTCTTGTATAATTGAATTACATGATTTACTACACAACGCTGAGCCCTTGTGACCCAATGTACCAAGAAGTTTCCTCGTGTTTGATGCTACTGAGTTGAATTTCGTTTCAGATTATCTGAAAAACCTCTCTGAGAACTCGGCTGATTACAAGGACACACAAGGTAAATCAAACGCCTTATTGCACATGTGCACATGTTCCCGTTATGACTTCAGTGGATTTGAGGCTTTATCAGTCATGTATGTGATTTCCCTTCTACTCAGCTGCCCTTGCTCTTGTGAAGGAGGTGGCCAATCATGCCAACGACATCATGAAACAAGGGGTGAGAGCTGATTCAAATATGAAAATCAACATGTTCTCTTAAAGTTGCAGTGTGTAGAATAAAGTGACATAAAGTGGTGAAGTGTTAAGTTGCAGCTGAATCCCCCTCACCTCCTCCTCCCTTTCCGAACATGGAAGAGAACATGTGTTAATCTTGATGTAGTGTGGTAACCTTGGACTCTCCCTGATGTAAATATAAAGAATTTCAATATAAAGGGCCCATTCTAGGCTAAATAAAGCAACAATTTCTATAATTTAGTTAGTCAATAGATCCCTTTCACCTAAATCTTACACACTGGACCTTTAACATGATGAAATGCTCCATACATGTTTCTGATCGCTAATTAAAAAACAACTCTCAGGATAATTTCCAGAAGCTGATCCAGGTGCAATGCAGTCTGAACGGCAATCATGAGATAGTCCAGCCTGGGCGGGTAAGTGAGTTGTTATTATGTGCTTATCGTTTAAATATAAAGTATTAAAAAGTAAATCTACAGCTGTTTTCAGAAATGAGCTCCGGAAAATGTGCAGACAGTTTGGTCCGGCTAATATCCAGAATTTCTTTGCCTGAGATTGTCCGGGTCGGAAACGTTTAAAAATAAAAATAAATAGCTATTATTAGATAATAATAAATTAGGTTTTGTTCGTTGTGTGTTACAAACTTCATCAACATGCCCACTCGCTCACAGTGAATTCTGCAGACTTTATCTTGGTGTATTCTACATTCACTGCAGCTTTTACACAAGATAATTTTTTTCTGATCAAACAATACTAATAAAAAAGTCTAATATTAAGGACTGTTCTGGAGCTTTCAATTGTTTTTTAAACTTATCTTCTTTAACAAATGCAGATTGGTCTGTTGTCTTGGATTAGGAGATGTTTACATTTTTCTGACACTTGAAGAACCTATTGTCCATGTTGAATTATTAGTTTATTATACTTATTGTAATAAATTCAGAGTTCACTCTTGACTTTGTAAATAACAGCAGACAACAACCAAATGGTTTATTGCCTTCAGGACTGACAAAATGTTTTACTTTAAGAATGATATTTGAACAAAAACTGAAATATAATCATATGTCTTTTTTCATAAAACATGACTTGATTTGCTCTGGTGACATATTTGTGTTGTAGATCTTCCTGAAGGAGGGCGTCCTGATGAAACTGGCCAGGAAGGTCATGCAGCCCAGAAAGTTCTTCCTGGTACAGTCCACATCTGTCTGTTAATTGTCTTTGCTTCACGCTTTCAGAACATGATCATGGCAACACTCTAACGAATGTGTCGTTGGTCCAGTCCACACTCACCACTCTTCCCTTTCTTTTCGAATTCTTCTGCAAAGAATCTTTATGATCAGATGTCCCAAGCGATACTCATTCTAAATAAATGTTTCCTCTTCAAGCAGATATTAAGTTCAATCTTCCATGTCTCGCAATGTTTTTTATGCTGCTGTAAAAATCATAAGACAGTTATAGATCAGATTCTTGACTGTCTTGGGGTCAAATTTGTACTATATGCAGTGGGCGATTTGCTGGGGTGAGGGGGGGCCCTCCACTCTAAACCGAAGTGACCAAAATTCATTCCCCTCGATAAGCTGCCATTTCTGCCATCCCCTCTCAGGGTCTGACCACCCCCCTGGTAAAATGTAACAAGTTACCTATCCACATTTTATGTACTACAAAGCAGTTTATTTCTTCACTAGCACAGAGCCTAACCCCTGTTTATCTCAACCACAACAAAACACTGGATCTTATCATAATCTTTTAATGTGATTTCTCCTTTAGTTTAACGACATGTTGCTGTACACCACCCCTGTTCAGTCGGGTCAGTACAAGCTGAACAACATTCTGTGTCTGGCTGGGATGAGGGTGAGAACTCTTATCACATCAGTGTTATCACAAGATACAAGATATATACTGCCACCGCTGCTCACAGTGAAATCAATTACAGGTTAGCAAACCAAGCCAGGAGGCCTATCAGAACGAGCTGAACATTGAGAGTGTGGAGCGCTCCTTCATTCTGTCTGCAAGGTAATGATCCGAATCAAGAGATACAGTATCTTCCAATAGTGAATGTGTTTCTCATTGTTGAACATAGGTGTGTTGATGCTGTGCAGGGTGTGCAGTAATTATTTGTTTTCTCTTCCTGTAGTTCGGCCAGAGAGAGAGACGAATGGCTCGGGGCCATTTCCACAGCGATCTGTGACTACACCAGAAAGAAAATCAGTTTTATAACTGGCAAACCTCTAGAGGAGGTAAGACAACCTCAGAAAAGACACCCTATATGTTTACTGTAAACATAGAGATAAATGATAAGGTGATAACATCTAAAAAAAAGGTGGTTTATATGAGCAGTAAGTGAGTATGTTGTTTATTTTACCTAAACGCAGGTAGAACTGACGGACGGTGGTGATGGTGTTCCTTTGGGATCCAAAGCCCCGATATGGATCCCTGACCCACGGACCACCATGTGCATGATCTGCACCTGTGAGTTCTCCCTGACCTGGCGGAGACACCACTGCCGAGCATGTGGAAAGGTGAGTTGACAAAAAGTTGCCTTTAAATCTCTCGAAATAACACTTGACATCTTGTTTGTTTCAAAACTAAAATAAACCCGGAAATCTCACAGTGGGACTCCACAGGTCTCGATCACACATACGCAAATGTTTCAGTGGAGAACATTCACCACCCGTTCACTTCCAATCTGTGCGAGTGAGGATGAATAAAACATTCTCCTCCTGTGGCGAGGCAAATTGCAGTGTGGCTTCTTGTGGAGTTCAACTTTGGTGAACTTTGACCCAAGATATTCCCTTCACTTTGGCAGATGTGAGGCTGTGCCCTATAAGTCATTGTCGTGTTTACGCTACTGTTTGTGATAATTACTGTACAAATCAAATCAAATCAAATCAAATCAAAGTTTATTGTCACATGCACCAATGACAGCGTCATCGGACCAGTGAAATTCTTATGACATGGCAGGCAACATCTAGGCAGTAGACTACTTTACAACATATAACATAACATCGTAACATATAACATATAACACAGTCAAGTGAATATTAAATTAGGTAATATGAATATATGTATAACATATAACAGTCAAATTAAAGTCAGGGTTAAATGAAGCAGCACATTATGATATTAATCTTATAATCCATTAATATCCTTCTAATCTATTTTTAGGCATTGATTTGTTTGTTTGTTTGTTTGTATGTTTCTTAATTAGCATGATTACCCACAAATTATAGGACAGATTAGCGTGAAACTAGGTGAAGGATGTGGAATGGGTTGGGAATCCCACTTTTTTGTTGATCTCTCAGAGAACAATTCATGATGAAAATAATCAGACATGTTAAGGTGATAATTATGAGTATGTGCGAATTGGTGCAGATCCAAATAATAATGTGGATCTAGTGAATTCAGATGTTGTTTCTTAAGGGAAATGTTAATCACAAAACTCATTTTAATCGATGTTGTAAAACAAGCGAAGAGTTTGTATGTTATATTTTATCATCCAATCAGGTGGTGTGCCAGTCCTGTTCCTCCAACAAACACTGCCTTGAATACCTAAAGAACCAGTTAGCACGGGTGTGTGACCAGTGCTTCATTGTTCTTCAGCAGCAAAAAAGTAAGAGGAGCTGTTTTCAACCTTTATCACAATGACACTGTCATCCCTGTGTTTTCATGTTATCTCAGGCTGAAACCTCACTGTGAATGTGTTTCATTGTCTGCTCATCAGGTGAAGGCTCCATTTCAGCAGCTTTGTCCCCTGGAGGCAGAAACACCTTTGCTTTTTCCAGGAAGCAGAAGAAGAAACCGGCTGCACTAAAAGAGGTGGCTGACATAGTTGTACACAAATCACCTGCAGTCTCATCTGATGGGTGTGTAGGCCTCAGTGCTGATGTCAACTAGTGGCAGAAGGAATAATGTTTTTGTGTTGTCCGTCCCATTCTTTCAAACGCAAAAAGAATGGGGACGCCTCAAGAGGATCCTTTCAAATTTGGCACAAATGTTTACTTACACTCACAGATATGATAAGATTTCAATGGTCAAAAGTCTCAGGGACATCATAAGAGTCTGGGAAAAGATATGGGTGTAGACTTAAACTACTGTGGGTGGTAATTCTAGTTTTTCCTTGTTCCAGGTGTCAGCAAACACAGACAACTCCTCCATGAGCGGCTATCTCCAGAGGTCAAAGGGCAATAAGAAGCAGGGGAAGAGGCTGTGGTTTGTCATTAAAGACAAAGTCTTGTACACATACGCTGCAAGTGAGGTAAAGTCTCCCACTCGTCTCAGTGACAATCTTCAGCCTGTTATAATTGGACTAGTACAGTGGTCACCAACCCGTCGATTGCGACCAACTGGTCTGCAGTAGCAGATCCTCTGCAGAACTTATTGTTGGAACTAAGAAGCAAAATATTGTGTATTGAACACATTCTGTAAATAAGAATAGATATTAATAAGTATATTGTGCATTTAATAGTTAAAGGTGCATAACTGCCTTTCTTTGTGTATATGTATGCTCTTACATTGAGCCTTTTACAGAAATTGCAGACTTAATAAATATGACCCTCCTTAGTGGGGTTTTTGGAAGATATTAGGGTGGCTGATCTCGGCCTACGTTTGGAATTACAAAGTTACCTTGGGCTTGAGAAGGTTGGTGACCAATGGACTAGGAGTTGATTTCCTTTCCCTCTAACGTGTGTGTCATTGTGTCTTCATGCAGGATGTTGCAGCTTTAGAGAGTCAGCCCCTGTTAGGATTCATGCTGAAAGTGGATTCATCTCAGGAGTTACAGTTTAAGCTCTACCACAAAAACACTCTGCATCACATTTTTAAAGCTGATGACGCACAAACAGCTCAAAGGTACAGTATCAAGAGAGATGCTACTAGATTGCACTACTCATATCTTTTCTACTTCATGCCTTTTGGCTGCGTACTATGTTGTGAACCTACATGTCACTTGAGTAATTGAAATGTGTAATTATAGGTTGAGTGTGATACCTATGTGTTGAGTGTGTTCTGAATGTGCTGAGTGTGTTACGTTTATGTTGAGTGTGCTACCTGTATGTTGTGCGTGTTACTTATATGTTGAGTGTGTTACTTGTATGTTGAGCATGCTTCTTGTATGTTAAGTGCATTACTTGTATGATGAGTGTTTCTTCGTCTGCTCATATGTTTACACTGGGGATTAGATAGGACCATCATTTCTGTCCTGTCTATGTCATGTACATGTAAAGTTGACTGATAATTGTACAATTATAATAAAATTTCTATTTTCTTTTTACAGATGGATCGACTCATTCAAAGAAGCAACTGTACTTTAACACCTTCAGTTCATCAATGAACTTTCCAACCTGACAATGTTTACCTCAGTTCTACAAAAAGTTGCTGGAGGCTCAATATTAGTTGCATTAAAATGAAAACTTTTCCAGTTAAGATTTACTGTAGTTGCCATTGTTTTTAAAGCCCTCTTGTGGTGGTGAAATTTACGCACCAGTGTTTTCCACCAGATATTATTTTAGCTGTGTTTAAATCTAACATTTAGATTTAGTCACATTTTAATATAATTGTCTAGTTGCCTTTTTGGAACTACATAGCTTAGATTTGTCAGTTAAAGCCCATTGTCTGTAGACTTTTTTATAAATAGTGTCAATTAATTTGTATCCACATTTGCCTATTAATAGTCAGAGGTTAAAACAAATCTTGTAAATGTTTTCTGCTATTAAGGGACAAGTACTTTATTTCACACTTATAAATCTAGATGTACAGCACTCAAGACACAACTTTTAATACTTGTATAAGAAAGTTTCATTTTCACAAGTCTCACTAGTTTATCTGGGATAAATATTCACTGTTTGGACATTCATTAACTGTACTTTGACATAAATATACTGCAAAGTGTTTTGCACTAAAGTCACTTAAATGGTTGTACATAGATTATATCTCTGAACATTTATAATCTGTAAATATAGATAATTGTAAATGAAATGTTATTAAAGTTCCATGAATTTAGTATCTACTGTGTTTTTTTAATTTCAGTCGAACTAAGAGAAACAATGCCTCCACATTAAAACAACGGGAATAGTTGTGTTTTAAATTGTATTACTACTTGTTTGGCTGTGACCGAATTGCTTTTTGTTTTGATTATATTTTTACTTTACAAATGATGTACTAAAATACTTTGACGTTACAACCATGTCAGTGTGAATACTGGTTACTGATTCAGAAAGACAAACATGTTTAAGTTTGTGGAGTCATAAAAGCAACTGAAGCGCATCAGGTTGATTGGGGATTCTTGAATCAACATTATCATAAACATTAATGTACCCAGAAAATATATATATATTTTTAAATCTCTTATCAGAAAGAGGAACTATACAGCACCCAGTGATGTGATTTGTAATTACATTCTTTATGATGGGTTTATGCATCAGGATATTGCAGCATACCACAGAGCAGACACAGTGCAAGTAATTTATATAGCAGATGACAACCCTCCATTAACATGAAGGTAAGATCAAATTAACTGAACACTTGGAATGTATAGCCGATAATTAACTTTACAAATTTAATTTTAGGCTCAGCTCGACATGAAGCCAGAAGTGTTCCCATGTTTAAACTACATTTCCCCTATTATTAATTTTACCCAGAATGAGTTCAACTGATGGGACCTATTGGATTGAATTGATAAAGCCCCTCCTTGTTACACAGTAAGTTTGAATCACTTCTTAGTAAAAACACTCTTCTACATGAGCACATAATTGACGCAGCATTATGTTTTTGGTTAGATTAAACTGCTTATAAGGCATCAGGTGGACTTCACGCGCCTGATGCACTCACTTGATTATTAATACAAGATAAGACGTATCCCACACCGAGGAACTTCACTTGTTACAGCAGAAGACAAGTCAGAATGAGGCAGCAGGGGCGGCTGCTGGTACAGGCGACATAGGAGGTTGCCTAGGGCGCAAATTGCCGAGAGGGCGACATTCTCTCACTATGTTACAATTCAAACTCTTTCCACTCTAATGCTCTGCAGCATTCATGAGATATTCCTCACCAGAAATATTTTAATCTGAATCAAAGTGATGGACTGAGAGAGGGATAAAAATGTTTAATTAAGTTAAAAGAAATTAAGTTAAACAAATTAAATTAAATTAAATTAAATTAAATTAAATTAAATTAAATTAAATTAAATTAAATTAAATTATTTAAATCTTAATTTAAATTTAATTTAATTTAAAAAAAAGAAGCTGCACGCACATTCTGCGCAGAAGCCCACCGCGCAGGAATTGCGCACGCATTTTTTATTTTTTTATTAATTTAATCTTTATAATTTAATATTTTTTTAATCAATTTAAATTTAATTTTTTTCTGTTTATTTTTTTAATTTACATAGTGTAAGATATTTTGCCATCAATAACAGTTGGAAATCACTGCCAATTTTAAGAGTTCAGTATATTGCCAGAGTGGAGATGGGGAAAGTCTGGACTGCCTCACAACAGTGGCAGGACTAGGACCCTGAGTAGGTTGCGGACTATCTTGGACAATGAGCACCATCCACTTCACAGTGCTCTCATAGGACAGAGGAGCTCATTCAGTGGCAGACTCCTGTCACTGTCATGCTCATCTGAAAGGCTGAGGAGGTCCTTTGTCCCCAGGGCCATTCGGCTTCATAATGCCACACAGAGGGAGAGTGGGGGGGAGAGATCTTCCCGGCATGAGTCGACCATATTCGTGGCACCTATTGCACTTCTGTCCGTCCTGGGAGAGGGATCCCTCACATGTGGCTCTCTCTGAGGTTTCTATGTATTTTTACCCTGTTAAAGGTTTTTTTTTCGTAGTTTTTCCTTACTCTTGCTGAGGGTTAAGGACAGAGGGTGTCACGCTGTGTTAATGCCCTGTTAAAGCCTATGAGACAAATTGTAACTTGTGAATATGGGCTATACATGTACAATTTGTAAAATTTGATTGATTGATTTATTGATTGATATTCCTAAATATTTATGTTTATGTTTATATTTATATATTTATATATTTATATATTTATATATTTATATTTATATATTTATATATTTATATATTCATATATTTATATTTATATCTTCTGCTGTTTTTGTAATATATACATGACACAATCACATCATTGCATTCCTGTATCTGTTAACATGCTCTCCGTATGTGATTTATGTGATTTTTGTGATTCATGTATGTATGTCAGTGATGTGTTAAGTGTACAAGCTACTGGATGATCTGAATTTCCCTCTGGATTAATAAAGTATCCATCTATCTATCTATCTATCTAAAGTGGGGATTGAACCCGGAATGTCCTTCCTTGGAGAACGACCGCTCTACCAACTAGGCCACACCGCCAGCTCTATGCTGCAAAGCTTCAGAGAAAATATTTTCTACGTTTCTACATATATTTGACAGCCTTACTTAAAAGTTACTTAAATGATTTAACATGCTTTAAAAACCTATTGTTAGAGAATAACCCAGTAGTTTACAGCCTTGTCTTCAGACGCCTTTCAAGAATCACAGCCTGCTGCAGCTTGTTTCAATGTGATGTCTTGAAGCTGCCCCCTGCTGGCTGCTGGGTTCCTCTGCACTCCAGCTGTTGTCCTGAATGAGGTTTGCTGATGAAAGAATACTGCATAGTCACATGCAGTATGCGTTGAGAGCACAGCATCCTGGTTTAAATGTTACGACCAACACATCTCCTTTGGTACTCTGTGTGTAACAATTGCTCCCTGTGTGAACAGTCAGGTGGCGGCTCGCACAGAATTTGCGCTTCTGCTTCAGGTGTGTCCCTGACGTACACGCTGCAGTGATAGACTGCGGTTAGAGTCAAAGATGAATCAAAAAAAGTTATCAGGTGCACAATTCAGAAAGCACCGCAAAGTAGAGGAGAAGAAGAAAGAACAATATAGAAGTAAGAATCAGCCCGATTGTGGACATCATGAATGTTTATTTTTGTCAACGTGACATGATATGTTAGTACAGCGGATTTCAGACTCTTTTTATATTTTTTATTATATATTTTTATTATTTTTGATAGCTTACAATTTTGTCTGCCTATGTGTGCATCTGTATACTGTCCAAAACTTATTGGGGATGCATGACAGTTTGCGTGTGCATGTTGGGGGGGCGCCAACATTGCCAGGGCCGGCCCTGTAAGGCAGACAAGAGAATAAAAAGCAATAGAATAAAAATGTAATAAAAAACACAATTTCTATATTATATACACCATACTGTTTGTATAGAGGTGAACTAGAGTAAAGTGCAGTGGCACAGGATGATAGCTCGAGCATGCAAAGGAGGGGAGCATGTAAAATAGTATAAGGAGATAGATATTTTCATATATATGCAGATAAGACAAAGCGAGTATAAAATGCAATTGTACTGATTTATACGAGGAATGAATTAACATTCCATAGTAACCAAACTTTAGTAAACTAAATATATAGGTATACATTTTCAATCGTAGACCATATAGTATGAATTAAAATAAAAAAGGTTTACAAGAATATTTGATAATATAACAATAAGATTAGATAAGATAGGATTATCTTTTATTAGTCCCACAGTGGGGAAGTTTGCAACATAACAGCATTAAGAGGTAAGTCAAAAAAAGAGATCACTTAGGTAATATGTTGCATGCACTACTTATAAATGTAAGAAAGTATAACAAATATATAAATATAATAAAAAACAATATTTATAGAGAGACAGAGAGTGAGAGAGTGAGAGAGAGAGAGTAAACCTAATATGTACACAGACAAATTAATACCGCAGTTAAAAAAACATATATTTATGGCCGCCAAATCAAAATTAGATAGATAGATTTGCATGTGGAATTATATGAAATAATATCATATCGTAATGTTTGCTATGTGGTGGAGATGGAGATTCCCACAGATGTGTCGAACAATGGTTTCACTTTGACAGGTTTACAGCATCAGCACCGGGAGCAGGACGCCTCACTGCGCACGCGCCACACTCGTTTATTAATGGAGAAAAAAAAGGTCACGAACTCTGACCCTCCCACTAACTGCAGCAAACAGATAAAATATTAATTTATTGAAAGCGATACGTTATCCTGACACAAGGCCCCTCGACAGGTAAGACCCGTGGGCTCCTGTGGAGGCATGAGGGGCTGGTGACAGAGACCCGAGGGTCCGGCAGCACAGGAAGGGAGGGAGTGTTCAGCGGGTCTTCAGCAGGGAAGCTGCCATTAGCCACCAGCTAGCAGAGGCTAACCTAGCTCGTTAGCATTGTCCCCCGATGCCGGGCGTGTAGAGATACAATAAGGCAGGTATGTAATAATGTCGATATGTGAGAGCGACTGCTTAGCTGCGTAGATAGAAAACACTTAAACGTAGCTGTTGGAGATAATGAGGTCAGACGAGCGGTTAGCCGACCGGCTAAGTAGCTAACAAGACTAGCCGAGTCAGCTAACGGAGCCAGCGTCGCCTGTTGTTAGCTCCTGAGCTAACTCTGCTAATGCAGTTCCGCAAACCAAACTCAACCACGTGAAACGCGGAAGCAACAGCAGCACATCGTAATGTTGAACCAATTTTCCTGCCGAGTGGAGATCGGATGTGGAGATCCAGTGGAAAAAATAATGTGGCTTTAGCCTAGTTGTAGAAACCGAAGTCCCGCCGTTGTCTCTGCGACTCGGCGTCACGGGCCCTGAACCCTAGCATTATTTAACCCTTCAATGTTGACCTTTCACCCACAGGAAAAGAAATACCTTTATCTTCCGTATCGATTTTGAACCGCAGACTGCCACGAGCGTGTTTGTGTCACCGCTGCGGGTCCACAGCTCAATTCGAGTCGCGCCACAGTCACATTGAGCTGAATATTTTAAAACTGGGCCAACAATTGTTCAGTTCTAGCTAGCGCCGGCTAGATTGTGTTAGCACGGGCCAACAACTTACATGACTCGCAGTAGGAAGAATCAGATGTTTGTTCTCTAATCTGTTGCTTCTAAACGGATATGCTGAAGCTAATTTGGACTTCGATCGCTGTGAACATGGATCTAAGATGCCGATTTGTTTTCTGGCCCGGGTGACATGTCCCTGCGTTACCTTCGCTTTAATGTTTATCCCACATTGACGCCCACTACACTTCAGAGAATATGAGCACAACAACAATCCTGCCCAGTTGTTGTAGGTACAAGCTCCGACCTACAAAAGATACCCACATAGCGCTGGCCTGTTAATTAGCCGTACATTGTGGTCAGAAAGAAGACTAGTGAATAAAGGACCCATATCCGTAGAGGTATTTCCTGACACTTTACCTCGGATAAGGCATGAAGTAAAGCTTATGCTCTCTCTCTCTACAGGTGTGTGTGTCTGATGGGGCTCTGATGTGACGAGCAGAGTCAGAAGGTGTGCACAGTATCAGAATGGATGGACAAACACAAAGGATTCAGCTCGTATCGGCAGACAACAACATGGCTTTAGGACACAGAATCCAGGTGATGTGCGGGCCTTTTATGTTTGAATGAACACATTTCAGTCTTTCCCAGAGTTTGACTGCTATTTCGGCAGGGGGCTTTTGGCTCCCTGGTTTTGGTTATTTAGTAGAATGTTTGTTTATTTACCCTTATACCACCTATTCGTTGCCAAATTGGCTGCTCTAACAACGTTGGTGATTTTGCCTGACTCTCAGGTTTTGGGGTCTTAGATCCCGGACTGATGTGGTAATAACATCCATCCTGACTGATCTGATCACAATGGCCATGGGTTAGGTACAGGTCTGAACGCACACAAATGCATCCTGAACGCATCCTGAACCCACTATATTTTCACAATGAATAGAAAGAAAGTCAGTCAGACCCCTCTTTTTTTTCTCCAGACGTAGATGTCTAAAGAGTTTGTGGGGATAAGAGCCGACAACAGTGTCTGGGTACTGTAAACAAAATTACTTGATCCCTGCAGCGGAGTTGAAACGTAACTTCCTGTCTCTGTCTGATGCACCCACCTGAATATTGCGGAGGATTTGATGCTGCTGTGAATGCGTCTGTGCTGAGAACCTTCCACTCTTGTTATGCACGTGTTAAAGGTAAACTCTGTAGCCAAATTTTACCCGGAGGTCATGTCGGAAAACAGCTATATTGACATTGGACACATCTGTTAAATCAGACCCGGAAATAAAACTTTTTTAAAATTAATTAATATGGTCATTGGTCATTTGCAGGAACGTGAGATGCAATGCTAAGTGGTCACAGGACACACATTCAGGATGTAGACAAACTTAGGTATTGTCCACTAGTGTCTCTCAGAATGGATGTTATTACCAAGTCACAACAGGGCCTTTGGTTTGTTTTGGAGGTCTTTGGTTATGTAGCACTTGATGGAAAGCTTTTATTTAACTTAACATGTTGTCAATCTGTCTCTCTTCTGCCCCTTACTCACATGTGTTTGGGGAATCAAGTTAAACCATGCCCCTAAAACCGCAGCAGTCATGTGTTAGTGGCAAAGGAGAGTCCAAACCACACATAACCTTCTCCGTACCTCTAACTGTCTTTGGAGGATCCACTTCCTGCACACTTGCCCTTCACTCAGTAATGGAAGGAGAAAGCCCCCCACTGTATCTACAGCGTGCACTCTCATGTTCTGAGTCTGTTGTTTTTTAATCCAAATAGATTGTAACCGACCAGCAAACTGGCCAGAAGATCCAGATTGTCACAGCACTTGAGCCATCTTCCCCTGGAAAGCAGCAGTATATTCTAGCCAATGCTGATTATTCCCCTGGCGGGAAGGTGATTCTGACGAAGCAGGAGGGTTCACCCAACAAGGTCATCCTGGGCTCTCCAGACAGCTCTGGGGTTAACCAGCTGCTGTTTACATCCCCTGAACTGGCTGGGCAGCAGATTCAGGTATTGCCAGGGGATATTAGCAAGTTCCTTCAATTGGTTACAATAAACAAGGTCTTATGACTCAAGCTTAATTCTGTTTAGTCAGTCTAAACTGAATCTTATGTTTGCTGTATTAATTATTCCTTTGTCTCGGGTTGTTTTTTCAGTTTGTGACAGAAGGCTCAGACCAGTCTATGGTGAAGCCAGTTGTGGAGTACTGCGTTGTCTGTGGAGATAGGGCCTCAGGTAGGAGAGTTTGCCTTTTCCTATTATCTATTCACTATTCATTTTCAGTAACACATGAGCTAAGGTTCGTCAATGTTTTTCCTCTGTCAGGGCGCCATTACGGAGCTGTCAGCTGTGAGGGCTGTAAGGGCTTTTTCAAACGCAGTATTAGGAAAAACCTGATATACACGTGCAGGGGCTCCGGAGAGTGTGCCATCAACAAGCTTCACCGGAATCGATGCCAGTACTGTCGACTGCAGCGCTGCATAGTACTGGGCATGAAACAAGATTGTAAGGGTATATAATATTGAATATGTAGTTGTGGATATGTTCTGTAGGAGTCGCAAACTTAAGATCTGATGTCTTTGTTTTGTGTTTTAGCTGTGCAGTGTGAGAGAAAGCCTGTGGAAGTGACCCCCAGAGAGAAATCTGTCAACTGTGCTGCCTCCACTGAGAAGATCTACATCCGCAAGAACCTGTGCAGCCCTCTGGCTGCCACACCCACTTTTGTATCTGACAAGGAAACTGCTAGGTACATTTCTGGTCAAGTGGTAAAACACCTCAAATTTTCTTTTACTGTTGTTACTTTAATCAACAGAGGGTAATTTCTCAGCGAACTCTGAAAATCTGAGCATAGAACAAAGAAATATTAAAGAAAAACAGAATCATGGAATCCGGATTTAATTAAAGTATCTTTTATTCTTTCAGTAGCTGAACACACTGGGGATGTTCTCCTTTGTGTTATTGCTGGAGATTGTGTCCTCCCCTTGTGAATCGTCCGTCTCATGGTTTATCTTCTAATGTTGTCGATCAATATCTTGCTGTAGGCCTCAGACCAACCAGTTTCTCTTAATTGTCCTTTTCCTGCTCAATTATGACCATAATGTACAGTAAGGCTTCCTACAGTACATTAGTCAAACTTATTTTCTTAGTGTAACACCAGGTCATAACAGAAGCTTTCTCTAGACACAAGTCTAAACTGTACTCTCTATTATTTTATTTACAGTAAATAATAATAATGCATAACAGCGTGTTGTAACAAAACTTATCCCAAAATTGTCTTTGTATAGAGAGATCACAAGTAACCAACACAAATATTGGGACCTGTTGGTTGCATAAACACATTTCCTCCCATTGCTGCATGAAAACTATAAGTTAGCGTATTTCTTAATTTCTATTAAGATAACGATTTTTCAGTTATCCTTGACCACTTTCTTTAGTTATTTTTAAGTTGTTAACTGGACTCTATTTTGCAGTTTGTTTTCTCTATTTACAAACATGATGGAGAAACTTAGAAACGCTTCTCCATGTGCTGCAGTATATTTCTGACCATAAAAAGTTTAAGAACATCCAGCGGTTAATGTACCTCGTGGTTCTGTATTGTATAATTCAAAGTGATATGTGAGTTATCAAATCTCCAACTGCAGGTCCACAAGTTTGCTTGAGTCAAGCATGCTGCTCAACATCCAACAACCTTTCCCCAAGATGGAAAATACCATCTTGATCCCAGTATCTCCTGACAAGGTAACTAATGCCATCACAATACAGCACATTTAACTCTCATCCTATTCTAACTTTAAAGGTTCAGTGTATAAAATGTAGGTACATTCTATTGTTAGAAACTGATAATAATCCTAGTGATAATTTCACTAGTGTGTCATCTAAATTGAACAAATTATTGTTATCCTTACCCTAGAATCTGTCCTTTATATTTATATAATTTATGATTACATGGGGAGTGGGTCCTCTCTACGGAGGGTGCCAGGTTTTTTACAGTAGCCTAAACTGGACAAACTAGACCTTTTTTGAGTTTTTATGACAACTAAAGCTACCACAGTATTTCTTGCATGTTTTGAAGGGGAGGGTGAGGTGAGGGGTATTCAGATGCAACATGCAACTTCACCACTATATGTCACTAAATTCTACATTCTGAACCTTTAAATATGAAAGCCAAATCTTATAGACATGTTGATGATCAGTTGCTTCTTCATTCGTTGTGTATGTGTCTTTACATTAGTAAGTTGTGAACAAGTTTTTATCCTTACGTTTGTGGAAACATTTCAGTAATTTTGCTAACATGAAGCAGGGTAGCACAAACAAATACATATTTTTATTTCTAAAGCATGTCCTATAACTCCACTGCCCCTCCGCAGGATGACCCATCTCAAAGTGACCTTGGTACGCTAGCAAACGTAGTGACGTCCCTCGCCCAGCTCAACAAGAACAGGGAGGCAAGTGACAGCAGCAGCGATATGATGGGAGTCGAAACGCTCAGCAATGGCGACAGCTCGATGACAGACATCCAAGGAGACGAGCAAACTGCAAGTGATATCACTCGGTAAGGGATTATTATGCGCGTCATAATGCATCAAGATGCTGCGTGTGAAGATTCACAGAAGCACTGCGAAGAAACCCAGCGGCTTTTTGCTATTTTTCTCCTGTGTGTCACCAAGCTTTAATATAATTTCCTGTAGGGCCATGTGGTCTCTGCCTCAGCTTTTAAGGACTTTATCAGATTACACCATAGTCTGTCAAACAATATTCATCTTGGACTGTGGGGTGCCCTGCAGTGCTTCGAGTTGTGTTCTTTAATTATTTTTTCTTAAACAGCATAATATATAATGAGTAAATCAAAACAAGGATCTTTTGTTGTGAGCATTTTGTTTCCTGGTTTTGTGTGTCATTAGAGCTTTTGACACCCTGGCTAAAGTCCTGCACCCCGGGGACGGCTCAGCAGCAGACTCCTTGGAGGCTACGATGCAGCTGATGTCAGGAGACCAGTCGGGCCCAGTAGTGGAGTTGGAGGGACCTCTCCTCTCTGACAGCCATATCCCATTCAAGGTAAAAGTACATCTCCGAGACCAAAAGAACGAATTGTACTGAGTTGCACACTTTTCTGATTAACACCAAAGTCGTGTCTTCTCCGTCTGCATTTTGATTGGTTCCAACAGCTCATGATGCCTTTGCCTGTGCCAGAGTACCTCAATGTCAACTACATCTGTGAGTCGGCTTCCCGCTTGCTCTTTCTCTCTATGCACTGGGCACGCTCCATACCTGCCTTTCAAACCCTCGGGTAAGCCTTTCTCCCCTATGATTATTTTATTTATTTTTTCAGAAATGCACCTAAAAAATAACAAATCATTACATGTCAATTGTGAAATTCAAATTAGTCCCATTTTATTTTGCAGTGGTCAAGACAACGACATTAACTTGATGAAAGACTGCTGGAATGAACTGTTTGCCCTCGGTCTGGCGCAGTGTTCCAACATTATGAATGTTGGTACCATCTTGAGTGCCATTATCAACCATCTGCAGACCAGCTTACAGGAAGGTAGGAGGGCTCTGCTGTTGTCTGCCTGCGACATTCTTTCGCTGAGAACATAATAACAAAAGTGTAAACTGTGTTACATCTGTAATTTTCATTTGATTGTTGCACAGTTTGTATTGACTTCAAAACCGTACTGATGCTTGGCCCCTTACATTCTTGTGTTTCTTCTGTTTTGTTTTGTATCCAACAGACAAGCTGTCCCCAGAGCGAATTAAACTAGTAATGGAGCACATCTGGAGGATGCAGGAGTTCTGTAACAGCATGTCCAAGCTGTCCCCAGATGCGTATGAATACGCCTACCTCAAAGCCATCGTTCTCTTTAGTCCTGGTGTGGAGAGTAGTTTTAAAAACTGAAAATTCTCAAAGTATTACATATTGGGACATACCTTTTAGACTCATGTCTGGATATGTGTCTGTTTCATTACTAGATCACCCAGGCATAGATAACATCCCACAGATTGAGATGTTCCAGGAGAAGGCCTACATGGAGCTGCAGGACTATGTGACCAGGACCTACCCAGAAGACTCATATCGGTTAGTCTTGTTTATATCTACTCTTTGAGGAGCTGGAGAGGCGTAGAGCTGTGACCCTCTCAAACATTCTCAAGGACAGTTCATCTCCTTTTACACTGGTTCCTGCCTGTAGCTGCAACACTGCTCACTCCGGTGGCACAGGCAGCACATACCGTAGTGCCCATGAGCAAAGACATGACCTCTCTTTTATTCCTTGTGTTCTTAAACTTCTTAACAAACGACTTTATGTTCTCTGCCCTTGCTTATTATTCAAGAAGATATGATATGAATTATTAATTTTTGTATTATGTTGTTGATTAAATGTTTATTATAAAGACATCAGTTCAGGTTTCGCAGCTAAAACGTATCTACATGATGCCAGCTCACTGCTGTAAAGGAAGCGGTGTACGAATACGTTGTTACTTTGTATTGCGCATGTGATGAGTTTGACTTATGTCAACATTTATCTCTCCTTTCCCCCGTCATTGACTCCCAGGTTATCCAAGCTGCTGCTGCGTCTTCCTGCCCTCAGGCTGATAAGTGCAGCTGTCACCGAGGAGCTGTTCTTCGCCGGCCTCATCGGCAACGTGCAGATCGACAGCATCATCCCTTACATCCTTAAAATGGAGTCCACTGATTATAACAGCCAGGCGGCGTCTGGGGTCTGACACCAGACTGCAACATCGGACTGTGAAAACTCAGCATCCAATCAATCAGAGTGCTTTGCAGACTGCTTACTGAGTGGTCATAACATACTGTATTTATGAATTCTGTTTCCACTTTACCTGCATATGACTTCTCAGAGGAGCACATCTCAAAAAGACGTAAAATCAAATCAACTCCGATGGCAAGCAAGCCCCCTGATATCTGCCCATTCAGGAATGAACGCTTTAAAACCTGCATAGTAGATTGTGCTTTTTATTGTACATAGAATTTTATGCTTCATTCTCTCCAGGCCTTTCCTTTTTCTGCAGATCTCGTTTGTACTTTGAAGGAATCTGTGTAGTTTGTTTTTCACTGCTTTCCTACATGGCCATGCATTTTTTTTATCTTCTAATAATTATGAGGAAAGAAAACTTATCATGTGAACCGATGTGTGAGATGTTGTTATTGCTGAAGGGTATAACCTTTTTATTTCTTATTTGTTGGCCAATCCAAAGGATATGGCAGCATCATGTTGACTGTTTAACGCAGATGATTCACTTGGATCTGAAGAAATTGTGTATATAGATTTGTATATAGAATGCACCAAGAAGGCTATAAAGAGCAGCACTTGGTAATGATGTGGATTCAATGTTGGTCAAGTCATTTGACAATAAAGACATCTTTCAATCATGATTCTGCTGCTTCAATGTCAGTGTTAGGGTTTTGGATATCAGCTGTTGGCTACAAACCAGGCAGCCTAACAGGATGTGTTGCTGCCATTTTAATAAACATTGGGAGGTTTAACACTGCATTATATTAGACTTATGCATGGATGTGGAGGTTAAGTATTATCTGTGCTGCCTGTTTTGTAGTGAACTTGTTTTGATGGGACTCTTAATAATGCACTGTAGTGTATTTGTGCCATCACAGTAGAAATCCTAAGAATACAGTTACAGTAAAAAATGACAGGCTTAAAGTAAACACTGGGCCAGGTAATCAGTTTGTTAATCATTGAGAGGAACATAAGTGGAGTATTCATAGTAGTAAATGGGATAAACGTTCTTTAGTTTGAACAAAAAAAAGGCCCCTGATAATCAACTTGTGACCTTTTGTCAAAGTCCCCTTCAGAGTGAGTAGTGTTTGTTGACCAGGTTCAAGAAACACTGCAGCACTGAAACTGAACAAAGTGACATTTGTTTGATAGTAGGGGGACCATGGAGTCTTGCAAACTTGTCTTCTACCGCTACAAGTGCAGTAATCCAGGGGAGGGGTTTATCAGCTCATGTTGGAACTCCTCCAAGAAGCTGTTTCACTAAATGATCTGGATAAGAGTGGAAGCTGGAGCAGCTTTGTTTTACTCCAATCAGACTTTGTTAGTGATTTGTCATGGCTCTTAGCTTAATTCAATAAAGTTAGAAAGAAATCTCAAGCTCCCAACACTTTAGAACTTCCTCTGTAAACACAGTGGCCTGTTTAAATGTTGCCTATGAATTAATAATGCAAAATCTGTATCCTACCCGACTGACTTAGCATTGTTCTTTCGTGTCAAGTGGCCTGAAGCTGGAAGGTGGGTGTGTGTTCCTGTAAGATTTGTTTTGCTGAAGTTACCCAGTGAACGTGTGCTGCGTTATAACAACATTAAAACTTGATGATTGCATGAATGATGTCGCTCTGCTGCTCTTTATAGACACCCATTGTCCAATGCATGCAGCGGCTGCTTTGTGTGATTCTCCCCGACCCTCTCACATCGCTGAGTGGCCTGACCCGTCCTCTCTGCACCACAGAGGTTAATGCATGTCAACGCATAGTGCACTCGCTCACTCATAGTAACTTCTGTGCAAACAATAGAGGACATGCTCATCATCTCTTTGCAAACCACCCAACAGTTTACAATTGCACAGACAAACTGTCTGTTTCTGTGAAGTTTGAGGGATTTGTGATGCAACATGGGCTTTTGTATGTGTGCTGAGGTGGAATAGTTCATTCCAAGCTGAATGAATGTGAGAGAAAGGGCCAGTTGGACTGTTCCCATGGCTGCTTGGGGTTTCTGGGGGATGTTAGATGGGGAAGTGTTGCAGGTTTTGCAAAGTAGAACAGGCAGAACTGGTTTTATGAAAAACAAAAAGAATCTTATACATTATCTTTAACTTTAATCTTACAATTACAAGATTTTCTACAGTCTGATAAGATGTCATCCTGAGCTGCAGCTTATCAGACCAACTGTTTCCAATTCATTTTTATTTTTCTTCAGTCATCTGCCTCTGCAGGTTGTGTTGAATTGAGAGAAAAGACGTACAGAGAATATGCAACATATATGTCCTGAAGATTAGACACTTAAAGGGTGTGCCATGCCTCTGGTCCAATGCCCACTGGGATTGGCTCCAGCCAACCTTGAGACCCTCAGAAGATAGTGTGGTGTATATAATAGATGGATGGATGAATGGATTGTGCCATTAAGTCTACAGATTTCAATATATGCTCGATACATTACTTGTGAGTGTGATACTCATAGTCTCCTCTCCATTTCATTTGACTTTAACTGAAATATATTTCAGAGTCCTCACAGTTTGTTTTTCAACTACACACAATCATGTCATGGGGAACTGCTTTGCTTACTTGCCATTCACTTTGGAATAAAGGAAAGAGTTCATTAGAGTTTTGTACATGTTTCATACTGTTTTGAAATCTAGCAGAAACCCGGATTGAATTGAATACCCTCTTGGAAATATAGTATATCATTTTCTTTTTACTTATTTACAGTTTGCATGGCTCGCTCATGATTTAGATTTAGATTTCCCCACATCCTCAGACAAGAAATGACTGTGGTGAGAAAGAAACTCTTATATTTGCTCTACACCTGCTTAAACCCATGAAACCTCCCTTATACAAATATTGGAACATGACTGCATTACATAGTTAGCCCTAAATGCTGCCCATACATAAACAAATCAACATAGGTGTATAATATTGTCTCAAATAAGATAATATAGACAAATTATAATAATGATTTCTCAGTTCAGTTTCAGGTGATTATTCAGTTGATTTTCAGTCGATCTGGTTTCTTCTGCATCTTTTATATCTCACTCCAAAACAAAAAACCCATCTGTCATGGAGAAGTGAGAGTGGAATAAACTGAAATCCCTGTGTGTCCAATGCACATGTTGAGAACTGAGCGATCAGTGTGTTATCTCTCAGCGACAGGCACGCGCGCTCAAAGAGTTAACGCCTCCTTGTGCAGCCAGAGGAGTGGGCGGGGCTTAGGTTCACAGTTTTTTTGAGGAGGGCCGACCGTGTGCGTGTGTGTGTGTGTGTAAAGAGAGAGATAGAGAGAGAAAGAGAGACAGAGAGAGAGAGAGAGAGAGAGAGAGTGGGAGAGCCGGTCCGGTCTCAACATGGACTCAGGCAGTGAGTGCTGAGCTGCCGCTGAACTGAGGTGGATGAAGAAGAAGAAGAAGAAGTGATCGTGTGTCTCCGGGCTGAAGCTCCGACTCCGGATTAACATTATTATGCCCAGCGCCAGCGTGTCCGTGCGAAGTTTATGCGAAGTGGAGAAACACCTCAGCAGCCGGATGGTGAGTATCATGTGAGTGTGTTGTGCACCATTGTTGTGTGGCTACTGTACCAGCGAGAAACACACACACACACACACACAGACACACACACTGTAGTCCGTGTGAGATCCACGTCATGTGAAAGCAGCAGCTGCATATCTCTCCTCTAACAAAGAGCCCCAGTCACCCCGCTGCTCATATGTAACATGTGAACATGTGTTCGTCATAGAAACAGAATGTCTCCATCGCGGAGGAGCCTTCAGGTGTCCGTCTCTCTGTAAACGTCATGGGGTTTTTCCATATCCAGATGGGACGATCATAATCTTTCTCTGTATCGAGATTTAGATTGAAACTCGCAATGATTGGATTTCAATTTGTTATTTTCCCAATCTGTGAAAGGTCAGAAAATGGTGAAAAGTCTCTGATAATGTCTTCCAATTCTCTTTCTGCCAACCTACACAAACCCGCGATGTTCACAGGAATTTCAGTCGATTTAGTGTTTTTGTTAATTTCTAGTTAATTGTCAAAGTTAATAATCAGATTAATTTTCAGTTGAGCGTTAAGTTCATTTTCAGATGATTTTAAATTGAATTTGTGGGAGTTTTTGTCAACCACGAATCAAATTCTATAGTTTATAATGGTCAGATTGAAAGTGTTTATAATACCAGAGGGGAAAACATAACCTCCTTGGTTGAAGTAATAATGCAGTTCAGTTCGGCACTTTAAACTAAACCCTACCAGAGCATTTCATCTGTAAGATAATTAATGGTATATTCTGACTCAAGCCTTAATATGTGTTGTTTTGCAAGATTGGTTTATTTGCATTCAATCGGACAGATGTTATGGTTTTTGCGGTCAGTCAGAAACTCAATGTGTGACCTTTTTTTTTAGCCATACTCCATATGACAGGTGGTGCTGAGTACTGTTTTGTGACACTGACATTTAGAATATATAGTAAAAAACTAATTTATGGTATCACAACTTTATTTATGTCGCTCTATTTACAACAGAACAGAGACTAACAACATACACACAATTTAATAATGTATGCCAAATGTGCTCTGGGTGTAGTACTGTATACAAAACTAATCATCTGTAAACATTCATTCTAAACCCACAGCAAAGAGTGGCTGATGATCACATAGAAGAAATGTCCGGTTACTGTCAGACATGTTTTTGACTGAGCGTCACCAGTGTAGACAACATACAGATGCATCTATGCTCAGACACAAACAGTCCAACTATTTGAGACTGAATGTCTTCCCTTGGTTTGATGATGCAATCAAACAGATAAACCTGAGTAGGTGCTTTCGGTCACATTGACTCGGAGGAGAGGAATGCTCTGTCAAGTGCGATACTTGTGCAACCAGAAAGTCAGCCAAGTATCATGCAGCATGTTATTGCGTCTTTGTTTGTAATGCTAGAATATGCACGAGCCTTCAGGCCGGTTGAGCCACCACCTTATTCCTCAGAGGTGGTGGTGACATGTCTCTCAGCAGCATCGTGCATCTCGTGCGAGCTCTCAGTTCCTCTGGGCTCTGTTTCCGAGCCCTTGGCCTGTAAGCAACACTAAGTCAAATGAATTAGAGTCAATAAAGGAGAAGAGTAATACACAAATAGCTTGTGACAGGAAGTGTTCAGATGCTACCTCTTTTTGCACATTTGAATGTGTCTAAGATTAAATGCTTAAAGGAAAAAAATCACACTTTTTGCCCTTCAATCTACTCAATATCCAATAAAGACGAGGTGAAAACATGCTCTTAGACATTACTGAAAGGTCTGATACTCTGAAAAGGGACTGATGGGTTCTTGTTCGCCTCCCTGACCAAAGATGGGCAACTTCAGGAAAAAGTCTGGGTCGCTACAACCTTCATCCATTCGTTAATTAATCTTCTTTCAGACCTGCACTGAACGCTGGGTAGTCTCCTGAAATTATTCAGAGGGGCTTTATGTGAGAGCACAAATATCTGAGTTACTCCTTACATTCTCCGGAGTGTCCGATTTATGTGTGAATTCAGCAAGATAAAGTGTAGAATTCACTGGGAGCAAGCGTGTGAGTGCATTGGTGGTTTTTCTAGCACATGTCGGATGCATAGCTGAAATAAACAAAGAGAACATGTGAAAAAGAGGTGTCATACATGTGGAAGGCAGAGAAGAAGATGTCAATTTAGAAAGACAACGAGATTGGAGAGCTTTTGGTGATACAGGCCAGTGGCGGAATGGAATTCACACATCATGTCCTGCCTCCTGCCTCATGCATGCTGTACAGTCCTGCTGAGTAGGACATTCTCTGGAGAAGGTCCAGATCCAATGTGGACGTTTCCTGGAGTTCATTTCTTAAACTGGCTTTACATTGACCAATGGTTTTTTGTTGCTTCTTGCCCAGTACCCAGTCAGGTCAGACGGGCACCTCCAGAAAAATTCCGGGTGGTTCTAATCTTTATCCTGTTCACAATTATTGTTGCCATTGTGCCTCAAACCTTTTAGCAATGTTTTTTCTCTTGCTGTGGTCTATGCCTCAACAGGATCTGATCTCTGATGCATACTTCGTGGCACAGTCAACTGTTGGACCTCAGATAACACAGGTCTTATCAATTCCTTTCACTGAAGGTCCAGTTTTAGATTTTATAATAAACTTGCAAAAATATATGAAGATGTCTACAACACAGTTAAGCGTCAAAACGTGAAGGAGTCAGATGACTTCCCCACTGTGTAACCATCAACACAATAGTATGAAAGGACATATCTGATTCTCTTGGGTGGTTTATTGCTGCTTTTCCCTCTTTTGTTGGCCGCAAATGACATTCCAGTTTTTTTTTCTGAAAAAGCCATTGTGCAGAAGACATAGTGGGTTAGAGGCCATGATGATGCAACAATTCAGCTTGAGTGGCTCATTTCCAGCAAATGTCTTTAACCCTCAGTGGATGGGGGCCTGCCGAGCTGTGCTGGCCATTTCTCAGTGACACGTCTTGTCCTTACATGAACCCTCTGCTTCACCTGTGCTGGCTGCGGTACATTCATGCCACCAGGCAAAGGCAAAACATATGAGTCATCATCCCTAGGTAACTGGCATCCTTTTTAACATGCTTCCTGTTGTGATACATTGAATTGCAAACATTGTCCCCCTGCTCTATTCTTTTTTATCAAGTGCCATTTTCTTGGCTAATGAGTTGCTTGACACTTTACCAACCCTGCTTCGTCATCGCGGCTCCTCACTCTCTCACTCTGAGTGCATTGAATATGGCTGCATATTTATCTTAATTGAATCCCAATCAATATCCTTCCAGTTGATGGGGCAAGCAGACACAGAGAGTGTTAATGGACTATTGATTTAGTCAGGGAGCAGCTTGTCCATGAGATAATAGTGATTATGCTTTTAAGCAATTCATTCTGCTGACCTCCAGGGAATTGGCCATTCAGAAAACTTAAGACTTCAAACCCTGCTGCAATTTTCTTTTTTACCTCCCTCCCCCTCTTTTCTTCAGATGAAGACCACATAGGCAGCTGTTGGATGCAGATGAGAGGAGGAGGAGGAGATGTTGGGTCAGCTCTCCGATCAAAAGATGTGCTCCCTGTCGCTCTCACTCTCCCTGTTTCTGTTTTTTTCCGGTTTCCCTGTGTGAGTCCTGAGTGGGAGAGTGTCTGTATCCATGAGGATCAGCTGGAAGGAATACCAATAAGCACTGCAGGCTTCATCCCCTCTGTGGCTCTGTTCTCCACTGAAGGGACGGTTTTGTTCCATCTCGATGAGTGTGCCAGATCTTTTTTCTTCTGTGTGTTTTTCTTGGGGTGCAGAGAGGCACAAACGGAGAGAATGGAAATATAGAAAGTGTGATAAAACTGCCACCCTATGAACCAAACACCACACCACAGCCTGGAAGTTTAGATCTATTTATACAGATCGCTGCAAACGCTTGCGAAATGTATGTGATTCACTGCACGACCTGAACTGATGGTTTCGGCAGATAACGGCTTGTGATTGTGACTGCTTGAAAACCGTACTTCCTCATAACGTGGTGCGGTGCCTTGCTGTTTGAATAAGATGGCTTGTTTGTGGAGGGGGCAGCGAGCTTAGCAAGGAGCAGGCTCAGATTCGGTGTGTTCTGCTAATCTGACTCACAATGTATGAGACTAATGCAGCTCAGTGTTGAGAACGCACCCACTACACAACCACTGGAACCTAAATAAGTTTTGCTATTCTGCTACACTCCAGCTCACGGCTTAAATTTTGGATTGCTTCTCGTTTCTTGCCTCCTCCGGTGCTGCATTGGGGGAGAGGCGGGTGCAGTGTCTGTTTTTGCATGAAAAACTGAATGGCTAACTAGACCATTGATCCAAGAGAGAGAACACTGCAGTGCAAGATAAGCAGCCTCTGCAGTTTCTAGCGACTCACCATGACTTTTCTCCCCCTCCCGAAAAAGCAGCAGATATTTGTGCGAATTTCCGGAGCCGGACAACAAGCGGCTCTCCCTTGTCGGTTCAAGATTGAGGCTAATGCAGTTGGATCTTTATGTTATGCTGTCGAGTGAGGTCAGAGCATATTAAAATGGGTCACGCTGTTGCACAGACGCTGTGTGTGTGCTATGTAGGGCAGCCTGGTGAAGGGGGGAGCTTATGCAGGGGGCTTAGGTGTGAGGGAGGCACCCCGGGGGCACAGAGGACTCCTGTAGATCCTGTTGGTGGAGATGAGGATGATTGGGATGATTTGTGCCGCTGAGCTTAGTTTAGTTTGTAGTACTTCCATCCCCTTATCTCTTATCCGTTTCAGTTTCTGTAGCCCTCTCTGTTTTGTTCGTCGGTCGGATAACGTCTGAGTGAACCCATGGGAAAACACAGCAGGATAAGGACCAGCGAATGCACCACGAGCGAGGGGCCAAGCTGATGAGGTTTCTAACCTCATCAGCTTGGTGTTAGAAACGAATACAAATGTCTCGCAGTGACAGAGGGTACCTTAGAGGATGCCAACATCCAACTGGGAAATGAGATTTGAATGTTGTGAACCTGTCTATGCAGAGAACCTCCCACTGTGTAGTGCACATGTGAAAGACAAACTATATAACTATAGTCAGTGAGCACAGATAGGATCTAACTGTAAAGGTTAAATCTTGTTAGATGGTACCATGCACACTGCACAGTCTCATCAAACTCTTACCTGGCTTCAATTTGTGACCTCAGTTTAGGCCTGAACATCCAACTGTTGCACTCTGCTGCTGCCATCTGCTGCGTTGTGGCCTTTCCCCTAGTTCCTCTCTTTCACCCTCCTACCTCACCAACCCCTGGAGAACTGCTTCAGTGATGGGGAGAAATGGACTGAAAAGTAGGGCAGCTCCTCTGTAGATTTGGAGGGACATTTTCATCAGCATGAGACTAATTCATTAAGCAGAGCCACTCATCCAGAGAGGCCCTCAGATTGCTCCAGCAGTTATGGGTTAAACTCTTAAGACGCGGCAGCAGCGGTGGCGGAAAATGGCTTATTAGATTGAAATGGTAACATTTTCGCCGAGTATCTAAAGAGGGAAAATGTCCGATATCAAATTTAGCTTTGGTCTCTAGTAAGTTTAAAACATCTGGGTTGTGTTATCAGCGTCATTGGAGCTGCTCTCATGAATCAGGAGTCATCCTGCCAAGAGCCATCGTGTTTTCTAACACAAAGTGTACGCCTCGCATTCCAGCTGTGTGAGACAAATTTGGCTTGACGCTCACTTGATTCATTAGTGTGAAAATGGAAGTTTTGTTGATGCTCGTTCCAAACACTTCCACCCCTGTCGAGGTCTGGTTTGGTTTCAGGCCTTAACAGTGACTCATCACTAGTTGCCAGGTCACTGTTTCATATGCTCATCCCCTATAAATGATATCACAACATCTTGAAGCAATACACTATGCTACAGAGCAGAACATGGAACATTTTGTAAAAGCTTAGAGGAGGCAGCTTAGTTCCAGTGCTTAATAAAGCGCATGTTGCCTAAGCTTTCTGGTTGAACAGACAGTTCTTTGTGTTCCTCGTTTGAAAACTAAAAAGACTGGGTTACATGAGCAACCTACACACTGGCTTGTCCCATACTTCCTCTTTAAGAGGGTAGATATTAGTTGACTGTATCTTTTTTGTGACAAACAGGTTTGACAAAAGCTCAGCTTATCTGTGAAACTAATTGTTCTGTCAAGATATATTTGCCTGGTTCCGGGAGGAGAGGGGATTGCGATTGGGTGCAAGGCTCCTCAGGCTACGTAAGGCCAGTGAATCCATATGCAAGTAGTTCGCTCATCGGAGTCCTGGACAGAGCAGAGGTAGGGCACGACAAAGTGAGCTTTTTTCTCTGCAGAGAATGAGTCCTGTGTTCGAGAAGGACAGATGCCAGAGAGGGGGAGAGAATGGGACAAGGACAGAGGCTGAAGTACTGCAGGAACGCTTGTGGAAATAAGCATGGCATTCTCCAGCCACACACTATTGATAAATAAGTATGATGTATGCACAGCACCGTTGCTTGGCGGCTGTGGATACCAACATTATTTGGTCGGTTGATCTTGTTGAGCTGGTCATTTCAAGAGTAGCTCACAAGCCTATAACGTGTGGGCACCCCTGATCTAGAGCATGGTTTGGTTCGTTTGCAGTTTGAAAACACTTTTTGGAGTAGTTTAGACTTCTGCAACGATTTCAGGAAGTTAAGACCTTATTAAACATTTGAAGAAGAAAAAGAAGCAGAAGTCTTTTCTGATCTCTTCAGAAACAGAGTTGCCTAGACTCATAGGATTGTTGCAGTCTTCGCCTCCGGCGCTATATGGTGACAATGTTCATTTTGTACATTCAAACTAGTGTTGATGACATACAAAAGAATTAGTGTGATCCCTAAATGAGAATGGGAAACCTGAACTAACCGGATCAAATGCAAACAAATTGAACAAAGGTCGGATCTTAGTCCAGAGTCTCAGGCAGGACAACTTCCTAATACAAAGCAAACAGACTGAAGAACAGATAAGACACCGGAATCAATTCCAATAAAATAAATGCTAATTAGCTCAAAACAACATGTGATTTCGCAGATATGTAGTCATGAAGCCCAGAGGGCAAACTGACATTTTGAACTGGATTTACAGGAAAAATGTGATCACCAGGATCACAAGGGTTCATCTTGTGTCAAACACAAATGTCTCAGCACTTCATCCTGTTGTTATTGAGAGGGATAATGACAGAGCCAGTGTTGTTACAAACAAGTTGGCGGCAAAGCAGTTTCTGTTTTGCACATTATGGTGAAACCCCATTCTAGTATTAAACAGAGATGACAGAGACGATATTACAGCTGCTCTCTCTATCGTCCTCACAAACCAGTTTAACAGGTTGATTGTGCCAAATGCAATTAAATGGGAAGGTTACGTGTGTAATCGGATCAGGTGAATGTGTTTTTGTATAAGTCTCAACATCATTGTATATGTGACTCAGTTTGCACGTCCAGCCATACACAATGTCCCTGGTAAACCCCCGTCCACCTGACAGTCATGTGTGGAGGAGCGTCGGTGACTCAGCTGTGAAGGTACTTATCTTGCAATATGCAACCATAATGTGCTGATGTGGAAATGCTAATCAGGATTGAGTCCTAAGTCGGCTGTGATCTGTTTATTTGCTTGAAACTAGCAGTGTTACATTTGTTAAGGATTAGTGCAGCTTTGTGCGGCCCATAGTGCTTGTTGTACAACACTTTGTATTAGGCTTACATCTCCTATCATTGCTGTACTGTTGTGCTGTGATCAACATGCAGTGCTTCTTACGTCACTGTCGCAGAGAAGTGACACTTCAGCAAAAAGAGAAATCCTGCTCGGAAACCTAATAAAGGCTTTTATTCGCTGTTTGCCCCCAGCTTCCTCTTTTTGGAGCGTCTCAAGTTTGCCTGCCATAAACAAAGTTGCTGACTGTAGTAGTATTTATTCAGTCTCTCTTCCTCAAAAAGGTCTCCGCTCAACAGTGAACTATTTACACATCAGTCAGTCAATAATGTTGAGCCTCCATCAGTGAAATGGTAATTTTGTGTAAAACTAGGGGACATTGTCTGGAAAAGGGATTTCCTCCGGCGTGTGGCCTCGTGTGACATTATCACTGACCTACATTAGGTCTGCACGCTCCACTTCTTTCATACACATTAATAGCTGGTATCTGTGCACTATACTGTAAACAAACAGGATTAAATTCTTGCCTCTAAAATGTAGCAGATGTGCCAACGTATAAGAGCATTACATACACACCAGATGGTCTCACAGCGGCAATATCCGGGCAGGGGAGTAGTGTGTGGAGCTACTGTATATGGATACATTCAAACATACTGGTAAACAGACATTTGAAGGAAAATGAGATTAATCGACAACCTTATGTTTAATGTTTCAGAAACGTTTCACTCACCAGACATTTTGCAGAGACACGTGGGAGCAGTGAAACGGTTGGAGACACATCTACAGCTTAGTCTGCTGAGCAATTAAACAATTTAACCCAATTACCCAAACCGTTAATTTGGAACTGTCTGTTAAACTGTTTGTTGTAAACACATTGGCCACAGGTAACTAAAGATTGTAATGGACAGTCATTTTACTATTAGATTGATAATGAGTTGTAGTGTACATGTGGTCGGTCTGTCCATATGTGCAGACTCTTATGAATGCAATATCTCCGAAATACCATGAGATAATTTCTTATTTATTTATCCCTTTAGCCTTGCTTTTGATTAAGTATATTTGTAGACATTAGTTTATTAATTATATTACATTTTATCTGTCCATTTATATTATTAGTTATTATTAATATTAGTTTTTAATCCCTTTTTTTTTACACATATTTCTTCTTTTAATTATGTGCGCAGTAATGCAATGGATTGCACATATATTATTATTCTTTGTTCTTCTGCCACAAATTTCATCCTGCTACTCCTGAAGTTTGTGTCATTTATACATTTATTAAGAGAAAACACATTTTATTCAATTTCTTTTTGAAGTCTTCACTACATCATGTGAATCTGGACAGACATGGATGTAAACTGAAACCCTCAGGTGATGCATGGAATAGGAATTTCCGGCCCTCTATTTACTTTCCTGGATGACTATTCTAATCTTTTGCTGATTAGACACATTTCTGTGTTGTAAGATCATCCCTAAGTGCTTCATTCTGACTAACTTTCTTTCTCCCTCTTGTAGGATCAGAGCACTGAGGGCAGTTTACTGAACCTCCCTGTATCGATGCGGCGGGGTTCTTCAGAGAACAATCTGGATCTGGACCTCAGTGATTCCAGTCCTGGTCCCGCTCTCGGTTTCGAGATCCAGCGAAGTCGTTCCTGCTTGGACAACCTCCAGCAAAAGATACTGAAAGTCACAGAGCAGCTGAAGATTGAGCAAACGGCGAGAGACGAGAATGTAGCCGAGTATTTGAAGCTGGTGAACAGTGCGGAGAAGCAGCAGCTGGGGCGCATCAAGCAGGTGTTTGAGAAGAAGAACCAGAAATCAGCTCAACACATCGCTCAGATGCAGAAGAAGCTGGAGCAGTATCATCGAAAGATGAAGGACAGTGAAATCCATCACAGCCCCACCCCTCATCCGTCCGCTTTCAAGCACAGCACCATCCCCAGGGACTCGCCCAGAGAGCTGCTGAGGGATATGACGGGCAGCGGCCGACACCCGACCATGGACAAGATCAAGACCATCGGACCAGGCGTTTCTCTCTCGCCACCTTTCTTCTTCAGCAAACCTAGAGAGTTCGCCAACCTCATCAGGAACAAGTTTGGCAGCGCTGACAACATCGCCCACCTCAAGACCAGCCTTGATGCTTCCTCTCCGTTACCCACTGACAGTGCAGGAAAGGGGCTGAGCAGCAGCACCTCTATGGTCAGCAAGCCCAAGTACCCCAGTGATGACGAGTGCTCCTCGGAGTGCGCTTCTATTTCCGCAGACAGTAACGGACACCCTGCGGCAGGAGGGATATCAGCGGGGCAGGCACACGGTCAGGAGCAGCCAGCAGGTGGCGACAGTCAAGGCAGACTGGCCCTGAGCCTGGAGGAGGTGAGGGAGGTAAAAGAAGCTCAAGGCCAGTTCGAGGATGACATGGAGGAGCTGAAGGTTCAGTTCAAGAGAGAGTATGGCATCCTCAGCCAAACACTGCAGGAAGAGCGATACAGGTATTTTGTATTCCAATTATGTCTTTGTACTAAAATAAAACAACACACAACCTTATGTTTGATAAATATATCACTACTTTGAGATAAGTTTGACGTAAACATGCGAAAAATACCCTTTAAAATCTGATTGGATAATAATATTTCTGCATTGATCTCCAGGTATGAACATTTGGAAGACCAACTGAACGACCTGACGGAGCTTCACCAAAATGAAATGACGAATTTGAAGCAGGAACTGGCCAGCATTGAGGAGCGGGTGGCCTACCAGGCACACGAGAGGGCCAGGGACATACAGGTTAGCGGGTGGATACCAAACCAGAGATGGATTGGAACAAAACATTTGAACGGATGGTTGGGTGGAGACATGTTGGCTGGGCTTTCTACTTGATTTTTAACACTGTACGTGCCTGTAATTGGGCAAAACATCAGATTCAGGATGGGCTTGATCCGTTTTCTCTCCAGCTAACGTCTTAAACCAAGCACATCTGGTCTCATAAGCTAAGCACTGGTTCTATGTAAAAATGTGCAAACCCTTCTGGGAATCCAACCCCAGAAATATGGATACGATCAAAACGTAGGAGCTGGAATCTTAGGACGACTGTTAGCTTTAGCAACCAGCTCCCTATTATGTAGCCTTGTGGTTAAAGCTTTATTGCATAGTGTGGGTGTGGATCACAGGCAGTTCTTAAGACTTTGCCATCTAATCGATTTTTTTATGCCCCTCATGTAATCAGGAAAAACATCGGGCTCAGGTCTGGACACAAAGAACAGATTGGGTTTGGGGGGGGGGCCTCGATACGTTTTCTCTCAGTCACGGACATGATCGGCAGAAAATTGCCACGCTCTATTAGACGTGCCGTTTTTTGGGTTGTTACATAAAAATACGACACGTTAGGGGATCAGTAGTTCATGTTCAGCAAATCAGTGAAGCTTGTTCAAGAATTAATGAGATCATTACCACAGTGAGGGGGAAGTTTTCCCCTTCATCAGAGAACACTCTACGAAACAAATCGTCTCATTTGTCGCTTGGCATTCATGACCAAAAAATTCCTTCTCCATCCTCGTGTTTTTTCTTCTGATACATAATGAAGCGTTTGGGGGAATTTGGGTAATTAAGGATTTAAAAGGTCAGTAAAATACCCTTTAGCCACTTTGGAAATGTTCAGAACCGTGAAGTCTCTCTCTCTCTCTCTCTCGTGTTTATTTCAGGAAGCCCTCGAGTCGTGTCAGACGCGAGTGTCCAAGCTGGAGCTCCAGCAGCAGCATCAGCAGCAGACGGTCCAGCTCGAGAGCCACGACGCCCGGGTCCTGCTGGGGAAGAGCATCAACATCATGCTGGCCATCATCACCGTCATCCTGGTGTGTGTCTCCACCGTTGCCAAGTTTGCCGCCCCACTGATGAGGAGCCGATACCACGTGGTCGCCACCTTCCTGGGGATTTGCTTCTTGACCATGTTCTGGAAGAATTTGGACCGTTTACAGTACGCCATGGACAGGTTGCTGGTGCTCGGCTGACCAAACCGAAATAATCAACAATAACACCACACTGTCAGTTGTTAGGATAGTCTAAGAGGATTGGTTGTACAATCGTCAGAGGACACAATCTACAAAAGTCACTGTTTTTCTTTTAAGTGAAATTTTTGTGATTTTCTTGTCTTAACTTGAATGTTTGTAGCTAATATTTCCATTTAATCGTGACAATAATATTTATAACAGTATATTTTGTTAGCTCCTCACTGATTGATGAAAAACTAATAATCACAGGACACAAGAGGCAAAAAGGCAAGGGTGAAGAGAAATGCTTTTCACCATAATGCAGAAACATGGGACTCGCTCTTTAGATGAAGGTTCACGTTGATACATTCCCGCATGGCACAGAGGAAAATAGCATCCAGCTTTCTACATGTTTACTTTCTTCCTCCCTTGCAGGGGTGAGGAACCTTTTTCCTATCAAGGGCTATTTAATGCGGTCGATGCTGCAAGACGACTCGTTCAGATGGTAGTGGTGATGATGCTCCTCCGTCCAGGGTCTAAAGCAGAATCAAGTCTTTGCTAAAGTGAGTTTAGAAAAGAACAGTTGGGCAGTGAGAGTGTGTTGTACGTTACCTGAGGCTCCTTGTTGCTTCAACGATTTCATGTTGTAGTCAGTTGTCAGGTGCACCAGATGGCTCCACATTAAACGGAGTAGCAAATATGCTCGGCTCAGTTTTCACATGCAAAGACATCAGCATGTTCAGTGGAGGTCATATCAGGCCTTTGATCTTGGAGGGTAGGAAAATGCACATTCACACACAATGCACAGTTTTACTTTTAAAATTTTAGCGGCAAGACGGCTATGTGTGCGTTTCTTTCTCCCTGACTGACCTGACAGGCAGCTGTAGGGGTCCCCACTGAGGGAAACGTTAGCTTTTATTGCAGAAAAAATCGAAATCAAATAAATCAGTTGCTGTCATGAGAAATTCATTATATTCATGAATTGTCCCAGAGGCCAGATCAACTTGTCCGGCAGCCTGGAGGCCGACGATTCCACCGCCCCTGTCTTATGATTGCCTTGCTTGACTTTTGCGGTCAGTCGTCTCTTAAAGTTTCTCCATGTACTGGTCATCGTGTTCAAAGTGCAATATGTTTGATTTAAAGAATGATTCTTTTTAGGAGTGTGTGTGTTTATATAAATGTTTTACAGTGACAGGCTGTTGGTGTTGTCTGGAGTGGGGAGAGGGGGCTGTCATTAATGTTCGCATGAGAGATCATAACCACTGAAGAAGCCACTGCTGGTGTGTGATAAGACCAGCTGTCTCCTCTCTCTGGGGTCAAACATGACTCTCACTGCGCTGGTAGCATGGTGATATCAACACACGGCAGAATCACCAGTGCAGTGACGCATGCATGTGCACCCAAACAACACTCGGCTCTCTGTATTTCCATGTCTTATGGGGGTTTTACCCACTCTCCATGTCTTTTACTAATAATGTGATTAAGAGGCAATGGGCTATACTGTGATACAAGACATTTTCTCCGAGGAAAAATGCAATTCTCTTTTTTTTAAAGACGCAACAAACAGCCTTCAGTGCTCTGGTGTTGACGGAGGAGCACATTACAGTGTCTCAGTGTTGAATTATGAGCCTATTTAATGGACTGACTAATGTTATTTGTTTGTCTTATGAACATTGCCTGTAAGGATCTCACATGAAGCCACAGACCACTTTTTTTAATGTTTGTCTGCCACTTTAACATTGTTTGTGTCGATATTTGTTCTTGTCAGCGACTGCATCATATTATGTTGTTTCTGTTTTTACCCAGTTGAGGAAGTTTGACCTGCAGAACTACAGATCAGGTTTACATTCTCTTCTCATCTCTGGTGCACTATGTGATCAATCAGTCGTATCTTCATGCATCATGTGCCTTCGTCTGACAATTTCTGTTAAATTAAACAACCCTTTTTAAACAATGTGTTACTTGTGCTGTTGAATTGATTTTGTCATTGTAGTTGCATGTGATTGGGGTTGTTAAAACATCAAAGATTGAGAAATTGTCATGTGACATGATGCCATATAGACTGAAGCTTGTTAAATCACTAAAACATCCTGAAAGTAACTTATTTATAGCAGCAGAAGATATTCAGACAAGCTTCATGAATAAAACTGCAGATGTCTTTGTCAATATCTTGATTATTTTCCATTATCTTGGGATATTTGCACCAGAATAACACAACTGAGACAGCCTTATGCGGCATGTAGTCGTAATAAGTTTCACTTGATTAGAATAAATAGCACAAATATTTGCCTTTTCACACTGGTCATTTATTTTTTCTCACCACCGCTAGGGGGAGCAGGTGCTGCACTGTCGACATGGCATGAATAATAACGTTGAAAGGCTGCATGATGACAAACTGATCGATACCTAGAACATGACCAGCAATCAATGCAACCACTTCACACAAACCCTTTTATCTCTCACGTGTCTGTGATCCAAACGACTTCATCACAGAAAACTGATCCGTGGTACAAATGTCCCCAGAGTAGAAGCGGAGCGCCCCCTGCTGTTGCAACAGATGGACACTACCACTACAGCTTTTTCTATATATTGCTCCGCATTTCTTGTGCGCGTGGCCCTCACTGCGGTATTTTTCTGTATATTTTCATAAACATCAAATCTGGGTCACACTGTATTCAATCCAGTGAGAAGGGATTCTCTCTGCAGACGGATTATTGTCTGTATCCAAGACTCTCCTTCTCCTGCAGGTGGATTCTGATCCTCAGGAAAAACTGGTGAACAGAGACATGGATTCTTTTTCTACTTCAATGAATCATCGCAGGTCCAATGACATCAAAGAGCCACAACGTTAAATAACGAAAGATAGCTACCGTGCGTGTGAAACATCAATTTCAAATGACGCAATGTATAATATGTCTCTTATATTTTACGGTTCAGCAGTTGAATCAACACTCGTTTCATCAGCTCGGTGTCAGGGAGCAGCAGGTGCAGATACAGGGATGCACCTACACGCAGCAAATGAAGCTCATACAAGGTTAGACTTCACCGCACTGCAATATGGGTCACCTGGCATCGTGATGTGCATGGTTTTCAGAGTAAGTCTGCCTCAGCATGCTAAACAGAGGCACAGCCAACACGGTGAGATGCAGCATGGGGATGATAGACGGATAGCTTAACTGGGGATCTCTGGCACTCACACTGTGTTCCCGTACTTTATGAAAGCTTAAGTTCAAGAGTGGAATCATTGTGAGTGTTTGTGTGTGTGTGTGTGTGTGTGTGTATGTGTGTGTGTGTAGGCGGACTGGCACTGTGTTTTAATGCATTTGTAGAGCAACTGAGGCCTCTGGGGTGATGAAACATTTTTCGATTGCCATGACGCAGAGATCATGAATAACACACACACACACGCGCACACAACCACACATGCAAAGGCTTAAAAACTGGGGATTATGAGCTATATTTGTAGGTGTGAATGGAGAGCAATATTTTCTCTCCCCTCTCTCCCTCCTCTGTATTGTGTGATGTAAAGAAGTGAGCGCTTGGCTTTGATGTGAAGCTCAGATCCTGTGTGTTTTCCTCTCTCTCCCTTGTGGCTCCTCCAGCTCGTTGGTCTATTCACTGGGCTCCATAATGAGCTGCTAATTATCCCAGGACCTCATCAGGTCTCTTTGGGGCCTCGCAGCTTAGCCTCCTCCTCACACAGGTTGGCATGGTGACCGTAGGGGATGGGACCTGCATGGAGGAGGCAACTAAAAGGACTGCGGCGTTTTCTCCCCCCCGCTCCAATTTCTACTGAGGGACGTGAGAAGGACACGTTTTTCTTTTTCTCACTCCCAGGAAGACAAAAGAGAGAGTGGGAAGGGTGTAGATAAAATTAGCTGTAAGCATTGCTGGATTTGTATTTGTCATTAATTGTGCGAGTGTTTATAAATATATTTGTAACTGAGTGTGGGTTTGTGTATGTCTTTCCCTCTGAGTGCATGGACTCACATTATGGGAACGTTCTGACCTCTCTGGCAACTTGGGCTCCTCTGGCAGCAGGGGTCCCTTCCCATTTCCTGTTTATGATGTCATGGCAACAGGCCATGTTTCCTCCCTGTGCCTTTGCACTATAACATAAAAAATGCACCCTGCATGTAGCTACAAGCCACCGCCTCATACTCCATCAGGCGCCAGGTCTGCAACTCTGTGATGCTGCAGAGTCTGTGACCAGATTAGATCATCTTCTAATGATGAATACATAGAAATAGCCTTTAGAAAATTCCAGATTTATGGAGGCATTTATCATTAAGGCCGTTCCAATAAATCACCTCTTAAAATGCTCTAATTCAAAGGCACCTCCAATTTCATTGGGTTGCTAAGCAACCGCCGAGCGCCACGGCGATGCTCGGAGGTGAAGGCTTGCAGCCCAGTGGTGTAAAGTGGATGGTGGGGTGAATCACTGACTTTTATATCTCGGAGGTACCATTACATGTCCAGCTGACAGTGACAATGATAGACTGTCACTGCAGAGTAATTACACAGCATGTCGCTCCCCCTGGTTTATCCACAAGCAAATGATGTGAGCTCCAGTGGGGGCTTGTGGATCTGACCAGTGTGAATGGATGAGCTTTTCCGAGTGTAAAAAACTGATTTGATTTATTTAGCTTGAATGTTGAATTTGGTTGAAACATCAGTCCTGATATATTTTTTTATAATGGTGTATGTATAATGTGTGTTGTGTGTTTGTATATATTTTTTCTGATGATTCATCTCATCTGTTGTTATGTTATGATTTACCCTTTATGTAATGGAGTTATTATAACTGAGGTTCAGGAACAAGACCACACCTCACTGTCTCTTCCTCACTGATCCACTCACCTCTGCCTTGTTAACTCAATGACCCGTGTAGGCCTACATAAGCATGACTAACCTTTCTCCCCCGTTTGTCTTGGTTCTAATGAGCGTCCCCCTCCCCAAGCCCCCTCTCTGCTTTCCTCTGCCCTCTCAGCCGGTGGTATGGAAGCCCCACTCCTTGATGGTTGGTCCAAACCTCGGCCATTTAGGTCCCTGCAATGGGGACATCACATCCTTCCAATGTTCATGAACCCAGGGGATGACGTGCCCCCACCCTGAATCTCAACCTCCGGGTTCTCAGCCATGTTACAACTTCAATTGACCCCCTCCATCCCTTTCCTCAGCCCCCTTATTATCTTTCCTCGACCCCCTTCATCACACCTCTAACCCAAACATCCAACATGTGTTAATGTGTTTCATTCAGAGGTTGGTGGAGACCAAAATCGAGCTAAAATGAGAGTTAATATTGTATTCGGAGTTTCCAGGTGAACTCAAACATGACAACAAATGAATGATAATGTTGCATAGACAAAATATGTTCTGCAACCGCTTGATCAGAAAGCCACAGTTTTCCCAAAGTATTCAATGTAATGAGAGTTAAGGGCAGAGGAAATTGAACCCAATGCCGTATGAGGCAATTTGGTGTTAAGAAAACAAATGTTTAAATACATTTTTCAGTCTAACCACCGTTTCACTCACAATTTCATGAAATGCTGTAAATGTAGAACCACAGAGACACACTGCAAACTCTGACAGAAACTGTTTGTCCATTGTGTGTTCGTGTGCGTCTGAGTATGTCCACTGACGTTCCATGTTAATAAGATGCCAACATTCTTGAGGCTCATACTAAAGCTGTGGGCTCCGTCAGTAGGACTTGTGGGAAAACAAAGGCCTCAGTATGAGCAGAGCCGAGCGATTCCCTTCTTCTGACCTCACACTCTGCGTTACTGCTCTCTGTTACAGAACAAACAGCTCATCTGTCTCCAAGACTCTCCTCCTGCATAAACACACAGACTTACAGTGCCATCGTCCTCTTTATGGGGTTAATTTTTAGGATTTAGTCACAGTATATGGACGAGGTTTACCGCACAGGAAACTTGAGTATATCTTTAGCAATGCTGCCAAAACGCTGCCACACTGAGGTGACAGTGGTGGACTGAAGCCAGGCATCGTCTTCTCATTATCACCACCTTGTCAGCCAACTGTCTGCACAGCGCTCCCTCTTCTGTGTGTGTGTGTCTTTGTGTGTGTGTGTGTGTAGACTGTTGGGTGTCTTCAAGACGAGAAAGATGCCTCCATGCTCACTCTGCTCATCTGGGGATTACAGCTGCTCAGAGCCGCACAGGAGGAGGAGGAGGAGGAGGAGGAGGAGACAAGCTCATAAACACAGGCATCAATCTTTTCAACGTGCTGACTTTCATCCCTTGTAATGTGTTGTCTGTGCTTGAGAAATCTCATGCTGTTAATCACAGGTACAAACAAGCACATGCTGAGCCTTAGACTTCTTTCTATTTCCGTTATTCTGACTTCTGCTTTTCTTTTTTTAACCATTTCCTCTTTTAGATGCCAATAGGTTCCACATGAGAGCATGCTTGACTAAATTGTATGTGTCTCTTAGTTTGTGTGTGTCTGTGTGTGTGTGTGTCTGTGTGTGTGTCTGCAAAGCACTTCCTGCTCTCTGACACTGCTGTGATAGGAATATCCTCCTGTACGGTTAAGCCTTTCCTCTCTCTGTGTTTGAGACCCACCTCACATGTCTGGCCTCTCGTGCACTTACACACAAAGTTGCCTGACGTGACAGCGGCTGAAAGCAGAAAGAATGAGGTGAGGGACAGACCGAGTGAGAGAGATAAGGATATCAAGTGTGTGTGTGTGTGTGTGTGGTCTGTGTGTGAGAAGAGTGTGTGATAGCATACAAGCCTCTGTTCGTTCGTAGTAAACAAAGACAGAATGAGAGTTGGGGAGGCGAGGGGGAGGAAATGAACAATGAAGGGGAAATGATCAGTAATCTACGTTATTATCTGTCAGCCTCCACAGCAACACTGCCTGGTTCTCATTATAGGTGAAACTCTTTTGGCCTGAGGCTGCATGTGCACAAGTGTATGTGTGTGTGTGTGTTTATGTTTTATATGTATGTGTGTGTGTGTGTGTGTTTGTGTGTTGAGGAAAGCTCAGATGAATCTTGCACACAGCAAATATTTGCAAATGTTTTGATCCTGCGTGATCTTCTGAGCTTCTTTTGAAAATCGGTTTGTTGTTGTATCTCGGTGCACTCACCATGAAATGTTCACACGCTCCAGTTTAAGAACCGCACAAGACAGCTGTGTAATAAAATGTCATATTTCCACATATGATTAGGTTTCTGAGAACAACCTCAAACAGCAAGTTCTGAATCTTATTACAAAATAATTTATATTATCTTTTTGGTTTAAGTATCATTTCTCTATCAATTCTGTATCATATAAACACAAATGGTCTTTTTCAGGGAAGGGGGAGGGGGTGAGGAAGTTGGAAGGAGGTTTTCAAAAATAGTAAACAGAGTCTCAGCCAAGCAGGGAGAGATAGAGTGTGTGTGTGTTTGGGAGAGAGAGGGTGGTAGAGAGAGGTTGAAACAGAGCTCTCCGCCTGGAAAACAGCATCTCTCCCTCCACTCTGCTCCTCCCCTCTTCTTCCATCTCGGCATCTCTCTCTCCCACGCTCCGGAGCTCAGCCTTCAGCTCCCCGGACCCTCCCTAATAATTCTCCCGAGCTACGGCAGCCTGTGTGTGTGCGTGTGTGTGTGTTAGTGTGTGCACTGAAGTCATTGCACATGCACTGTGCTCAGTACTCTCTCTCTCCCTTCCTCTCCTCCTCTCTCGCTCTCCCTGCAGCTGAGGTGGGCGTGCAGAGCCTCTGACCCTCTCTCACTCGCCCACTCTCTTTCTCCGTCTCTCTCTCCCTCTCCTCAACGCAGCTACAAGGGGACCATGGATGGACTGCGTTTACCTCCACTCATCGAGGAGGCTGTGGACTCTACAGGTCTGTTCATGCTGGTGGTGTGTCAGTGTGTGTGTATGTGTGTGTTGTATCTGCAATGCTGTGCACTTGGATGCTGCTATTTTTAGCCCTGCACTATACAGACGAGATACGATCAGCCCCAAAAAGGTAGCAAAAGAGGGGATGTTTGTGTGCGATGAGGAAGTTGATTGTTTCCTCCTAAGGTGGGGGATGAAGTGAGGAGCAGAGGGAGAGCTGGTCAGGTGGTGGGAGATCATTGTGGAAGCTTGTCTCATTTAGGAGCTGACAGACTGACTGGCTACATGAGAGGATAAAAGCATCTGTGGACATTTGACGGGAGCTGCACGCTGCCAGGTAATGAATGTCTGGCAGCATGAGGAGATAATGTGGTCCAGACTATTGTTGTTTGTGTTGTGTGATATTCTGAGGCTCATTAGAGGATTGATGCAACGTGGAGCCGTGCAGCCTTCTGTGTTATTTCGGCTCAGCTTTTGAATCTTTCATGCCCAGATTATTTTCAGCTCACAAGTGAGTTCTCTTTCACTTTGCATGATCGTGCTGAGCTGCAGTCAAGACGAGTTGGTAACTTCACACCACTGAACAGCACATCTGGCACAGCACATCTTCATATTCTATGCCTCATAAAGGATCATTGCTCAGCTGTGTGTGAGTTCGGGAGAAGAATGTGTGGAATGTTTTGTTTTGAGTCTCAACGAGCTGAAGTGTGTGTTTTTGTGTATGTTGTTTAGGCAGACATGAGCGACTCAGTGTGGGACACTGGAGGAGGATGTTTATGGTGTGGAGCGGCTCAGAGTGAACCGCAGGTCAGCGGCCCTTTGACCAGCAGCCAGTACTTCCAGAATGTGGCTTCCCCTTCCTGTGTCGTACTGTCCTAAATATGAACTTTCATTGACTTATCGTTACCAGATTATTTCCTTCAGCCTTTACAATCAGTAAAATTAGCTCTGTAAACCACTTAACTCTAAGTGTTCACAGAATAATTTTGTATGATGGCAAAGCCTGTGTTTTGACCTTCTTAACAGGGATGCTGTTTCTCATGAGACTTTCTTCCTCTCCAACAAGCTCGTTCCTGTTATCTTTAACTCTGGGGACCTTTTTCCTTTCATCATAGCCTGAGGCGTTGCTTTTGAATTCAGAAATTTTGCATCGAGCGATGGCAAGAGTCTGACTTAATGTGGCACGAATCCTGACTGATTGACTGTAATAGGGAGAGACATACAGCAAATGAAAAGTGGAGCGAGTGACAGCAGGAATTCCATGCACTTGGGGGTGTAAATGGATTAAAGTGCATTTATTCTGTCCTGGCTGATGTCAGTTTTAGCCACACATCAGTCTGAGTTCCTGGAAAAAGGTGACTTTATTCTGAAGAGCAGGCTTTTATTTCCTGTGCTGCTGGGAATAGGTTCCTTTTCCCCACACTCTAAACCACTTGTCTCATCTACCAACAGGGAATACAGATGCTCTCACACAAACACACACATCCACTGATCAATAAAACACCATCACACAGGCCAATGTGACTGCTGCAGGTTGTCTGCGTATCTGTCGGCCACCATATTGTTACTCCCACTAGCACGAGTCTCTCTCCTTCACTCTCCTCCACCACTCTGTATCTCTTCCCCCTCTCTTAGTCGCAATCCTCGGCTCTCTCCAGCGCCCACACACCCTCCAACGCACTCACACACACACACATATGCACATGTGCATAAACACTCACAAACCTTTGCACCTGGCAGCACCTCAGCCCACACAACGTTTCTCTCCATGTCCTCTCCTCCTTTCCCTCCACTCTCCAGCGTTGTACCCTCACGCTGTGAAATCCACATCAGCACTCAAACTCCCCACGAGGGCAACAACAGGATTTCTCTCTGCTCTCTGCAAAGTAATAAATAGCAAAACTGCTGCCTCAGACAGACTTTGTACATGTGGCTGCTGCAGAGAAACCTGAGAAAAACAACAGTGTGAGTTTCTCACATCCTGTTGCCTCACCCTTAGCCCTGAGGACCCCCCCACCACCACCACCATCAACAACACCGAAAACACCACCAACACCACCAGGAATATCGTGCCTCATTTTAAAAAAGGCTTTCAAATCACTCTGCAGGTCACTGAATGTACCACCTGTTCTATTATTCTCCCTTTGTTGCATAATGGCAAAAAAAAATCTTCCAGGTGAATAGAGAAGCTCATGTGGCTCCCTCCTGCAGCTTATTCTGTTTTCTCCCATTTCAGAGATATAAAGCTATAATTCAAGTGCCCTCTCCCTTCCGGGGTCTGTATATTTTGGGTAAGGCCGCTACGTGCATGGCGGGCTGCGGGATCCTCGCGTCCCTTTGTGATATAAGTGATGTGAAACCTTTCGGGGAGATTGCTGTCAGGTCGGAGGCACTGATTTGTGATCAGATCGATTATAACCGGATCACATGTTTTTAGACAGTTTGTTCATGGTCACTCTCAGCACATGCACAAATACACACACACACACACACACACATAAACACACACACATATGCAAACATATTTCCTTAATCAGTCATCTACAACATGTAAAAAGCTGACACAGTTTTTCTGTATTCTCCTCTAATGAGGCCAAATTATAACATATTCTGTGATGTCTTTCTATTCCGCTAACCTCCTTTCTCTTATTTCCCTTTGAAAGTGGAAACATGGATTCCCATTTAAATAACAGAGCAGCTCATTAAGTCAGCCCGAATGCTGGGTGCGTGTGGGTACTGTTTCCTTTCTCCTCGTCTCCTGCAGCTTTTGTTCCTCACCTTCCGTGGAGTGTGTTCAGGCTGGGGGAGTATAGGCCACAGTTCAGGGAGACAAACTGACATTGACATCATGCGACCTTCACTCATCTCGTCTGGTGCGGTTTGGAAGTCACTAAAATCTTATACGGGGGTGATGTCACTGTGTGGGCTTCATCAAGCGGTGCCTGATAAGATTACTTCTCTCTGGGGAAAAGCAGACATGGTTTCCATGGTAAGCAAAACTGTGGGCAAAAACACAGATTTATTACCAGGGTGACTTTCCATATGCTGAAGCCCTGGGTTGTTGGTGTGCAGAGGTCACCATGGAGATGAGCTGGTTTTGTCTTCACCTGCCTCCTCTTAGTTTCATGAGGAAAGGGAGCAGCTCGAGTGGCCCTGGGGCCACATCAGAACCCCTTCTCCCTCCCTGCATCTCGGTTATTGTCTTCCCCTCCTTTCCTCTTTTGCTCTCTCTCTGGCTTTCTGTCTTTTTACGACCCCCTCCTCCTCTTCCTGCTCTGTAACGTGTTAGAGAGGAAGTGTGCCATGTAGTGCAGGGAAAAGCTTCAACATCAGGGCTGGCTTCAAAGCTGGGGTGGGAGGGGGCGGTGTTCATTATGCATGGTCTCCCACACGGCCACAGAGATCCATGGCATATATATACAGTTTATACAGTGTGCAAGTGCATGCAGAACACACAGGGTTCAAACATTGACGTCATATAGGCTCCCAAGTACACAATGTTTTCAAATGCAATTTTTACAACCCCACACAATTTATCCACACAAAAATGCTGCACACTCACACTCTTACACACACACGATCTCTCCCTCTCACACTCACACCCCCCCCACCCCCCACACACACACACACATACATACACCTGGGTTCATCATCACTTCTCTCACTTCCCTTGTGTTTAGTCATTTCTTATGTCAGCGCAGTGGAAACAAACTCTCATGTCCTGACACATCACGAGCAGAGAGCACATACAGGGAGAGAAGAGACTATGTAGAGATTTCCTGTGAGGTTTGTATCACACTTTGAAATCATTTGGCAGTAGATGATCGTGAAAATAAGAGTTAATATGACTCATATGACTCCTTATGCATGTGTTTTTCAGTATGTCGCTGCCCTTGATGCTCTGTAGTTTTGTGTTTCTGCTGCACACTCTGCTGTGTTTCTCAAACTGCTGAATCACACTGATTGTTTCAGAAGAAGGATTTCCTGTGGTTCTGCAGGTTACAAAACAACCCTGTGTTCCAGATCCATTTTCCATCCTCTCCCAGCATGCATCTGTTAGCTAAAACCGTCACCGTCGGCTCCTCAATTTTCGCAAAGTGCATTTTTCATTCCACTCCTCACTCAATCCCTGAACACTGAATCAGAAAAAAACAAAGGGCTTGTGCTATCACATTAATGTTGTACACACAATCTCAGACAGGGTTTCTTCGCTGCTGACAGAGAACCCTCGGCTGACTTGCCGTCTCTTTCCTACAGTGGCACACTATTTGCTCTGACATACTCAATGTGTTTCGCTGCAATGTGATTAAGAAGGAATGTGCTGTGGCCAGATAAAGCCGACCTCTCCCCGGAGCTGTAACACGGCTCCTGAGATCACTCTCCTGCCCGTCCCTGCTCATGTATTCATGCAGCGTCCATGTCTAATGCGATCCCAGCGTGACTGAACAACCAGCACTGTGCCAAGTATACAGCACAGTGATCACAGCTGTCATGGCAGACAACTCTTTTGCACTATGTGCACTGACATTCACACACGAGGTTAGGTGATAGAGCGCCTTGAAGGAGTGGGACGATCAACAAGGTGTCGGGAAAGGCAGAGTTATGGGAACACTGGGAGAGGTTCAGTGAGGGGTCTGTGTAAGGTGGTTAACACTTCGCTTGAAGGGAACACGCCCCCCAATATGTGTTTTAAAGGTTGAAATGGAAATGTAGAAGGATGAGGGAAGGAAGATGGAGGACGGAAATGGATATATGACTATAGAGATGAGGGAAGCAGGATGAAGGGATGAGAATATAGGGATGAGGGAAGGAAGATGAAGGGATGAGGGAAGGGGTAGAAGGGATGAGGGAAGGAGGATGAAGAAAAGATGAGGGTAGGGAGGATGAAGATGAGGGAAGGAGGATGAAGAAGAGATGAGGGTAGGGAGGACGAAGGGATGAGGGAAGGAGAATGAAGGTAAGGAGGTTGACGGGATGAGGGAAGGAGTATGAAGGAATGAGGGAAGGAGGATGAAGGGATGAGGGAAAGAGGATGAAGGGATGAAGGTAGGGAGGATGAAGGGATGAGGGAAGGAGGATGAAGGTAAGGAGGATGACGGGATGAGGGAAGGAGTATGAAGGAATGAGGGAAGGAGGATGAAGGTGTGAGGGGAGAAGGATGAAGAGATGAAGGTAGTGAGGATGAAGGGATGAGGGAAGGAGGATGAAGGTAAGGAGGATGACGGTATGAGGGAAGGAGTATGAAGGAATGAGAGAAGGAGGATGAAGGGATGAGGGAAGAACAATTACATATTAAGGGAAGGAGGATGAAGGGATGACGGATGAGGGAAGAAGGATGAAGGGATGAATGTAGGGTGGATGAAGGGATGAGGGAAGAAGGATGACAGGATTAGGGAAGGAAGATGAACGGATGAAGGGATGAAGGTCGGGAGGATGAAGGGATGAGGGAAGGAGGATGAAGGGATGAAGGTAGGGTGGATAACAGGATGAGGGAAGGAGGATGAAGGGATGAAAGTAGTGTGGATGAAGGGATGAGGGAAGGAGGATGAAGGGATGAGGGAAGGAGGATGAAGGGATGAGGGAAGGAGGATGAAGGCCGTTACTGTAAAGAAAGTGTGTAAAAAACTGCACAGAACTGGTTTGTTTTCACTGTAACTTGAACAGTAAATCAGTTTGCTCATGATCGGCTGTAGTTAGAGTCAGGCGGAGGACACTGTGGATACTGCAGCTCCACACCCAGAGAATAAAATACAGCCCAAATCACTGGAGCCAAATCTTTCCGAGTTATTACACCCTGAACTCCACATCCCTGCAGGATTTAGATGTGAGTGATATTCACTGGGAAGTCTTTTGTCTCTTGATGGCCTTTAGCTGCCGCTGGCTATATATTCAAGCAACTCCTGCTCTCTCACTCTCTCACTCTCTCACTCTCTCACTCTCTCACTCTCTCACTCTCTCACTCTCTCACTCTCTCACTCTCTCGCCACACGGCCCCAGCTCCCTCTCTTTCTCTTTATGACTATCTCATTACTCTGGCATCAAAGTTTAGTGATAAAATAGCCCTGTGCTCATGAAACCTCTTGGCGCGGCCCTCAGGGTCAGTGATGTTTAAATTAACAGGACTAAATAAGGCCACAGATCGCTGCTGTCATATTTAAATATGATGAAAATGTGCTTGGTTGTAATGGAAATGGTTACATGTATAGTGAGGGGAACAACAAGGGAGAGGAATAATTACCTCAAGAGATGGAGGCCTCCCCTGAGCTGAGATTACACTGGTGAGCCTCGCTCTTAATTAGGTAGATCTTTAGTTAACGCTCGACTCTGTCCCCTGCTGCACCTTCTCTCCTCTCTGTTCCTTCCTTTCTCTCAGCAGACGCCCCACTCCCCTCTGTCATACTCACACTGCTCTCTGAATACAATCAGCAACTTTGGGAGGCCGCTCGAATAATGGATTTGTGATGCTTCATATCATCCAGCCATCCATTATCTATACTGCCTATCCTCTTGAGGGTCACAGGGGTGCTAGAGCTGATCCAAGCTGACATAGGGCGAGCGATGGGGGTACACATCGTGGATTGATCTTCAGGTCGAAGGGTCCACACAAGCTGGTTTCAGACATGAACTCAGGACCAGCTCCGCACAATTTGGTCTGGACTGTCTCTGCTCGTTGCCTTTGACGTTTGAGAAATGTAGCAGGAGATGATTCGGTCAGATGCATTCGAAATGTATCCATTCCCCTGTGGAGATCATGTGATTTTGTTTACATCACATACCGGCATCAGTTCTATCACCAATAGCTCTTTTGACACCTTTCTCTGTGTTGTCTAAGTGTGTGGTGCAGCTTTTTCACCCTGGGATCTTTGTATTCTTTTTGTTTGTTTCATCCATACGCCCACTGGCTTGTGGTGAAACCTGCAGAGGATCAGCTCTTTTCTCACTGGGACATTATCCAGAGTTTTTACTAGGGGGCCAGCAGAAGAGAGTAGAGCGGCTCTTACTGGGACACGTTCTCACTTACAGCCCCTCTGGAGAATGTGAGGAGATTATCTGTTCAACGCTTGTCTGAAAACAGCGATACAGAGACAAACCACTCACATTCATTTTTAGAATTTTTAACCTTCAGCCTTACTCACGGAGAAACATGAAAACTCCACGCATAAAAGAACCAGGCTGAACATGGATTCCAAACACTTCCTGCAGCCACGCCACAATGCTAAACACTGCACCCCCGTGCCGCCCTGCTTCATATCAATTAAAATTTAAGTTACTGAGAAATAAATGATTAATGACAGCAGGCTAGTGTGTGTGTAATGAAAACAGAGATTAACTGCATGAGAATGAAAAAGCCTCACAGCTGATGTTTTACATCTAAAAGAAGAAAAAAAAAGACCTGACACTTTACACAACATTTCATCTCCATTTAGCTGTGGCCCTTTCCCGCCTCACAGCAAATCTCTTGTGACTAATGTGAAAAGACGTCGAAGGGGAATTTGCCGTCGTGTTGTTGTGCTGTAAATGATGCCTTCCCTTTGTGTTTGCTGACCTGCTCCGCGTTCTGCCTCCGCAGCAGCTGTGGTAATGTCAAATCAAGTTTATTTGTTTGGCCCTACATCATTTCCTACACTGTCCCATTAAGCTTTACAGGCCCACATTAAAAACAACAGCTCCCAGTGCGGGCCATGCAGGCTGTCAACAACAAGGCAGGAAAACCTCCACAAAACAGCAACAAAATCCTAAATCAACGTGAAGTGACAGAGTGTAATATGAGAAAGACGAGTGTTTTGTCACATCTCTCTTACTATGAGTGGTAGCATGTGTTATTGTGGACTTCGAGGTGCATTGCTGAGCGGTGAGTCATGGTGATTGCTTCAGCATACTGGCCCACTCCCTCTCTCTCTCTGCATCGGGTCGGCTAACTCGCTCCACCTACTGGTTTAAACGTTTAAATCCTCAGTGCAGATGTAGGGGTTTAAAACAAAGGGATGCGTGTGTGAAGATTCAGAATCATCTCTCATGAACATCTATTTGATCATAAGATTTCCTCCTGACATCTAAATGGTATATGACCCCAAACACGCTAGACAGTCTTCTGCATTATTATAATCTTTGCTTCCCCAAGTCAAGGATTTTCTTGTTTTTATTTCTAACATAAACTCAGCTTTGATCTTGTGAAGGTGTTGTTATTCTACATGTTTAAATTATAATGTTATTATAGGGCACATCAGTTGAATAGAGGGTGGTGCACAATGAACTCTTATCACAAGATGGTGCTGTTGATTCAAGAAAACAATCTATGCCGAGTTTGAGCCCCGGCTGAATTTAGGTGATGACAAAGGAGTTTTTATCACTTGTAAATCTCCCACTCGGTCTCCCTCTCCTCCCTATAGGACATCCCCTTTGCTAATCTACGCTGTGCCCTCTTTCCCTCAGATGACCCCTGCGATCTAAAAGCAGAGATCAGCCCCACCATGGACAACGAGATAACAGCCAAGGAGAGAGGCGTCCTGGAGGAGAACAACGAGAAGGAGGAGATGGACCAGGAGAGGGACCGGGAGGAGGATGGGGAGGAGAAGAAGCAGAGGGATGAGGAGGAGGAGGGCGAGGACAAGGGCAGGGAGGAGCAGGAGCCGCTGACGGAGGAGGAGGAGCTGGAGGAGCTGAGGGGCCAAGTGCTGCAGCTGCTGCTGGAGCTGGATGATGCCAGGGAGACGTCCAACAAACACCAGGAGACCTTCGATGAGCTGCAAGGTCAGACTCTTTCATATTTGTTCTATTATTAACAAACAGTTATCTGATCAATCAATCAATAATCAAGATCTAATCCAATGCATCATCAATCATCTTCATAACCCACACCATAAAACAAATGTTATGGTATATACAGGGACATTCTGCAATTTATTAACCTGGATATTATTGTCATAGTTTTTCTCAATGATTTTCGCATCATCTCTGTCAAAAAAGATTTGTGAAATGCAGATTTTTGCTGAGACTAACAACCACATTTAGGGGGAATGGACCTCATCAGCTACAGCTCTCTGCAAACACATCAGTCAAACAGGAATTAACTTAAATATTCGTTTTTAAATCATTTAAATGCATCCTCATCTATAAATCCCGGTAGCTGTGGCCTAGAAAACCTTAATTTACATCTGCAATCTGCTGTGCAGTTTGTCATCTTGTTATTGCAGTTCAGAAGTGAGCAGACACCATCAACTTGTAAAAGAAACCAGTGAGGCAGCCGAGGAGTAAAGACGCTGCATAGTGTCTCATTTTTACTGTGGTAAAAGAGAAACACTCAATATTTAAATATGAGATAACTTTCATTTTAGTTTTATTACAATTCCACCAAGGCTTGGAAGTGCATGTGTTAGTATGACACTGCTACTGTTTTGCTACAATGATCCACACTATCTCTTTTTCCATGTGTCCTAAATTCTCTAATCCTCAGCAATGTAGGGGCTGAGTGAAAATGTTCGAAATATGAGAGTTAAAGCCAGATTTAGGAATATATCAATTTCTCTTAAAGGGAGAGTTCACCCAAAAATGAAAGTTTGCTCATTGAATACTGCAGCAGTAACCAGGAGGAGGACAACATGAAAAAACATGGTGTAAATGACGCTGTATCAAGTTGAATGTCTGGGCTGACGGACACTGGGATGGCACCACAGAGGCAGTATGGAGGCCTTTCATTGCTTTTCCAGTGTTTGTATGTTTGAAGAAGTGGCTGCCATTTGCTTCAATACTATTGGATTTGGCTGCAACACTGTTTACCCCTGAAACTCCGAAATTTAATTGTGGACTCAAACACTTCACCCACCCGACCATTTGGATAGTGGTGAGAAGATAATGGGTGAAGATTTAAAAATGTGACTAAACATGATTTTATGGTCCTTCTGTCAAATGGACTCGTCCCTCTCTATGAATCGATGTCGTTTGTAAAATCTAAAGGTTATGGATTACTGTTTGTGATGATGATGATGATGGTGATGATGGTGATGATGATGATGATGATGATGATGATAATGATGATGATAATGATGATGATCACAAAGTAAAAACATCACAGCAGCTCCATTTGCGGTATCACATCAAATTACATTGAGTTATCAGTGTTTTTGGTGATTTTAATCTGCTAAATCTCATATGTAGTCATATTATGTCCTGTATTTGTCTCATTTTGGGAAATTTAAAATCGTATTAATTTGAGGCTTCTAAATTAGACAACTGGGGTTTCTTCCTCCCCATGCATTGTACATGCTATTCAAAAAATGTTTTGGGGGTATTTTTTAAATTGAAATATCTAATTAGATAACTAAATAAATATTTTTAAAAAGCTCAAAAAATAGACAAATATGTAACAAACCACAAAAACGTTTTTTAATCATCGCCCTGTTTGTTTACATTTTCATAATCCTGTTCACACAGAAGAAAATCCTCTTCCTTCTCCACCTGAACAGCTTAACTTTCCATCCGTGACGTCTCCTGTTCATCAGGAGCTGAACCTGATACAAGTGTAAATGTTTATATGCGGCTTCTGACAGACTCTGTTCCTCATAGCTGCTAAATGGAGCATCACATCATACCTTAGAAATTATGAGCTAACTGTTCAGGGACACTGGTAGTGAGTAAGACCTTAGGTATTGGGCTGCAGTGAGCTCAGTGTGTGTGTGTGTGTGTGTGTGTGTGTGTCCTACTAAAAGACATGAGCTCAGTTGTTTGTCAGGCAGCGGCGGAGACATTCCTAAGACAACTGCGTCGAAGCTGAGGGAAGCTTCCAGACCAGGTGTCCTAGACCACACTGAGAAATCCCTGTTGGTAAACTCCTGTGGGAACAGTCAGCTGCTCAGGGGTCTGGCAGCTGCTGGGGGGGAGGTGGAGCGTCAGAGGGGGCAGCGGGGGTCGACCATGGTAAAAGAATGACATAAGCTGAGGTGTAGGAAAAGATCAAGGATATCACTGCACTCTTCCTTTAACAATCATTGGTAGACTGGACGCCGTGAACCATCTGGTAGCATTGGAAGATGAGGTCTAAGAGGAATAGAGCAGTGACAATGTGGTCAAATGAGAAGTGGAAGCATGATGGTGGTGGTATAAACCGGCCCAGGCACATTACAATGAACTTCAATAACTGTATTTTCAAACTACATTTCCCCTCCCTTCCCTCTGGATATCGAGTCATGCTGAGATTGTTGTTTTGGTTTTAGGTTTCTGCCTCCAAATATATTAATATCCAATATAATGTGGGTGAATGGAATTTTGTTCAATGTACTCACAGCGTTGAAATAACTTTCTAAAGCCAGTTTTTCCAGAAACAGTATCTCCTGTATTCTTGAAAACCCCTCTGAAAAATGATTTGAATTGATTTTAATGTTATTTAGAAGGTTAAAACTCAAGACTACAGGCTTCAGAGAGACAGAGGGTCTACGGCAGTGTAAAGGGCCACATTGAAGAAGAATAACTTCAAGAATGTGGACGTAATTGAGAAGGAAGTCATGATGTTACAAAAATAAAGTTGTAATTTAATTTGAAAAATTCCCATAATATTTTGAGAACCAAGTCATAATTGAATAAGGGAACAATTGGCTTTGAGAAGAAGAAAAAAGTTAGCAAATCACCAGCAAGGAGAACTTGTGAGATCCACTTCCTCTGGATCCAGAGACTTGAAACAATCCCACTCTTTCTTGAGAGAAATTACAAAACGATTACAAATTAAATATCAGGCAGATGTAACCAATGATAACCTCTCAGTCGACCATTACTAAACATTTCCTCTTCTACAAAAGAGTCTATGTGGTTCTGTCTTCAGATTAGACTCTTGCACAAGTCTGGATACATAAAAGGTATTTTGTCATTTGTCCTTTGGATTTCTCTTTGTTTGCCCTTTTCAGTTTTTGTTGTTTTGTTTTGAGGTTCATTCCCTGTGTGTTGTCTTTGGCAGTTTCTCGGTTAACGTTAACATTTCCTTTCTGTTTCAGTTTAGTTTTATTTATGTCTTTAACCTCTTGTGTTGTTTACCGGCCCCTGGACACTTTAAGCCTGTATTTATTTTGTTCTCATTAAATTCACATTCACCAGCTTCTCTGCCTGCATTTGGGTCCTCTTAGCCAAACCCTGCAGTTATTCTCCATATAAAATGACATGTAGCCTAAAATAATGACTTTGTTCTTGTCGTAATATTTTGACCTTATTCAATTTTTTACCTTTAAATAGCCCCAACACATTTCATTGTAGTGGCTTCTGCTGACATTGAGCAAACGCTGACATGATGATGTTTAGCAAACATGATGTTTTACTGTCCTCATTATCTCAGTTTAGTGTGTTGACTCACTGATATTTGCTTATTAGAAACAAGCTAAGGCTGGTGGGAATTAGCAGGTACATAAAACAAAGTGTTGGAATCATTAACATTTGACCTGATGATGGTACAAGGGGAAAAGTCAGGGGATCACCAACGTCAGAGAACTTCATCCACTGGGTGTGATGCAGGCTCCTTGACGTCATATAGGAGTCATAACACAAAACCCCAAGACATTAATATATATGGTTGACGAGACAAATACATTATAATAAACAGGGGGGCTCAGGTGACCCTTGTATTCTAAACCATAGCTGTTTTAAACCATCAATGAATCTGCCTGAACAATGATTTAATGAAAGTCCAAATTAGCAGCAAACCAAAATCTAAAAATAGCCGACATAATTTTGCACTTCAGACTTTATAAAATACATTTTCTGATTAAGCAGATTTTTATAAATTAATATACTCACAGATCTTATACAAATGCTCACATCATGTTCAACAGACACTCACAAAAAACTGCTTGTGTCGTTCAGTCATGCTTCAAGGTTGAACAGCTTATCAGGTTGTCATCTTTCTATTGGCCTGATGAACTGACATTTTCCTCTTATCTCTCTCCCCAATGCCTCTTCCCTTCCTTGTCCATGTCCTCTATTCTTCCTCTCCTCTCCTCTTCCCTCCTCCAGGTCTGTTGGAGGACGAGCGTCTGGCATGTGCCCATCAGGCCGAAGCCTTCACTCGGCAGATCCAGAATCTACAAGGTAACAAAACAAGAAGGTTTCTCTTCGATATCAAGTTCTGTCTCAACCCAGACAGTAAACATAACTATTCCTCTTACTGTTTCAGTGCTAGGGGAAGGAGCCGCAGGGTAACTCACATACCAATACATGGTCTGTGCTGACGATAAGCCATCAGTGATCATCAGAGATTCTGTGATAATTAAATATTTGAAGACAATCATATGCCATCATTCCAATGTAAAATAACCATAAACAGGTTAAAGTTTGAACTATATACAGTATATAAACATACACAAATAAAACATATCATGAGGATGACGATATATTGCTGTATTGATATTTCCCCCCACACCTAATCATAATGGAATCAGAAATCTAAATGAAATATAACATATTACATGTGTCAAGTATATATATCTATATATGCACAGTTCTATCTTGTATGTTTTCTTTTGTCTTACTAGTTACAGACAGACGGGCTGCATCCTTATATTTAATTCGATAAGAACATGATAAAGGTTTTCCATGATCGGGCTCAGTGATTTGGAAGGATGTGTTTTTACAACCACTTGCTTATAATTTATGGCTCTTATTATTGTTATTGTGAAAAGTAGAAAAGTGTTTTCTTTCCTTAACGTAATAATCAGAATCTGACCATAGAAAATAATTTGTTACCATCAGTTACATCAGCAACTCTTCCAAACACTGCCCCCCCCACACACACACTGATGCTTCATTCCCACCCACGCAACATTAAGAAAACCCACCATTCTCCTCCTCTACAGCCCAGCTGCGTTCAGTCCAGGAGGAGATGGACAGCCTGGAGGAGGAGAAGGAGAGCGAGCTGGCCGAGGCCCAGGAGGAGCTGCGCGTGGCTCAGGAGGAGGTGATCCTCCTGCAACAGGCCGCAGAGGAGGCGGCGGGAGAGAGGGAGAACGACATTGCCTCTCTCCAGGAGGAGCTGTGTCGCCGGCGGGCCGAGCTCCAGCGCCTCAGTGAGGAGACGCTGGAGTACGAGCTGGAGATCACCACGCTGAGGGCCGAGATCAGCATGAAGAGTCAGCGCAGGGAGGCCGAGAGGAGAGAGGGTGAGGGAAGAGGAGGATGGAGGGAGGAGAGCCGTGTATTAACAGAAGAGGAAGACATGGATGGAAGTGAAAGAAGCCAGGCAGAGTGGAAGTGGTTTCAACAATATTTGACCTGCAGCACAACAGAGTTAAAATACAATAAGTCTTTGTTTTACACCTCAGCCTCACACCTTGTGTTAACAGCTACACAAGGACCTGGTGTCTGTGCATACACTATGGAATTTGTCCAGCTCACTGCAAACAGGAACGGCCTATGATCAGTCTTTATAGCTGCTATTATGAAAACAAATCATGTCAGCATCTTGCAGCCAAGAGCATTAATCATTTTTAGGAGGTAATAAATGTTATAATTTATAAAGGGATTGCATGGGGAGTGGTGTGTGTGTTTGCGTGTGTGTGTGTGTGTGTGTGTGTGCGTGTGTGTAAGTGTACTTATATCTTTGTGAGGACCATTTTTAGCATATACCTTATGGAATGGGGACATTTTTGTTTTGAAGGTTAGGGTAAGGGGCAAGGGGATGCATTATGGCAATGAGTGTGTGTTTTCTTGCTTATCTTGCCAACAGAGGACCTCATGGTTTACGTTAGTGCAGAGACACAGTAAAAGGCCACTGTCGTCATACAGTTGAATTGTGCTTTGTGCCTGATACATAAACACATTCTTCTCTGCTAATGTCGCAGCAAAACGTTAGTCACTCCTAGTTCTCCAGCACGTATCCCCCTACTCCTCTCTGCGTGTAAATCAGGAGAGATCAAAGCCACCTCCACCCTCAGTTTTGATGCTCCAGGCACTAACAACACTCAGGATTCAAACCAGACACTGCACCACTGACAACATCAGGACCAACAAAACCACCACTACTACATAAAGTCTACTACATAAACAGCTGCTAATGTCGATCGTATAGTTATACATCCCATACTTTGATGATTTTTCTAGATAGATAGATAGCATTTTGGCCTCTCTAGTGCTAACATAGTGCAACACTACATGTTTATTTTCTGAATATTTGTTTTAATGGTTACATTTTTTTTTAAATTATCTAACTATGAGAAGACATTTGTATACATTCTGGTCTCAGACAGTTCCAGTGTTGGCTGTGGAGGTCAGGTCTGTGTGTCTCCCATTACAAAACCAGTTACATTGTTAGAGAAGACCTCAAACTAAAATTCAGCATTTCTTTTTTCTCTCAAAATTACTTGAAATAGCTGCCCACACTTGATTGGAAAATTCTGAAAGTCCACTGTTTGTAGGGTAGGGATGCACTCATGAGTGTACTTCTATCTACGGAGTGAGGATATTTTGGGAAAGTGGAGACATTTTGGCCAGAGCTCACATTTCAAAGGTCTGATTGAGGTTTAAGACTTGGTTTTAGGGTTAGAGTTTGGTTAAGGTTAGGGTTAGGCATTTAGTTGTGATGGTTTGGGTTAGGACAAGGAGCTGGGTATGCTATATGCCAATGAGTATCCAGGGACACGAATAACAGGGACATGATGTCAGTAGGGGGCGGGACAGACATCCAACACATGATGTCACCGCTGGGCTCTGCAGCAGAGCATCATCTAAGGGAGTGGAACGTCTCTGTTGATTTCATTCGATTGTAATAAACTGTAAATCATAGCTGAGATCAGCTTTAAGGGAACAGTCTTTGAACTGCTGGTACCCTGTCAACAGATCTTGGTCTGGATCTAAGTCCAACTGTGAATTATCACCTGTGTGACGTTTTGTACAGATTAAAAATGTAAGATACAATATTTATAAATAATATTAAGTTGCTTATGGAGAGAGTCAGGCTAGCTATTTCTCCGTGTGTTCAATCTTTATGCTAAGACAACTGGCTGTAGCTTCTCTTTTGACAGAAGGGGGTTGTTGAGTTTCTCCTCCAACTCTCAGCAAGAGAGTCGTTCTGTACCTGCTGCAGTGATTTGAAGACCCTGAGCAGTCAGATTAAAAGATGAGCTGTGCTGACTGACATCCTTTTAAAGTATACTCATGTCAGACCCTCTCCTCAGGTGATGTGGACCTGCTGAAGGAGGAGTGCCGAACGCTGAGGGAGGAGTGTCAGACCCTGAAGGAGGACAACAGACGTCTCAGTGAGAGGCTGCAGCTGCTGCAGAGACAGAGGACCTGGTGAGAGGCCAATGACCACTCATTCATTATTTGTGCTTACTGGGTCAGTTTGAGGGGGATCACCTTAGGAATAACACCAACTGTCACAGAGGTTCACCTCATGTCCTGGTTGATGGTTTGTTGTGTCATATGAGAAGTCAGACCGAAGTGCTGGCACCAATGGTTCATTAATAGAGCTCCGCTTTAACTACACGCCTGTAAAAGTTTTATGCGATGCGGTGACAAAATCTGTCCTCAGACATTCACTTAAATTGATTTCTTGGAAACTTTCTCTAACCTTAGCCGTAACCCTTATCCCAACCTTAACAAATACTTCATCTTTCCACATGTCTTCACCTAAAACGTTTTATCATTTACGTCATCAGGACATTGTTTTTGTCCCCGTAAGGAAGACAAGTCCCCATAATGTAGCTGTGTAAGGAGATGTAGGTCCCTATTACATGAGTAATACGTGAACCACACACACACACACGCGTTTATGCTGGAACAAGTCCTAAATAGGTCACAAAAACTAGTACACACACACACCTGGGGAAACAATTTCAGTCCTGCTATCAAGCCTAGTAAATATAGTTTCCACATTCTTTATCAGATTGTGAGTACACTGTATTGAAAGGTCGACATTCCTGATGTGATAATACAAAGGATACCTACTAGCTCTCTGATATTTTGTGACATAAAACATCCTTGATCTTTGATTATCAACATCATGAAACTAAACCTTGATTGTATTGTTTTTACTTCTTTCCGTCCTCCTCACAGCTCCAGCGTCTACCTCTCACTGAAGGAGGAAGACGCAGGGGAGGACACCGAGGGGAAGGAGATGCAAACCGGCTCTGACGAGGTCATGACAGAGAGCTACATGACCATGGCGCAGTCTGGAAACTGTCGCCTGGTCGACGCCTCCATCCAGAAGAATATTTCATTTGATGGGAAGCCTGTGACACCGAGCGGCTGGAACGGAGGCGTTGGGGAGATCTTCTCCCTGAGGGACCAGCTGAGACAGGCTGAGCAGAAAGCCTCTCAGGTTCAGAAAGAGGTACGAGGTCTGAGTGTCTTGCTTTGACAATTTAGTAAAAAGAACGTGGATTAAACATGAAAACAAACTTTTTGGTTTCATGAACGATCCCATATTAACACTCTTTTAAGCACAGAAATATCTTAATGTAATTTTATATTTCCAGAGCAGGGTGTTAACTGTCAGTCTGCCAATCAGAAGAGAGTTTCTGAGCCTCTGAGCTTCTCTTCTGATTGTTTTTTGAATGACAGTCTGGTAAACAACAGGAAATGGACTGTATCCTAACAATGTAGCTTGGTAAAAGAATTGAAAAAATAAACAAATTAAGTAAATAACTGGGCCCAGAAAAGAAGCAGAACTCTACTCAAGAATACTGCTGATATTAACTCATTCAACTGTCCCAACAAATAAGCCAAAGGGGAGTTATATAACATGGCTATTCTGACCATTTAGATACAATAGGAAGTAAACTAAACAAAACTTCATACGAAGAAACCACATTCCCCCCATCCTGATGCAGAACTTGGTCTTGTCTATTTTACTGGGACTATGTATTCAAGCAGGCTCCTCCCTCTACCCCTCCTTTGGCAAAACCAGGAAGGAGAACTGATGCAGCAGGCAGGGTAACTCAAAGACAAAGGAAACTGAATTATTGCAACTAACAAGGTCAAAACAATCTAAACTAAATGTGTGCGCCTCATCCAGAACAGAATGTCAAAACTTTTGCAAAAAACAAGGTTTTAACCCAAAATAACTGATGTGGCTGCAAAGAAAATGACTAAACATTTGATCTTGATGTGATTGTGTGTGAAACAATCAGACTAAATTGAATTCATATTCATATCTGTTGAGATAAAGTGAATCACCATTTATTTAAATTATGGTTTCGGGGTGACCTTGAAGCGCTCAGGTTTAAAGCTGTAGTGAAGAGTTCAATATAACTCATACAAAAATGTAACCCAAGGATTATTAGAAGTAGAAAGCATTGATAAGAGACCTTGGTAGAGAATGAATACAAATATAGCAGATTTAATTCAAACACTCAGAGAAGCCAAATCCTACAAGGTTGGATGGTGGGTCCAGGTGGGCCGTCCTGAGAGCAAAGCCGAGGGGTTAGGGTTAACTCTAGCCCCTGAGTCCTGACAGCTCATTCAAGGCACGGATTCTGAATATGGACTGTTTACATTTCTCTGTGGATTGAGTGCTCTCATATTTTCTCAGAATTAGACTTATTTTACAATCAGACAGACAGAGAATCAGATTTTCCGTGTTTCCTCCAGTGTGACGGTCTGAAGACGGAGCTGCAGGAGCTGCAGGTACTGTATGACAGCAGTCAGAGGGAGAGAGCGGAGCTGGAGGAGGAGCTGCAGCGCTGCAAGGCAGAGCTGGAGAAGCTGTCAGGGGGGGATCAGGTGAGGGGCACACACAATCTGGAGATTCCTAAGCATCTCTCAATACATTTATTATTGAAATTGAACTTCACTTCCTCAGATACTTCTAACCCACATTTCTTCCTGAGTAAAAATTTGCAAAGACGTGTCTTTTTTACCCACCTTGTCAACTAACACATAAAACACCTCACATCACACCTACTGTTTCCCATGTGTGTGGAGCCCACTTTCTATGTGTGTCTCATGCTGTAGCAATGTATGTTTTGATATGACCTGACTCTGCCTGTCAGCACATATCAGTATTTACTGTGTGCCTTGGACCAGGGGAACTCTGCCCCCCACTGTTTGTGTGTCCTAACCTCTCTGTGACGGCAATGCTTAAATACTGTTGTTGGACAAAAACACAACATCTGCAAAAAGGCATTCAATAAAGACTGTTTTACCACTGAGGTCTACATAGGCTTCAGATATTGTTCATCAGAATAAAACAATCAAAGGACCTTTTCATCTTTAGATGTTCAAATACCTCAGACTGGTGTTTGATCATTTTAAATTAGCTGATGCATGAAAGTCGAAATTAATATTTTATTCACATTTTTACTTCTTGCAATTGTTTGAAAGCATGGATAGTTTTAAAAAGGACTTTGTTTTCAAGAGCTCATGGGAAATATCTGAAACTCAGGTGAACAACAACACAAGAAGTTTAAGTAACAAATTCACTGTAATTTTAATAAAGTTTATATTTGCTTTCTGTTTGTCGTCTGGATCTAAGTTTCTGACCAAACTCTTAATAAAATGCAGTGCGACACCTCAACGCACCAAACCCAATACCATCTGTATTTAACTGCAACCTCACAACGATTTAATATTCAGCAAGTTGATTTTTCTGCACTTCTTATTGTTTTTAAATAGCTCCTTCGAGTGACAACTTGTAATGGAAAGAAAATGTAAAAAATCTTGAAAAACAAAACAACTTTAAATGCTCTTTTGGAAAACTGTCCGACATCATGCAAAGTGATGTAAATGTGTGAATACTAATAAGGTCCTTTTAACATAAGTAAAACCTCCTTTCAATACCGTGTTTTGTCTACAACAACCATGATGAGATGTCTCTGCGTTTTGTCAAACTGTCTACCTGTGCCTGTCCTTGTTCTCTGAATGTCCATGACCTCTCAGTCTGTTTTATGGCAAATGTTGCACAACATCAAAACTATATTTTTAATTAACAATAAAATGAGAATAGAGAGACAAACATACCACCCTATCTGTTTTAGTCACAGCATTCATGCTTACGTGTCCTCATCCCCACAACATCACATTCAGCTAATAAATGTCACACAGGCCTGCTCACACATCCACTGAGTTGGCGTGTATGTCACCACAAGGTTATGTAATGCTTGTTTTTAATAGAAAATGTGCATCGCTCCATCACTGCCCTTCTCCTTTATGTCAAAGCCATAGACCATGTCAGACCTCTGCTTTAGTGATTTTTGTAGTGGTGATCCTTCTGCGCTGCTGTCACGTCCTTTTTATCTATGTTTATTATTTGGCTATTTCAGTCCATCCGTTCATCCATTCCCTTCATCTCCATGGCCCGTGTGTTTGTTTTTTATTCCCTCCTCAGAGATTCATCCATCCGTCTGAGCACCCTGTTCTCTCCATCCCCTTCATAGGAATGATTGTAATAGTGGCTGTGGTCTGGTGCTGGTTGTCGGAGCTGGCGTCCCAGAGAGTAAGGTATGATAGGAGCTTATCTCTATCTGACATGTGATGCTACAAAAGGATTTGACACAGATGAAGGATCAGTTCATGCAAATGACAAAAGACATTTACATATTATGTGCTCTAGTTGTATTTAACGATACAAATACAATTGTTATGGCTTGATTTGCTCAGGTTTGAAAAGTATGCCAACACCAATACAATGGAAATTAATATTGATTTATCTTAAAATTACAGATAATTCAAATTACCTTTTTGATTGATTTTGATTTGTGTTTATAAGCAAAAATTGTCTATAAGGGAAGGAACGGGGTGGAGGAAGTAGTCAAAAACTACAAATAAATAGACAAAAGTACCACATTAACTTTTCTACTTGAGTAAAAGTAAGCACTTGCTTTTGAATATACTTCAACTATTGAAAGTAAAAGTACTGGCAAGTGTATCCTATTCCCTAATGCAATTATCTACCACATCATTCCTCGGAATCCATTCTTGATGCTTCCTCACCATGTGATACTGCTGCAGGATGTGGGGTCTAATCTTAGCTTCCTGCTCTGATTGGATAAGTGTCCCTCTCTTAATTGTAACTATTGAAAATAAAAACACTATTTGAACATGTTACACAATTCTATTTAGAGAAACATGAAAAATGTGGCTCAGAACATTTACTCAGTAACTGAGTAAATGTATTTTGCTTTATCCCACCACTGCAATTCACAGCAAATGGTGCGTTGTTAAAAAGCCTCTGCTTTTATAAGGAGCTCCTTGTGATAAACATATTTGATTTTAAGTCATCGATGTTGGCAGGGACAGGTGATATTGACAAGAACCAGGTTTGAATAGCTTCTCCTGCGGGAATAGGAAGTGACTGTAACTGAAGCATGGATGAAACGGTTGATCCCGTTTACATAACACCATGCTTTATTTCACCAGAGTGGATTCTGTGGATTAAACAGCCCCAAGGTTTTGGAAAAATATGTCTATGTTGAACATGTTTAAACGCTGTGTGAGCCACAAATCAAAATTGTATTGTGGTTGAGGTAAAAACAATTTCAAACCTGCTACAATAAAAACAAAACAGCCTGCTTCGTTTTGTAGTAAGAGGTACATTTTGTTATTTTGGTGAACTGAACCTTTAATATTAGTTATTTTGAGTTTTTGTTACTCATGATTTATTTGGTTGTCATGGGAGGGTCAAAACTTGAAATCCCAAATCGAGCTGAGAAAATCTCAGTGACGTAAGATACTGAAAAATGCTGATGTATTCAGGGGAAATGGACATGGGACATGGGTGGGCAGTTTGTCAAAAATATTTCTTGATTCTAACTGATTATGTGATTTACAGTAATATTTCAAGATGATGGAAATTATGCGGAAATTGTGCGTTTCTTGCCAAGAGTTAAATGAGAAGATTGATACTGCTTTCATGTTTGTATTGGATAAAGCTGCAGCCTGGCAATGGTTGGCTTTGCAGAAAAGTAGCGAGGAAGCAGCCAGCTGTCTGAAATTCAAACACATACCTGCCAACTCCTGTGAAGCTTAGTAATGAATCTGTATTGAAACTTAAACTTTATTTTGTGGTTGTAGGGGAGTTGTAAGCTGTAAATACCGACTGTGTAATTATGGACACCATGAAAGCTCCTCCAAAGTGAAGCCGGAGCTTTTCCTTTCACCACCTGGTGGCTGGATGTAGTTAAGGTCAATAATCATGCCTCCTCCATGGTAGTGGATGGGACAAGTGCCAAATATAAAAAGTCAAAGTACATGATGTAAGAAGATAGCTTTTTAGGTAGTTGTTAGGTTCTTCTTATAATTCGTATATAACAATGTTTGTATATTTTATTTATTTGATGCCATAAAAATAGGTTGGAACTAGGACTGTCACAATGACTATTTATGTTGTACGATATATGGCGATAAATGATAGTTTCTCCAATCGACAACTCAGGAAAGTAAACATAAAAAGAGATGTAGTCCGTGTCAAAGTTAAAAAAAGTATTTCTATATCCAATATGTACAGAGAGCCCGCAGTGCGGTCGATGATTATGTAGTAAGTCAGTCAGTCAGGCATACGGCGTCGCTCTTGAACCCTGCCAAGATCGTCCACCAGAGGATTTCCTCCTGAATTTGAATTTAGAGACGAGGCATCTGCTCCAGAGCGGCGAGAACATGCTGATTTTACTACACTCCTACAAGAGGCAATCTTTTCTGACTCTCCTCTCCGACCCCTACATAGGGACCTCGATATCACGACTCTATCCCCCTGATCACTAGTGTGCAGACTCTGGCTCAGAATACCTGAGATGGCAGTATCTTGGATATTGTTGCTTCAGTTCTGGACAGTGGGAGGCAGTGGAAATGTGCTGTCCATCTTTATGCACAGTCTATGGCTGTAACTAGCTAGCATAACTGTTAAACATTAGACTTCCTGGAGGATTCATCAACACCACAACCAAGGAGGTAGATGCTGCATAGGCGGTATTTTCACCTCTGTCCGGAGCTTCTTATTAAACATACAGACATGAGAGTGGTAACAATCTCTTCTCTATAAGAAAACTGTTCAACCTTTCCTTTAAACGCTCAGTATACTTAATAATCGCTGATGGAACGTCTCTACTGACTCTTAATGCTCTCCTTTTCCTGTCTTCCCTCAGGGGAGTGAGGTAGGTTGGAACTCCATTTTGACTATCACTGCGGCCGCGGCAGTGTTACTAATGATGACTAGCTTGTTGAGAGCTCTCGTCTGATGTTGACTGGATGGGCAACAACCACACAGGGACAGACGTCTGCTTCAGACCAGCCCTCCTTGTCCTCTCCTGCCATGTCTTATAGACCAGACTGGAATCCTCTAAGGCCTGATAGAGCACACGATTTTGTGGTAGAACGTGTTTGAGAAATTTCATCAGTATTGAGACGGTACTACATGCACAGGCAGATGGAGAAAGATGCTCTCAGTCTCATTAAAGTGGGATGAGAAGATCACTATGACGATGACCTGCAGAGAGCCCACATGGGACTGGTTTCATGCCACCTAATGTATGCCAGTATTCTGTCCTTTCTCGTGTCTGTGACTATCTTTTGTTTTCCTCATTATAATGTGATACAATGAAGGTTCTGATTTGTAATGTGCACCAATTGGTTTTCAATGTATTTAAGTTATTTATTTATTTGTTTGTTCGAATATTCTTCACAGCTGTCTCCGACGATAACGACGAACCTGGAGTCCAAACATTTAATACACTGAAAAACCTAAAATGTCCACATGCCCTTAAATATAAACAGATGGAGCAGTTTGCATTTTCGGTTAATGAGTTCATTACTAGATTAATAACTTATTATACAAATTTGAGGCAATAAATGTGCAATTCTACAAAAAATACATTGGGAATCACAAAGTCTTCATGAATTAACCAATCTATCATATCTACTATCCTGCCATTGTATTTTTTCCTCTTCCCAACATCAGTTCTGTCCATTGTATACACCAACAATATGCTATTACAGGTGTAGCTTACAAAGCACCTGCCAGTATGAAGACATGTAGAAAGCTGATGCCCAGTGGGTGGAGACAGCACATCCTCTTGGTGTTCCTCAGTTGTGTGCTTTGCTCCGAGCCCTGTCTGTCCGCCTGCTACAGCTTTATCTTGTGTGACTCTGAAATCAGACAACTCCCACGTCTCCCTTTAATTATCAGTTAACCAAGAGGGCAAAAGGTCAGCGGAGTGTTTCTGATTCATCCTTTCAAGCTCTCGGTTCACTTGGAATATCTGAACACTCAACTCCCACAGCTGCACTGTTACACTTAAAATGTAAATCTCTCTAGTTTTGTTCTGCACTTAGTAAATGTCTCTCAGCAACTTCTGGAGCAACTTCTGAAATAATAAAGCTACGTTATGATGATGTCTTACATTTCAATACAATGTCGATGTTGACGTGGAGAAATTAAGCCTTGTATTCTCTCAAGCAGAGTTTGAACGACTTTGTTTTTTACAAGTGTGTCGATTTATGGATTTAGTTAAAAGTACAGCGTGATAATGTTGACTGTCACCATTCCCTATTTCCTTGTTTTATGTGAAGAACTGCAGATTTGATAAACACCAGTCACCATATGGTAAAACGTAGAGAAGCAGGAGAATGGGCAACGCTCAGTCGTTTGTGACGGCAATTTTTTCAGAAAGATTTAAGTTGTCAAACCATAAACCTACTAAATATATATGTGGAAGGACTCTGATTATTGTTTACATTTGTGAAACTTTTTTTGTGAATCTCTGTTGGAACTGAAAAAAAGCATGCTACGAAACATATAGAAGCACAATATACTGTGTGTCGGTTTATGCTGTTTATGTTACTTTGTATTTCCTGTAAATAGACGTGACATATAGTACTATCGGAGAGATTTTTTCCTGAATCCATTTGTACTAGCTTTGTAGAAAGTGAATTCTATTTTGGGAGAGCATCGTATATTTGATAGCCAAATCATATAATGCTATTTAAAAGTGTATTTATGGTTCAGAAGGCCTAATAGCATTGCTTAACATTTTCAGTAGCTCTGAGTTTGAAGGTGGCGTAGTCAATGCATGCGTTTAGATTGCATTTGACCTAAGGTGCCGGAAAGAGACAATATTACTATTGGTTTTCTGTCCATTCAATTTCATAAATGAACTGAAACCATTTCTGAGATGTTTGTCATTAAACAGAAGCGCGATAAGCAAGGCCTGACCGATGATACTTCTGCATGTGAACATACACTAGGAAAACTGTTTGCGACTGGACTGCAAATGTTGTCTATTTAAAATGATAAATCTGCAATAGAAGTTAGATTCCCATAGACTGCAATAGTACCTATGAATGTTGTTGGTTTCAGGACGTTATTTATTATTATTTCTTAGTTTATTTAATGAATATTAAGATTATCATAGTTTCATAAGACTCTATGTCGCACAGTGTTGCTCAGCTTGCTGCTTTACATATGATAGCAGTGTTGTTTCTGATATATTTGTGGCTATTTTGTTACCTGGAGGTCTATTTTGTACTGTAAATGACTTGAGAAAAATAAATATACTCACCCCACCTGATGTCTGAGAGCTTTCTTTTTCTGGGAGGTGGCTTCACCAGCTCTCACAGGTCACATGGAATCCCATTCATGAAATCAGCAGAAGTCAACCTGAGTGAGTGAGCGCCATCGCCCTGCTGGCATCACATTACACAGGGTTGTACTGGTATAAATAACCCTCCACTCCAGAGACATGACATAAGCTACCAGACATGGATATTTTTTTTACAGATGTCGGGAATTGATGAGGCTTCTATACTACACTGCCATGACTCATGGTTTCCCGATTTCATGTGCAGCTAATAACCTAAAAGTAGTCTGGTTAGGCAGCTTCATCAGGACACTTAGCACTCATCACTTTAGGTCTAAGTGAAATTAATGTCCTGAGCCTGCAAATACCCCCACCTGAATCAGAATCAGGTTTTTATCCCATTCTGTGGCAGAGTTATGGCTCTAAAGAAATTAGGTCTCTCAGTGGTAGAACTGTCAGATCCGGATCACTGGCGAAATCTAATCAGCTTGCCCTCAGCCTCGGGCCTATCTGTCCTGCGAATTCACCCCAAATCCACTCGTCAATATTTAATATATTCAACTGACAGGCTAACAGAGAACACGCTAATTAATACCAAAGAGTGAGAGCAGCCATGGGGATTGTCTGGAGATGTAATGCCAAGTGAACAGAGCCCAAGTCAGCAGGCACAGCTCTGTAATTTGGTTATAACATATAATATAAACCTTATATCGAGGGCCAGAGACTTAGAGAAAATATGATTTTATTCATTAAATCCAACACAATGTATGTCTAACTCAATTTGGGACATATGTTGTACACTTTTTTTTTATTTAGTTTAAACATTATGTGTCAAAATGACAATTTTGTAATGATACAATTTTCGTAAAGCAACATGGAGGGTAAAATCAAAATCAAACAGTCCACTTACCTCACCTGATCTTTCTAAGTGGCTATGACTTGATACAAGTGGCCATTTTAGCCATTTACAAACAGTTCAAAAGGTTTTTAAATGATCGTAGAATAACTTTGAGTATCTCATTACATGGTGGGGGGGGATCAACGTGGGGACCCCTGGCTGTGTCCAGGCTGAGTATCCAGAGAATGCTTTCTGCATGTGTCACAGCTATTCTTACCTCCCACTACTTCATCAGGCCTGATGCTGGCATCTGGTGTCACTGTCGTGTCACTGACTGCTGAGTCACAGCACCATGACAGAACCTTCAGTGAAAACAATATTCATTCATTCTGACACTTTTAAGAAGATTATTAACTTTTCTACACTGACAACTCAGTGTGTGTCCTTCCTGATTTTGGCAAGATGATTCCTATGTGACCTGAATAGAACATTTTAAATGTAGAAACTGTGGAAGGCCGATATTACAATTCAGGTCCTTCAAAATGCAGCTGCTCCAAATCCAGTAATTATGATCAAAAGCACCCCTCATTGGTTGCCTGTGTGTTTAAAAATTGATTTTTAAATATTACTTTGGTTTTTCAAGGCCCAACATGGTTTGAGACCAGCTTTTAAACTCATCGTAAATCATACGCTGATATGCTCTAATAAGCCCTGTTAGATATTATTGTGAAGACTGAAGACCAAAGGTGACAGGGCCTTTGGTCACACTAGGGAATAGTTTACCTGATGAACTTTGACTTGAAATATCACTGTTTTCAAGTAATCTCTCAAATCCTACTTTGACTGAGTGGCTTTTTGCCTATTTTAGTGTTTAGCATATACTTATGTTTCTTTTATCATCTTCATTTGCCATTACATCATTACATGTGGTTTTATTTTACTAAATTTCTGTCTTAGATTTTCAATTTAGCAAGTTGACTTTGACATTTTATCTCTTGTTTTTATTTTTCCTCTCTGTGAAGCACTTTGCAATGATTCTTTTGAAAGTTGCTATGTAAATAAAGTTACTATCATTATGTGTAGTATCTAAAACTTCCCTATAACATACTTGATGACGCATTAATTATGTTTTAGAGCCTAAATAACAGTTTTCCATTCATAACTTATCAAGCATGACCCTCCCTCAGCTTGTGCCTCTGACCTTTGCTTGTCTACACGGTCAAACATTTCACTGAGTGGTGGCAGATTAATGTGAGGCGCACGTAATGCCGTTGCTTGATCGTAACCAGGGTGAGCTCATCCTTCACTATGTGTTTGGGCCTCGCCGAGAGAATTGAACTTGTGAAAATCCTGTTTTTCGGACAATTGTCCTCACACAGAGAGACTCACTTCACCTCTCACTGTCTTTTCTCAGCCCAGTCGTTCAGCCGCTTGGACCCTGGAGCACGACACACACATTCACAACAATCAGTAAGTCCCAGCCCCCCCACCCCCAGACGCCCAAATAGGAGCGCCTAAAAATAAAGAAGCATGCCGCATCTGCTGCTCTGACCAATCCCTGTCCCATTCTCCTAGTAAACCGACCCCGACTCCTGTCATCCTTATGGATGAACAAATAGACTATGATGGCAGGGGCTGAGTGACGTGGGCCGGGGTCCTTATAAACCCCTGTCCTCCCTCCCTGCGCACGGAAACACGCTCAGCGCTGAACAGAAACTCCACTTTTCTCATTTCTGCTCGGGGCCATATTAAAGAGGACCAGCTCGTCAGGAGGGTGACAATTAAAAAAAAGCGAGCAGCAGCTGCCCTGCACATCATAAATCGGATCATTTCATCCATCACTGTCCTGACATCCAGTGGCTTTCTTCGCATGCCCCTCTGAAGAATCTCCAGACTGCGTTTTAAATCGCTCCGGGCTTGAACTTTCGTGCGCCGGCTGCGCGCCTTTGCCATCGACCTGCGAAAAAGTTTCCAGCCCACAATTCAACAAGTGAGTGTCAGCCCGGTATAAAAGTGGATACGGAAAACGCCACCATGATGAGCAACAACTACGGCGACGAGCAGCTGCCCCCGCAGTACTACCAGGCCACCGACTTTGGGGAAGAGGAGGACGACGAGATGCCGGCCACGGAGAAGGACCTGGCCGAGGACGCGCCTTGGAAGAAGATCCAGCAGAACACCTTCACCAGGTGGTGCAACGAGCACCTCAAGTGCGTCAACAAGACCGTCACCGACCTGCAGAGGGATTTTACTGACGGGCTGAAGCTCATCTCACTGCTGGAGGTGCTGAGCCAGAAGAAAATGTACAGAAAGTGCCACATCAGACCCAACTTCCGTCAGATGAAGCTGGAAAATGTTTCGGTGGCCCTAGAGTTCCTGGAGAGGGAGCACATCAAACTGGTCTCCATAGGTAAGTTGGACTTGGATGGCTTTTGGATGTGGAAACAATTTAGCAGGGAAATGTTTGGCTATAATTAGAGAGGAACAAGTAATCCGGAGGAATTTCTGATAGCTGACACTGACAGTGTTTGCCAAGATCCTAATAAGATGCTGTGAGGTTTAAAACTCTCTTCATATTTTCCTAACTTGGAAATTCTCAAACAAACAAACACCCTTTGTAGCTGCGGTGTTGGTATGTTATCAGCTGTGGTGTGACACCGAGGCACTCACAGGGGGCCCCAGGGGAGCAGGGGTCAACAGATTATTGGAAAAGTTACTACCGAGGTGAGGCCATTAGCTGGTGTCAGGGCCGAGGCCTAGTGTTGGCTCCACGGCATGATTTACCTCATAGTCCTGCCGCAACAATACGGCCAACTACAGGCCGAAAAATTCACCAGGGCTGTGCTAATGAGGACAGCAAACACACACACACACACATACACACACACACGCACATTCATCTCTGACAGGGCAGGGGGTCAGAACGATTCACTGGGGGATCTTCGGTGACAGCCAATTTCCTGTCCAGAGCCATCAGCAGCAAACTCCTGTGAGGTGGGGATTAAACGCTGGTGGCATTTGGGGATCAGACTGCAGTCACAGATAACTGAGCTGCTGAAGTTACATTAAATTGTGGTGGATTATTGTGGAGTCACAGCGGGAGGACGAGGCTCCACCAGAGAGAACAGGATGTCACCTCTTAAAACTCTTTAATAACTGAGGAGAAACTTGTAGAAAGATATTAGACGCACACAGAGTTATGGCTTAATTATACACCTGCAGGCAGCCACACAATTCATGCAGGAGAATGATTATTACCTTTCTGACAGAGTCTTTTTCTCTTTGGGAGACTAACGGCACTGCCACACACCAGTGAAATTCCCGTCGTGGCTGAGGCTTTGGCCGCCGCACTGTGAAGGCCACAGTCTGTCAGTCTGGACACGCACTGTGTGTTTGTTTGTGTGTGTGTGTGTGTGTGTGTGTGTGTGTGTGTGTATATTACACAGAGGGATGGCACTCTCAATCCCCAAGAGGGCAAAGGTCACAATCACAGATATTACCTCAAAGAATACAAAGTGTGTGTGTGTCCAGGATGGTGGGTCTAAAACTTAATATGTTAGAGAGTGTCTGACACAGTTGCCGCAGCTGCACACACACACAAACACACACGTACACACACACACACACACACACACACACACACACACACACACACACTGGGTCAGACTGTTTTGACAGAAACAGGGCGTGATAATAGAAGTCCTGGCAATCCTATTTCCCAGCACCCTCTTCCTGCATGCAGCAGCCCTCTTAGGATGATGTCTCAGTCTTATTACAGTAACCCAGGGACACAGGCTTACATGCACATGTGTCACAGTGTGTAACTAGACACCATATGATTGATGTCCCTTTGACCAAGCAGTTGCCCTTAAAGCCAGACACAGCGGGATCTGAATCCCACTGTGCCACACGGTGCCACCTGCCTGTGCCAGTCAAATGCTGACACATCAAACACCACCTTCAGATCGAGGCCACTGATCTATGAAAAGAGAAATATTCCCAATAAAATAACGTGTGTGATAAACCATCACCAGAGTCCCTGCGTTATTAAAGTCTTACTGAATTAACTGGAGTGTATCACACGCAGATTAGTCAATGGTGACATTAAAGTCTACCGCTCCTCTGAGGTTATTGGGCTTAAAGTGGCTGCGTTTCTAAATGAGAGTGGCTCTAAAATGGCTTATTTGACAAACTTTTTTTTCCTATGAGAACTTGTTGGAAAAGGAGTAGCGTCCTCGCTGTCAATGAGTCTTAATCTCTGTCTGTTTGATTTATCACACTCCCGCACTATAAGTTTGGGAGGTAATTGAAGTCCAAGTGGTATTTATGCAGAAAGGGATCCACTTCCACAGATCCTCAGCTGTCACTGTCTTCAGAGCACCATTGTGACTGGGTGACAGACTGTCAGGGGTCCTCAGCCAGACAGCTGTCTAAGAGAAAGGGGCTCTGGGGGAGGGGGGAAGCAGTGAGGAGCATTAGATTCTTGTCTCCTCAGCAGTCAATCATCATTGTTTATATTTTCTACTCAGAATAGCCTGGTCAACTCTGCATTTTAGCGAGGAAGGACTATTTTGATGTAATAACAAATTCATATATAGGTCACCTGTCTTAATTTGTATATGGATTAGTTTGGAGTATCACTCACAATTTAAATCAATTCACTAATTACACATTTAACTAGAATATGCAACAATACTGCAAGACATGATGCACTATGGGAACTTTCACAAGCTATAAATCCTCATGAACTCTCCTGTCTCTACTGTCCAATTGCAGATAGCAAAGCCATTGTGGACGGGAATCTAAAGCTGATACTGGGTCTTATCTGGACCCTCATCCTCCACTACTCTATCTCCATGCCCATGTGGGACGACGAGGACGACGAGGAGTCGAAGAAACTGACCCCCAAACAGCGCTTGCTGGGCTGGATACAGAACAAAGTGCCCCAGCTGCCCATCCACAACTTCAACCGTGACTGGCGGGACGGCAAAGCCCTGGGAGCACTGGTCGACAACTGTGCCCCCGGTAAGAAATGGTGGCCTCAGCTGAGTCAACAGGAAGAGCAAGTGCTGAGTCAGAATACGCACAGTGCCAGTTGACAGGCTCGTTGTATACTGCGGTTTGGCTTGGTTGCTATGGAGTATGGGGTCAGGCATGTGTCATTCAGTGTATTTAAAACAGTATCACCTTCTCAGGAGAATTTATCTCCTTCGCTCCTCATCGAGATATGAGGGCTATATATCTTCCCAACATTCTGAAGCGCAGACACACACATATTCAGATTCATATATCAGCCTGTGTAATCTTCCTCTGGAGGGCAGGCTGTGTCAGTGGGTTGTAGAGGCCTTGCTGATGGCTGAGGGCATCCATGCCAGTTGTCTCACAATGACTGAAGCTCTCACTCTCTCTTTTCGGGTCCCAGAGGCCCAGGCCTGGCTTTAGCGTTTGTAGCTACACAACACCCCCAAATTTGGACACCATTCCTCCTCTTCTGTCAAGGGCCGTGCTTGGCCTTGCATCAAAACGCGGAGCGATCTGTCACGGGGAGGTGCCTAAGCCACTCATCCAAGGACCGCAAGACCACAATCTGAGTTGCTGCCAATTTAGGGTTTCGGCTCCTAACGCTGAACATTGGAGAGACCTGTAGCTCCTAACTGGAGAATGAAAAAAAGGTGGAGGAGAAGCAGGAGTGTAGAGAACACCACCATGTTTAACTGTGTTTATATGAGCCATTGATCTGAGGAGACACATCTTTCAAACACTGGGCTGCAACACTGACCATACAAGGTTGTGTTGTTTCATCAGCTGTTACCAACCAGCGGGGGTGCCTGACGAAAGTAACTCTGTGCTGATACACAGAAGTGCTGCTTTTAATTCAGATACAAACAGTTCAACACACGTCCATTAGCCAGACCAGTGAGAAACTAATATTTGAGACATGAAAGCACCTACAATTGTATTTGTTTATCCAAGTTATTCTTATTCAGCTATAGCCATTATGTGGGCTCCCTTTAGTATTACAGTGATGTTGCAGTATGAAATACAGTGTGACATCACTTGAGAGCACTGACTTCTCAAATTAATATTGTGGAAGGTCCACCCAAGAGCAAAGTATTATTTTTTCTTTACTCTCCCTGCTCACTCCTCCTTCCTCCTTTCTGAACTGGATATTAATTGGATAATAGTTTTCTGTGGTGCGTCTGTATGGACCTGTTGACTCAGGGGCCGCTCCATCACCAGCACTAATCCAATTTAGGCATTAGCTGCACAGGAGGAGGCTAGCTTGAGCCATAGTAAAAGTGACAGAGCGCTCGTTGAGGTTATTTCTTTTCAAACGGACAAGAGAAGCCGCCATTGTTGCACATTTTGAATCAATCAAGCAGAAGTGTGGCTAAGGCATGCGTTGTTGTAGCTGGAGGTGACGGAGAGATAGTAGCGGCAGCCCGAGTGGTCTTATTATAGCAACCGCTGTGCAACGCTGTCTGCATACGTCCATACACAACTGTTTAATCTGCCTGTTTGCCTTTCCACCAGGTTTGTGTCCTGATTGGGCAGAGTGGGACCCCAACCAGCCCGTGGAAAATGCCAGAGAAGCCATGCAGCAGGCTGACGACTGGCTGGGTGTGCCTCAGGTAAGACTCAGGACGATTGTCAGTTACAAAGTCCTTTTTTAACACTTGGTGTCAGAGAGGTGGAGATGCCCTCTTGAGAAAGTGCAAGAAAAGCTACTCTGTTCTCAGATTTTTCAGAATAGTTTATACCCACTGCATAGACTTTCACTAAGAACCAATCAACTACAAGCAATTGATAGCGAAAGACGCATCTGCAAATGCTCACACATCTCACCACATGTACATTCACCTGTGAGGCTGCACTGAGATGTAAAAAAAAACACCAGCAGTACTGTTAATGATATAGAGCCCACTGTTCCTTCCAGGGAGATGGTGCTGCAGGGTATCATTAAATATTTATGTCCCAGCTCACATCTAGCATTTCCATTTACTTTATTGTAGCTCTCAGTGAGTTAGTGTGTAGGAGGTTTGTTTGGTAGATTGGTGAATCTGCGGAGGTGTGATATTTCTTAACACCTTCCAAGCCGGCCACCAACAAAACACAAGTATAAATATGCCTGCTCTCATCAGAATGTGAACAGGAGAACCAGAGTGCCACATTTCCAGGCCCATTTGTGTGACTCTGAGTCTTCGTATTGTTATGCGCACTATGCAGGTTGTTTACTTGTTTGTCTAAGACACAGAGTAAGCTATTCTCCACGAGGCTTAGCATTGGCTAGATAGCTGGGGGATGTGTGTGTCAGGGCTCTGCGGGGCCTGGGGGATGGATTCCAGTGCGGTGGTGTTAAGGAGATGTGGGAGAGGTCTGGCTCAGGATAAATCCCCCCCTGGCTGGATTATTGAAGGCAACAATCTTTAACCCCACTGTCCTAGGGTTATATATAACTGGCATAGAGTAGGCTTTGTGCCACTGTGTGATAGACGGGCAACATGCTGGGAGGGAGAGAGGAGTCACAGGTGGAGGGATACATAAAATTAATCCTTTAAAAATCCGAATGCACTTTAAAGGAAATTGTTATTAAGGGTCAACTCCACCCTTATAACAAACAACACCACAATCAGCTCAAACACAAATAATACCATGGTGTTTTTTTTATGATCATTGTGTTGCAGTAAGATGCACAAACTTTGTGAAACATTTGTTTTTTTAATTACAACTAGATGTCCGTACAGTTCAGTTATCTGATGATCTCCTACTGTCTCTGTGCTGTAGGTGATTGCACCTGAGGAGATTGTGGACCCAGATGTGGACGAGCACTCAGTGATGACCTACCTGTCTCAGTTCCCCAAGTCCAAACTGAAGCCTGGCGCTCCTCTCAAGCACAAACAGCTTTTCCCAAACAAGGCCAAAGCCCACGGACCAGGTGGGCAGCCAACACCTGCACAACCTGCAGCAGTTCACAGCAAACAGCATGAATGTTTCATGAACACCTCTTTGTCCAGCATATGAAAGCAGCAATGTTTGGCAGCAGCTCCACAAACAGTAGCAGAAGTAGAAGCTTGTACTTTTCTGGAAACTTTGTAACCCTGTGTCCACTTTGTTGCCTGATCGCTCCAAACTTTATCACCAAACTTCATGTTGCGATATTTACATTACAGGTATCGAGCCTCATGGCAACAAGGTGCTGCAGCCGGCCGTGTTCACTGTTGAAACTCTGGAAGCTGGAAGCGGGGAGGTCCTGGTCTACGTGGAGGATCCTGAGGGACACAAAGAGGAGGCAAGTTAGACCTGGAGGTTAAACTTGAAGCCTGTTTTAACCCTCTCAGTTAAATCTGGTGCCAAGTTCGAAAGCTCAAAGTGTATGATCTAATCTTTATCTTACCTTCTGTCTTCTTATTCTCCAGGCTAAAGTTAAACCCAACAAGGACAAAAACAGAAGCTACACTGTCACCTATGTTCCTAAAGTTGAGGGTGTCCACAAGGTGACAAATTTTAACATTTAACTGACTACATTAAGTGAATAGATCACAAAAAGGACAAACTATTCTATTTGAAGCCGTCTTACAGTTATCTTGTTTTTTTTTAATTCTTAGGTGAAAGTGCTGTTTGCGGGTCAGGACATAGACAAGAGCCCATACACGGTGAACGTGGCGAAGGATTTGGGTGACGCCAGCAAAGTCCATGCTAGAGGACCAGGTCTGGAGGCCACAGGCAATGTGACAAACAAACCCACCTACTTTGACATCTACACAGCAGGTAGGTTTAGAAAATCCAACCAGGCCATACAGTGACATTAAGATGTGGAAACAATATGAATGAATGTCACTCGAATATTGTTAGAGACTAAAACTGCAGCATGTAGTTCTTAATTTCATTGCTATTCATTTTGCCGCCTCCCTCAGGTGCTGGCAATGGCGATGTCAGCGTGGTCATTGTCGACCCTCAGGGCAAAAAGGACACAGTCGAGCTCATCCTGGAGAATAAGGGCGACAGCGTTTTCCGTTGCACCTATCGTCCAGTGTTGGAGGGCCCTCACACCATCCACATACTCTTTGCAGGCCAGGAGATCCCCAAGAGCCCTTACACTGTCAACGTCTTGGAGGGTGAGCGATTCCTCTGTACTGTAAATAACTGTTGGACAAATTAGATTTCTTAGTGTGGTCTTGGTGTGAGGGCGGTCAATCCATCACAATATACCCTCTTCTTTATCGCCCTGGGAAAACGTCACCTGGTAGAGATGATAACCCTTCCTATCTGTCATTTCTAGCTCTGCCCGTTGCTCCTCCCATGGGAGCTCCCCTGCAGATAATCCCTCAGTCAGTGCGCTCCCTTCCTGGAGTGAAGGCTGGGAAGGGGGCTCCTCTTCCAAAGCCTGGCCGCCCAAGTTAGTATGGTCTGCTGGGAAGGAGCCTGTGCCCATTGCTCAGCAAGATCTCTCCAAATCTTTCCCTATGACGCACCTTGGCTATGCCCCTCTGTGCTTTATTGAAGATTCTGGAGCTGTGGCTCAGTGCGGTGCTTCTTCTTGCATCCTGCAGCTTTAAAGCCAGAGATGAAATGCTATTCTGTACGAGACGTTCACAGATTGTCCCAGTCTGCATTTCGTTCGACTTTGTTCTCTGTTAAATGTATTTGCTTGTGCTGTTGACATGTTTGTTTTCATCACAGCTACATTAGCATCAGCCAGCATTATGTCTGCCTGCAGTCAACATTTCTGGCTGACTGACTGAAATGTTGTCAGAAGCTGCCCTGGTCCAATTGAATGCGTCAATATCCCATTCAACGTTCTGTACCTGACGTTACATGTGCTGCAAAATGCATTGTTCTCATTTCAGGTTCTGTCCGTCAAACTTTAAGGAATATGTTAATGTCTTTGCTACTAACACTGCCGTCAACTGCTGGCTACACTACAGCTGCTTTTTGCTTTGCTAAACACATCTTTGACGCTTGTTGTTATTCCTTTCAGCCGCGAATCCGAACGCCTGCAGAGCTACAGGCAGAGGCCTTCAGCCTAAAGGCGTGAGAGTGAAGGAGGTTGCAGACTTCAAAGTTTTCACCAAGGGAGCTGGCAGTGGAGCACTGAACGTCTCAGTCAAAGGACCAAGTGAGTCAGACAGCTCTCTCTCTTCACTGCAGCACACCTAACTCCTCCTCATACAATTTTGGAATGAATTCCTTTGTCTGGCTTTTTTCTCTGCAGTATTGCATTCTCTGAGGCATAGGCCAGGTTTAACCAAATGCATAAAATGTTTCTTTGACTTTATGAGAAACCACATTGCCTGTATTATTCATCCTCAGCTGGAGCGGAGGAGCAAGTGAAAGTGCGTGATGCCGGGAATGGCGTCTACGAATGTGAATATTTCCCCCTTAAGCCTGGCAAATACACCGTCAGCATCACCTGGGGAGGCCAGCCCATCCCACGCAGGTAGTGTACTGTTGATGCCTGTAGCTATTCATTAACAATGCACGCTCACAATTACAAAAGTTCAAATTGTGTCTATTCTCGGGTGCTGCAGCCCTTTCGAGGTGGAAGTGGGAAAGGAGGCAGGTTTTCAGAAGGTGAGGGCCTGGGGTCCTGGTCTGAAGACTGGCATGGTGGGGAAATCCGCCGACTTTGTCGTGGAGGCCATCGGCGTTGAAGTTGGGACTCTAGGTGAGACGTGTGCAAGGAATTTGAGCTCTTAGGAAAGAAAAGTAAAATTTTTCCATTTCAAATTCTAAATCTAAATGTTCTTGGCTCAGGCTTCTCCATTGAAGGCCCATCACAGGCTAAAATTGAGTGTGATGACAAGGGCGATGGCTCTTGTGATGTACGCTACTGGCCCACTGAGCCTGGTGACTACGCTGTCCATGTCGTCTGTGATGATGAGGACATCAAGGACAGTCCCTTCATGGCCCACATCCTCCCTGCAGTCAATGACGTCTTCCCTGAGAAGGTAATTCCCACTGGCTGAGTCATAGGTGATACATGTGAGGATACACCAGGTCACCATGGTGATCTATTCTCCCCCTATTCTATTCTATATCAGGTGAAAGCCTATGGACCAGGTCTGCAGCCAACCGGCATCATCGTGAACAAACCAACTGAATTTACAATTGATGCCCGCATGGCTGGGACGAGTCACCTCAAGATCTATGCACAGGTTAGAGAGCGCCATTTCCAACCTTCAATGCTTATTTACAGAAAAGCATAATTTATATGTGGCTGACTTGATTTTGTATCCATTAAGGATGCTGAAAGCTGCACCATCAACATCAAGATCACTGACAAGGGAGACGGCACATTTCTGTGTGTGTACACTCCTGTCAAGCCCATTAAACACACCATCATCATCACATGGGGGGATGTTAACGTGCCCAACAGCCCCTTCAGGGTAAGACACACACACACAACTCTCCTGCATTTAACAGTCAATTTAATATAAGGATACTTCAGCAAATAAAGACAAAGTAAGAGGACTGCAGCACTTCTACTTCAGCCAATTGCTTCTGCCTCAAGTACACTGTGATTTCGTCAGGTGCTGGTTGGAGAGGGTTCTCACCCAGACAAAGTCAAGGTCTATGGGCCCGGAGTGGAGAAGACTGGGCTCAAGGCTAACGAGCCAACATACTTCACTGTGGACTGCGGCGAGGCAGGTCAAGGTGAGCATGTAGGAGGAGAGGACGTGGGCGGGTACAGAGACACTTCTGAGTCTCACTAACCCTTCATGAAACGAGCACTACATCTTTTGAACGTCAACATATATTAAGAACAGAATGAAAAAGTACATCTGTGCAGCTGAGCACATTAGGTGAGGTTAAGTAATTTGAATTGCATAAGATGTGACCTAAAGGAAAGCTGTAGGCAGTAGGCTGACTGTTTCTATTTATTCTGGTCACTTGCTTTTGAATGACCTTTGTGAACTGTGCCCTTTGCTACGCACCTTTAGGGGACATCAGCATTGGAATCAAGTGTGCCCCAGGAGTGGTTGGACCAGCGGAGGCTGACATCGACTTTGACATCATCAAGAATGACAATGACACCTTCACTGTCAAGTACACTCCCCCCGGCGCAGGCCGATACACCATCATGGTGCTGTTTGCTGACCAGGTAAGAAAACAGTTATCTCACACACACACACACACACACACACACACACTCACACACACACACACACACAGGGAGTGATGGGTTTTGTTTTATCACTTGTGAAATGATGAGATTTTTGCCTTATTGATTACTCATGAAATTTCCAACATTCTTCTATATCAGGAAATTCCCATCAGTCCATTCAAAGTCAAAGTTGATCCTTCCCATGATGCTGGCAAGGTGAGAGCAGAGGGTCCTGGACTCAACAAGACAGGTGAGAATATACTGATTATGTTTGTCTTTCCTTCAGTTTGTCTGTTCAGTGAAGTGCAGTATCAAATTTGGTGTGATTTGGACATTTTGATACTTTCACTATCAGTGGGGGAGGGGCAGTGTGCCTTCAATACCTTCAGTTTGAAGACTGAATTGAACCTTTATTTTGAAAAGTTGTGAACTTGGGTCTGAAGATTGTGTCCCTTAGTCAACAGACCTCTGAACTAGTCATTATGCAATGTATGAAAAATTACAGAACTTAAATAAATCATTAAAATTTACTAAGACCGACACACGTGAACAATAATAAAGCAAATTTGTTTTTATTTAACGAAAACATTGACTATGAAATCTACATGGCAATTAACTAGGTAGGATGAACTGTTTACAAAAAGCTCTGCACACAACATCCAGCACAAAGACAATAAAAACAGTGACAGTATATTGTAGAACTGAGGATGACTAACTAATGTAGCATTAACACAGGCCAAGGGAACAGGCAGGTTTAGAATGAGCACTGCACTAGTTTCTACCACATTCAATTTACATGTACTGTCATTGTACTGTCAACAAACACCAACTAGAATACCTTTATGTCAAGGAGTCATGTGATTCAGGTAGTATTACTAACAAAACACATGTGTTTCAGGAGTGGAGGTGGGCACTCCAACCCACTTCACCATCTTCACAAAGGGAGCTGGCAAGGCCAAGCCCGAGGTGCATTTCACAGCACCAGGCCCGGGAGAGGCGGTTCGTGACTTTGAGATCATCGATAACCACGATTACTCCTACACTGTCAAGTACACAGCTCTTCAACAGGTACTGTAGGCCACTGCTTGAGTCCAATACCATACCATTATCCCATATCAACAGACATTCATTCTTATTCTGTAGGGTAACATGACTATTTCAGTGACTCATGGAGGAGACCCCATTCCCAAGAGCCCGTTCCACATCTCAGTGGCACCACCTCTGGATATTGGAAAGGTGAAAGTAGATGGATTGGATACCAGTAAGTTACAAACACAAATTCTGTATATATATATATATATATATATATATATATATATATAAATATAATTAAGTCTTATAATGTGTATATAGTTGCAAAGTTCAAGTGTTTCATGAAGCTCCTTCTTACAGAAGTGGAAGTCGGAAAGGATCAAGAGTTCTCAGTTAACACAAAGGGCGCCGGTGGGCAGGGCAACGTAGGCGTGAAGATGACCTCACCCTCCGGTCGCCCGATTCCATGCAAGCTGGAGTCTGACAAAGCCAAAGGCGCTCACAGTGTGAAGTACATTCCCCCAGAGGAAGGACAGTACAAGGTTGATGTCAGCTACGATGGCAACCCCGTAATGGGAAGCCCCTTTGGGGTTGAAGCAGTGATGCCTGCTGATCCTTCTAAGGTAAAGTTCATGAAAGCTGAATGTTTTTCACTGAATGTTTTTCGCTGAGTGTTTTTCAATGAATGTTTTTCACTTAAATAACTTAGTTTGTTGCACCACATCTCAATAACTTACCTTACTTGCATTACAGGTGAGAGCCTATGGCCCAGGCCTGAAGGGAGGCATTGTGGGTAAACCTGCTCCATTCACTATTGACACAAAGGCAGCTGGGGCAGGTGGGCTGGGCCTGACAGTGGAGGGCCCCTGTGAAGCTAAAATTGAATGTCAGGACAACGGCGACGGCACATGCTCAGTATCCTACCTGCCCACTGAGCACGGGGAGTACGCCATCAATATCCTGTACGCGGAGCAGCACATCCCTGGCTCCCCCTTCAAGGCTGCAGTGCGCCCGGCCTTCGACCCCAGCAAGGCGACAGCGAGTGGTCCCGGTCTGGAGAAGGCCAAGGCAGGCGAACCAGCGACCTTCACTGTGGACTGCTCCCGAGCGGGCGACGCCGAGCTCACCATTGAGATTGTGTCGGAGACGGGGGTTAAGACTGAAGTGCACATCAAGAAAAGTGCAGAGGGGACCTTCTCTGTAACGTACACCCCATCCTTCCACGGCGCACACACCATCACCATCAAGTATGGAGGCCAAACGATTCCTAAGTTTCCCAAGGTGCTGCAGGTGGAGCCCTCTGTGGACACCAGCGGGGTGCACGTCTACGGGCCAGGAGTGGAGCCCAGAGGTACCAAAGAGCTGATGAGTTAGCAGTACATTTTTAGGGCTATCATACAGTTATAGTTTGTACTAGTACTAAAATGATTATTAAATGATGATTTGTTCAACACAAAAGCAAGTTTAATGCTAGATATAACATTTAGTCTCTCTAGTGTGAGTATTTGTTGCTTTTCCACATTTTTTATATTTAAAATTCATTATCTTTTGGCAAAACAAACCATTCGGAAAAAGGTCAGGTTGTGGGAATCTTATACTATTATCTGACATATTAAATGCTTAACTGGTAGTTGCAGCCCTGGTCTAGCAGAGGTATACAGATTTATGAGTGTTGGGACTTTGTTACTTCTTTCCGAAACAAATAGCTTGAAGGGGCTCTTCTGTGTCTAGGGGTCCTCAGAGAAGTCACAACCCACTTCATTGTCGACGCTCGCACCCTCAACAAGGCTGCAGGAAACCATGTGAAGGTTCACATCATCAGCCCCTCTGGCACCAACACAGAGAGCTTCATCACCGATAAGGGAGACGGCACATACAGAGTGGAGTACACAGCGTTCGAGGATGGTAGGAGTCATTAAATTCGTGCAATTAAAGAATCATGGGGTGGAAAGGCATTGTAAAGCAACGATGGATCTAGGACTCTCCATTGTGTTTTTTTCAGTGCTCGCAAAAGAGTTAACATTTACAAACCTACAGACTTTTATTTATCTGCTGTCAGTATACAGGATTTTGAATAGACAGCCTGTCTGAGAGTGTGCAAGGAGACAGACGGAGGAATCACTAACAGGTGCTTTATTGGGAATAAAGCAAAGGAGTGGGAGAAGAGAGAGAGCGAGATAGAAAGGTGTATAAATACATAATGATGCAGTGAAGCAAAGCTTTGAGGGGCAGAGACGCAGGCAGACACGCTCTGTTTTATAAATAGTGTGCTCTGGAACAGAAGCTCTTAACCAGGCAGGTATGTGTGCTGAAGGCTGCTGCCTGCCCACAGCAATATAGTAGGGAGGGGAGGGGTGAATGACAGGGGATATTAATAGAGACCTATAACACAAAGCTGAGAGATCACATAGCACTTCTCCACTAGCAGACACACTCTAATATCACAGTATTGTGACTGGGAATCTGGCATGGAGGCCTACAGAGGGGGCTCTGTCAGAGGAACGTTGTAACAGAATGATGAGTAGGGAACAGATGTAATTCTTTGTGCGTTCACCAGAACGCCTGTGCTAGAGACGGCATCTTTTATAAATAAACAGATGTTTATCTCCCTAAAAGGGAATTTGTCTCCCCCATAATTAAAAGCAAGTGGCAATAGCAAAATTGAGTTGCTTCATTTAAAGGATATTCAAGCAGAGAGATGTGATATCCTTTATTGAAGTATCTCTTTGTGTGTAGGAATGCATCTGATAGAAGTGCTTTACGATGACGCGCCCGTACCCAAGACTCCCTTCAGAGTGTCTGTGGTGGAGGGATGTGATCCCACCCGGGTCCGTGCCTTTGGCCCAGGTCTGGAAGGAGGAATAACCAACAAGTCCAACTGCTTCACTGTGGAGACCAGGTATTGATAAATCTCATTCAAAGGCGAAATTTCTTGGGAATTTACTCAAATAGGTGCGGAAAAAATAAGTTTTTGGTTTCCCTCTCAGGGGCGCTGGCACAGGAGGCCTGGGCCTGACCATCGAGGGAGCCTCAGAGGCCAAAATATCCTGCAAAGACAATAAAGATGGCAGCTGCAGTGTGGAGTACGTCCCCTTCACTCCTGGAGATTACGACGTCAACATCAACTACGGAGGTCACCCGATCCCTGGCAGCCCATTCCGCGTGCCAGTGAGGGACCCCGTGGACCCCAGCAAAGTGAAGTGCTCAGGTCCGGGTCTGGGCGGCGGAGTGAGAGCCCATATTCCTCAGACGTTCACAGTCGACTGCACCAAGGCTGGACAGGCCCAGCTGGATGTCAAACTCTACGGCCCAACAGGTGAGGACAATGGAAGCCCATAAACTGGTAAACTCTGATAAATATCACTGTCAGTGTATGTGTTTATTTACACAATGTCACAATTTCAGGTACCGTGGAGCCAGTAGGTGTGAAGAACAATGGTGATGGAACCCACACAGTTCACTACACCCCAGCTCAGGATGGCCCTTACACTGTCGGTGTCAAATATGCAGATAAGGAGGTCCCACACAGGTACAGCATGAGTTCAAAGAAAAGTAAAACTCAGCTCAGCACATTTTCCTTTTCTGTCTTTTTGCCCAGACTGTGGTTGGTAATTACACTGTCCTTCTTCCACAGCCCATTCAAGGTCATGTCTCAGCCCGGGCATGATGCCAGTAAGGTGCGTGCCAGTGGCCCCGGTCTGGACACCAAAGGTGTGTCTGCTAGTCTTCCTGTGGAGTTCACCATCGATGCTCGGGATGCTGGAGAGGGTCTACTCACTGTGCAGATCCTGGTGGGTTTGCAGCCACATTGATTCAAAGATTTAAAATGTATAAATTTATAAGCTGTCATCTTAAACAACTCCATGCCTTTGATTGACAGGACCCAGAAGGCAAACCAAAGAATGCAACCATCCAGGACAACAGGGACGGCACCTACACTGTGTCGTATGTACCTGACTCTACAGGCCCCTACACCATCACCATTAAATATGGCGGAGATGAGATCCCTTACTCCCCATACTGCATCCAGTCGCTGCCCACAGGAGACGCCAGCAAATGTCGCCTCACTGGTAGGAAAACTACTTTCAATTCATAACTGCAATGATCAATTTAATTAACTTACATATTTCAGTTTTTTATTCACTATATACTCAGTATAATATTTTCGACCCTATGTTCTTTTTCTTTCCAGTGTCGATCGCAGGACATGGCATGTGTAAGTAATCACTGTTTAGTTTAGAAAGATCTTCCAGGAGTCCGTGCTTCTGAGCCGCTCTGTTTACCTTCTTCAATCTCTGTCCTTCACAGCGAGTCTTCAGAAACTGCAGACCTCTGAGGATACTGTAATCACTGTGGATGCCAAGGCTGCCGGGAAAGGCAAGGTGACCTGTAAAGTGCTGACCCCACAGGGGATGGAGCTGGACATGGACGTGGTGGAGAATCGTGATGGGACCTTTGACATTTACTACACTGCCCCCGAACCTGGAAAGTATGTTATTACTATCCGCTTTGGGGGCCAGAACATCCCTAAGAGCCCCTTCCATGTGATGGTGAGTGAAACAGTGTTTTATAACCTGCTAACCTCCCCCTGTTTTCTGTGTATCCTTCACTGCCTTCTCAAAGAAAGGCCTTAAAAACACCCTAAGAAATATGTATAAAAGAAACCAACTATTTCTCCTCTCTCTGTACTGACAGGCCTCAAATGAGCCGGTAGCTCCCCGCGATACCGTGGATCCTCTCTTCCGCCCCGTTAACTTCCTCGTCCCCTTCACGCCACAGCAGGGAGAAATCACAGGTGTGACAAGCACCACTCACACTGAAACAAAATCCTGCACTCACACACAAACACACACACACACACACACACACACACACACACACACACACACAAACACACACATTTTGTTTAGGTCACTGCTGTTTAACCGTGCCGCTGTCATTTCCAGGTGAGGTGCGAATGCCTTCGGGCAAGACTGCTCGCCCTCATATCACTGACAACAAGGATGGCACCATCACTATCAAGTACCAGCCCATAGAGAGAGGCCTGCACGAGATGGACATCAAATATGACGGCAACCACATTCCAGGTCACAAACACACCACACTAGAAAGATAGGAAGTGACTGTCCCCTTTGAAATCAAGCTTGATTTTAATTCTTATTCTTGTCAGGGACATATGATAGATGTCTCATAGTGAGACACCTCTGCACACAGCTGTGGGTCTAATGACTGTTTGCCACTGATTCTATTCCCTGTAGGAAGCCCTCTGCAGTTCTATGTTGATGCTGTGAACAGTGGAGTGGTAACTGCTTACGGTCCCGGCCTGAGTTACGGCATGGTCAACAAGTCTGCCACCTTCACTGTGGTCACCAAAAATGCAGGAGAAGGTAAAGCACCTCATTCTGGGGATATTTGCTACTACACAGTGAATTTGTGTTAAATCACTTAACCTTTACAAACTGTGTGTATATTTTCTCCCCCTCAGGTGGTCTGTCACTGGCAGTGGAGGGTCCCTCTAAGGCCGAGATCACCTGTAAGGACAACAAAGATGGAACCTGCACTGTGTCCTACCTGCCCACGACTCCTGGAGACTACAATATCATCGTCAAGTTTGACAACAAGCACATTTCTGGCAGTCCCTTTACTGCTAAGATTACTGGTGAGGAAACAAATACAGCTTTTATACTGTTGATGTGTTTTTATAGAGGACATGTACCCTATAAATTACTTTTTAAGGATTGAAAAAGGTTTAAACCACTGTTATCTTGTCAAGGGGACGACTCCATCACCAGGACGTCCCAGCTGAACGTGGGCACATCGGCTGACGTGTCCCTGAAGATCACAGAGACTGATCTGAGCTCCCTGACAGCCAGTATCAGAGCTCCATCAGGAAACGAGGAGCCCTGCCTGCTCAAGAGACTTCCCAACAGACACCTCGGTGAGACTACCATTTGAGTAGATAAGACATTGTTGGGTTTCTGTAATGCATTTAGATTTTATTTTCCTGATTCTTTGTATTGACTTTTCTTCCCCTCCACTCCCGACCTCTTTCATGTTCACAGGTATCTCCTTCACCCCTAAGGAGGTTGGTGAGCATGAGGTCAGCGTGAGGAAGAATGGCTTGCACGTAGCTAACAGCCCTTTCAAGATCATGGTTGGCCAGTCAGAGATCGGCGAGGCCAGCAGGGTCAAGGCTTTCGGAAAAGGCCTCGTGGAGGCGCACACTTTCGAAATGGCTGAATTCTTCGTGGATACAAGAAATGCGGGTAAGATTTTAATGTTTCAGATTCCAAGCAAAACACAATTGGGAAAAGTACAAAGATAACAACAAATTATTCAAATTTTTTTCCTTCCTCCCTTCAGGTTACGGAGGTCTAGCATTGTCGGTTGAGGGTCCGAGCAAAGTGGATATTAACTGTGAAGATGTAGAGGACGGGACGTGCAGAGTGACATACTGTCCAACAGAACCTGGCAGTTACATTGTCAATATCAAGTTTGCTGAAAAGCACATCCCAGGTCAGAATCTTTTACTTGGAAAATATACTTTTTTTTAATAAAGATTATTCCCAATCAACTACAATGGCAATTGGTACAAAGCACATCTCCACCATGGCAAAACAGTCGCCTTGAATTCCATCAAGGTGCACAAGATGTCAAGACTTTATCGATACCAAATCCATAAATGTCGCATTTTCATCAAGATTCAGGAATTATTGTCTGAGAAAATGTTATAAATTTCCCAAAATGTGCTGTGTCATAATGTTAGAGAAGTAAAAAACTAAAAAATACTGGAATATCCTTTTAATCGGATGTTCACCAAAATGCAATGGGTTTTTTTCCGACCCATACCCCATCCTTCAATAAAGATGTGTTGAAATCTGTTCAGTTGATTTTGTGGAATCTTGCTTACAAACAAAAAAAACATTAAAAACAAAAAAAACGGCAGGGCTTAAAACATAACCTACTTGGCGGAGATATCAAACCATAGCATAATTTTTCTGTATTTGCATTCTTGCCATGCAGGAAGTCCTTTCACAGTGAAGGTGACTGGAGATGGAAGAATCAAAGAGAGCATTACCAGGAAGAGGCAGGCGTCTTCTATTGCCTCAGTGGGCAGCACATGTGGCCTGAACCTCAAAATCCCAGGTGAGAAGAGCAACCACTCAGAGGGGGTTAGAGGGCAGCAGGCATCAAAGAGATGAAACCGTTTCACACTCACATTTGTATTGTCAATGCGTTCTCAGGAAACTGGTTCCAGATGGTTTCAGCTCAGGAGAGGCTGACCAAGACGTTCACCCGCAGCAGCCACACCTACACCCGCACCGAGCGCACGGAGATCAGCAAGAGCCGCGGCGGCGAAACCAAGAGGGAGGTGCGAGTGGAGGAGAGCACCCAGGTGGGCGGGGGAGGAACCCCCTTCAGAGATGTGTTCGGAGACTTCCTGGGCAGGGAGAGCCTCAGCAGCTTCGCCGGCATCACGGCCAGACCTGAGGGTGAGAGTCTGTGAAGTTCAAACTCCCTTTATGAATTGCAGAAACACACTTGTTTTGTTTGTGTCTAACCTTCTGTGTTCCTCTGCCTCGCCAGTTGAGAGCGGCTCCCAGGCCATGACGGCTCAGGTGACCAGTCCCAGTGGGAAAACGGTGGACGCCGACCTCGTGGACGGAGGGAGCAGCACCTACAGCGTCCGCTTTATCCCTCAGGAGATGGGACCCCACACAGTCAATGTCAAATACAGAGGCCAGCACGTCCCTGGGAGCCCCTTCCAGTTTACAGTGGGCCCAATGGGGGAGGGAGGAGCACACAAGGTCCGTGCAGGAGGGCCCGGCCTGGAGAGGGGCGTGGCTGGAGCACCCTGTAAGTACTGTTCGAGAAATCGTTTTCATTATTTCTTCAAACACTAGCACACCCATCATCTGATCTACCTTTGTCTCACTTTCTTTAGCTGAATTCAGTATCTGGACGAGGGAGGCAGGTGCTGGCGGCTTGTCCATCGCTGTCGAGGGCCCGAGCAAGGCTGAAATTTCCTTTGAGGACAGAAAGGACGGTTCTTGTGGAGTCTCCTACATAGTGAAAGAACCAGGTAGAACTTCCTCTTTTGCATGTGTCATCCGAGTGTTGTGGCTCTCAAAAGTGCTCAACCTTTCAGTAATTCCTCCACACTTCAGTGTGAAGGTAAACAACCTGTCTGCTTCCCCCAGGTGACTACGAGGTCTCCATCAAGTTCAACAACGAGCAGATCCCCGACAGCCCCTTCATCGTGCCCATCGCTACACTCTCAGACGAGGCTCGCAGGCTCACTCTCACCAGCATTCACGTAAGATCTCCCGCGCTCAGTTGATACGAGCCAAATTATTTTGCGTCATTTAAAGTCATGTAGATGTTTCTGTTCGATAGCCCTTTGCCCTTGAAGTGTGCTTGAGTGCCGGTGTCTGAGCAGTGTCATCGACTGTAACTCTGCAATGCTGGCCAGCGATGAAGGGCTGGATTAACTGTCCTTGTGCTTAATGTGGGTCAACACAAGCTGTGCTATGTGTGGGCAGCAGGCTAGTCCGTGTGACTGTGTTTCTGCGTAAGAGGAAAGAAAAGGCGATAAAAGAATTCTGCGACGGATCACACTGTTGGTCTCCTCACTTCACGGATGCTTGTTTTTTTTCAATTACAGTTGCCAACAATACTAAAAACATATAGTTGTAGTCCACCTCAATGCCTCTTCACAGTATTTAATTTTTTCTGCCACTAGACGCCCGGTGAAGAACAATTTGAAACGTTTAAAATGTCACGCTACCTCTCATATCTTCGAGGACCGCTCTGCGGCCTGTGGGGTAAAAAACACTGAATGCCTCGTTGTAAACTTTGACCTTTTCTGCCTCACACACCCAACCACTCGATCTATTCTTGTTCAGGCATGATGAGTCACACGCGTTGTGTCCCTCAGGGTGCGGGCACACACACACTCACACAGTCACACACACACACACACACACAACACAATTCCACTGATATCCTGATGATATCCCCTATCTCTTCTAGGAGAAGGACTTGAAGGTGAACCATGAAGCCTCCTTCATGGTGCAGAGGAACGGCACTCGAGGTGTAGTCGACGCTAAGGTCCACACCCCCTCGGGCTCCTCTGAGGAATGCTATGTCACTGAGCTTGACAGCGGTACGCACCAAGTACAATACAGCACAATTCAGTTTAAGTTATGTTCCAGAGTGCTGGATGCTAACATCTCCACCTCCCTTTTTCACGTTTTTCAGACAAGAGTACAATTCGCTTCATTCCGCGGGAGAATGGAGTTCACTCCATCGACGTCAAGTTCAATGGATGCCACATTCCTGGAAGCCCCTTTAATGTAAGAGTGGGCGACCTGGGGCTGATTGGAGACCCTGGCATGGTGACAGCACATGGTGCTGGACTACAGGGAGGAACCACAGGTAGAGATCATCACCACTTCTAAAAAATTGACCGAGTGAATATAGTTTGATTGAGTTTTTCGATTTTCAGATTACATAAGGTACCAAAACTAATCGGTTTTCCCTCTTGACTCTTCTAGGTGTATCCTCAGAGTTTGTGGTCAACACCTGTAACGCGGGCCCGGGCACTCTGTCCGTCAACATCGACGGGCCGTCCAAAGTGAAGATGGACTGCCGCGAGAGTCCCGAGGGCTACAAAATCAACTACACCCCAATGGCACCGGGCAACTATCTCATCACCATCAAATACGGCGGGCCGCAGCACATAGTGGGCAGTCCGTTCAAAGCTAAAATCACAGGTCCGCTTCACAGTCATTCTCCCATCTGATCTGTGGATCACAGATGACAAGTGTCTTATGAAACCAATGTTCCTCTGAAAAAAAAAGTGTGGAAGTCAGAAAAATGTTGTGTCATCTGCGTTTCGACTGCTGTCTTTTTTTTGGCACGGCAGCAATACCCTCCTGTCACTTCTCAGTGCAGCTTTTTTTAATACTTTCGAGATTGAAAAGAATTCCCATGTGTCCTGAAAGTTAACTTTATTAGAAAGTAGTATGAAATATTTTCCTCTATGAGCTCAGGCTGGAGTCCTCGCCTAGCCTCCCTCATATCTCTGTCAATGCTGAATGTTTTAAGTAATGTCTTTATTGAGCCGCGGATCACATTAGATAACCGTCCTCTCTCGGGGTCTTCTCCATCTTCTAGGTGCCCGGCTCTCAGGGGGACACAGCCTCCATGAGACCTCTTCTGTCTTGGTCGAAACAGTTACCAAGTCTTCAAAAGTGGGTGGGGCCTACAGCGCGTCCTCCTCCTCCTCCTCCGCCATCTCAACCAAACTGACATCCGACGCCAGCAAGGTGGTCTGCCACGGAGCAGGGCTGACCAAAGCCTTGGTGGGACAGAAGAATACTTTTACAATTGACAGCAGCAAAGCAGGTGAGACAATCATCCACATAAGGACATAAGACAGAAACACGTTGTATTTGAATCGATCTGGAATATATGTCTGTCTGTATATGACTCACATATTTCATGAACCGTATATCTTATCAGCTTCACGATTGGCACGTGTATTGTTCACGACCCAATGAAGTGCCGGGTTGAATTTGGTGCGATTCGGATACGTTCAATATTAGAAAACTGTAAATAACAGGCGACCCGCGCTTTGTAGCTCCGGCAGCTGGGACACATACGTAAGTGACATTGTCAAGGGTATCCACGACAACGGGCCCGCTCCAATAAGGGGCCTTGCCTACTTAGTCGAGCTTCACTGAACTTTGAATAAATAGATGAACAGCTCCTTGTGCAGCAGTGGTGGTGAGGCTTCAGTCTTCAGGTCCTTCAGCCAATCCAAACTCTCAGAATTTAAATCTGGCAGTTCACTAGTATAGCAAAACCTTGAATCCATTAATAAATGCATGGAGAGGATATAAAATCATACATTTGTGCGCTTTGAAAAACAAAGAGCTGCCAGACAATACAATGCTGCAGTAGAGCTGAGGCTAGCTTCAGAATCAGGTGATAATATACAAACTTTACTTAAACTATTATCATTCCTTCTCTTTCCAGGTAGCAACATGCTGATAGTGGGCGTGCACGGACCCACCACTCCCTGTGAGGAGGTGTACGTCAAGCACATGGGCAACAAGCTCTACAACGTCACCTACACTGTCAAGGACAAGGGCAGCTACACCGTCATTGTCAAATGGGGAGACGACAACGTCCCCGGGAGCCCCTACAAAGTGGCTGTGGCCTAAAATAAACTGTCCCGATATTCCAAATCACTGTCCGCTGCTGACCCACCAGCCTTTTACTGGACATGTGCACGCATCAATCCAACTCTCCGGTACTTCTGCTCCCCAACGGATTTACTATGTACTCAACATGCACTAAAACCTGCAAGAACATTTCGCTTACGTTTTTTTATTGACGATAGAATATCTACTGTGCCAAAGTTTTGTATTAACCCTTCATTACATGAAAACTAAGCATCCACGTTCAGAGTGATGTAAGGGCTTAGAGTCTTTTTAGTGTTGTCGGTCCATAAACTTTCTCCTCCTTATTTGTTGTGCTGTAAAACAAATAATACACATAATATATGAAAGTTGAGAAATGCTGGAATAATCAGAAGTATTAACGTGTGGTGCAATATGGTTTTGTATGGTATAAGAATGAGAAATTGATTGTTGTTTTTTTTTGTTATATTAACCTTTTTTTTGGTAAGTCTTTGCAGACCTAATAAAGATTTCATTGCTTCCTTCCCAGATGAATGTGATTGAGTTTATTCGGTCTCTCATGGAGCTGGTATACGCTTTGCTAGCTCAGCAGGAGACGTCTTTTACTTTGTGGATCTTCATAATTTAATTGTAGAGCTATTTTCTGACCACTGCTGGCTCATCCTTCCGAGCAGCTGTCCGGATATCTTCTCCTGCTCACAGGCGCTCTTAGCTGAGCGCCTTGTCCTGGTTTAACCCTTCATTTACCTCTGACATCAATGTTGGGTCATCATTTAGTGTTGCATTCATAAAATAGTCCCCTGGTCCACTCATTTACATCCTGCGCTTGTCGAGATGCAATCACAAGATGGCAGCATAGTCAAGCTCTGCTCTGCATCCGCGTCTGGACCACATACACCAGTACAAAATATCCATTGTTCCCAGTGAAGATTAACTACATCATCCTCAACACAAGGGAGCCTGCAGAGCGTAGAAACCAGAGGCATCAGCTTCCTTTTGTGTGTGTAATTAATCCTGTTGGATCAGAGATGGAACACAAGTGGTTTCTGTTGTGGCAGCGTCATGGGGCAGGCCCTGCTGATGCACACGTCAACCAGAAAGAAGGGAGGTTCTGCTTGTGCTGCCTTGCTTGTATGTGTGTGTAATCACTCGTGTCTCCGCCATTGCCTGTGTGTGTGTGTGAGTGTGTGTTCTGCCTGTCCTCTGCGTGGTCTGCAGTCCTCGGTCCCTCAGTGAGTCAACCACCCAGCCTCCACTCGCTGACACACACACACACACACTCAGACTAGTCAGCACCAGTACCATTCTTCACAGAGAGGAGCCTATAATTAGGTGCTAATTTTCTCTGGTTCCACTGTGACATGATGCTAGGGGCCATGGCGAGGCAAGACAGAGTGAGTGGGTGCGTTTGATTAACAGTGGCGAGAGCTCGACTCCGGACCATCTGGACAAGTGGCTGCCACACTGAAGTTGGGACCAGTGCAGGGCCCACCCACGTCAGTCTGTCTTACCCGTCCTGCTCCTCCGGACCAGGACCCAGGCGTCTGTCCACCAAAACATGTTTATCTCAAGTGGTTGCCAAGTGAATCACAGAGATGCGGCTCCTCGCTATGCAGACAGCAGCGATCAAGCAAATAGAAAGAGAGGGGGCGATGCACAATTGTGGTGATGGTGGTGATGGGGGATGTGGATTAGAGGAAGAGAATGGGATTTAAAGAATCCAGATGGAAGAAAGGGAGACAGACCGGAGCACAGACGCACAAAAAACACAGGAACAGACAAGTGTTTGAGACAACTTGAAAACACACAGATACACCACACATGTACACACACACACACCACACACACACACACACACACACACACACACACACACAGACTGCATACGAATCAATCGGTGCTCCAGATTCATTTAGGACATGCTAATGCAGTGTATTGCTTAACCTTCAAAGCCATCATAAATGTTGGACTTAGTGCAACGGGTGATGTGTTATTAATTCTCTTCTAAAGGGGGATCAATGAGGGGGTGTGGTTGCCACGGAGATGCTTCTCTCTTACATCTCTCTCATCCCTATCGTTTTTCTCACTCTCTCTCCCACACGTACACACACGTACACACACACCCACCCCCCACACCACACACACACACACACACACACATTGTCTCCCTCTCAGAAATCTGGATTATTTTTAGGGTAAAATTTTGTAAAGGAATGCCCACAGACGCTTTTGAAGTTATTGCTCTCAGGGCAAAAATCTCGTTCTCTAGCTCGGCCCTACATGCTGACTGCTGTTCCCACTCGCTCTCTCTCCCTCAATCTGATCCAGCCTCTCACTCCCTCACGCTCTCTCCCTCCACCCCTTCCCCCAATTTAATTTTTCCCTCCCTCTCTCTAAATTCCAATCAATCTAAGCCTCTGCAGATCCAGTGGTTTATTTCTCGTCTCACTTCTTCCCTTCACCGGGAGCCTTGTCCGCGGGCCTGCTTCTTCTACCTCTGACCTTTATTTATCAGCGCGGCCGCTCTCTCCAGCTCAGATGGAAATCTGTATAGATTGTGTCACAAGACATCTTGAAGCAGATGAAGAAAAGAAAAAAAACCCAGAATTTTTCCATGGCTGAGCGAACAGACAAACAAACAGCTAAACTAATGTTTGCACAAACAAATGGCTGCCTGGTTGGATTAATGAATGGACATGTAGAGTCAGCGGAGGGAGGGATTGTTGTAGGAATTCATACATTCGGTTTCCAACCAAGCCCCAAGGCCCTGGTATGTAATTGCTTCATGCATAGTTGATACACTGCATAATCAACCAAATACACTGGATTTCTCTGGGCGGCTCTCGCATTCGCAGGCCATCGATGAAGTTCTGATTTCTTGGGAGGAGTCTTATAATGGAAAGACTAGTTTGTATCTGAGTGCTCATCCCTCTCCCTGCAGATACACACAGGAGGAGTGAAAGGTATGCAGCCCGATGGTTGAATTGGGACCATGATGTGTTTTATTCATATAGAACAAAAATGAAATATTCATACCCGAGTGTAGTTGTTATGCTTTCCTCTGTGTCTCCTGCTTCTCATGTACACACAACCTGATGAAAAAATCGGACGGACTGTGGCCTCAAATTGGTTCCCTTCACATAGGAGTGTAAAAACAATGCAAATGCATGGAGCGAGTTCCCACGGGGCGTCAGCAGATTGTGCAGCATGCAAATGCATGCAGCATGAAGCTGGTGCTGTATACCTACCTTCAACTCACTGCAGGAAATCTCAACATGCTGCACCGTATAAAAGTATGGATTTCTGTTGACGGAAGCCTCAGACAAGAGATGCATGCCAAAGACCTCCACCCACCCCAGGATATGATTCTCACACAGGAACTGAAGAGCAAACGCACACACACAAGAGCACACACATTTTCTTCCATAGAAATACATAGGAGACAAATAAGCTTGACTAGTCATTCACGCTCACAGGCTTACACACCCAGGCTGCACCCTGCAGGAAAAGTAACAGCATGGTGCGAAATGGTTTGGCTTCATGAGGTGAATGAACAGCAACAGCCCCAGGCAGGAAAAATGATAGGAAGGTAAGCCCTCCTTTTGTATGAGGAAGGTGTGCTCCCACTTTCCTTTTGTGGAGCAGCAGGGACATGTCAGGGGCAAAGTCCCCATGTCTCCATCTCTAATTGGAGCGTATCCCTCTGCCCCATCCCCATCGCACTACGGTGGAGGCAGGATGCTGTGCTAATGGTTGGCCCCCCCTGCGGAGTGCATGTCCTTGTTGTGCCGACTTGACTGTGGCCCACACTGAGGTTGGACTGGGGATTAGAGGCAAATCAGAAAATTTGTTTGTCCTCTCCAAGTGGGGCTGCAAAATTCAAGGAGAGAGAGACCGACCGTGGCGGTGATGGAGTGGATTGGATCGGTGCGACAGATGTGTGTTAGTGTGACTGATGTGTTCTGGGTGAGCAGGCTGCGCTGGGTCACCAACACCTGGAGAACGGACACAAGCACCAACCATAGGAGTGCCTGTGTGTTAACTGACGCTGCCTTTTTTTTACAATCAGTGTCCAAGAAGGGGCGAGCGGCCGAGTCAAAGGCCACGTTCTGGGATGCGACTTTGGTGAAGATTTAGAAGAAGATAAAAATGTCGTAATTACCTGGGCTAAATTGGAACTGTGGCTGCTCAATGGGCTGTAAACAAGGTTACTCTAGTCCCCTTGGGGTAATTGTTTCAAATGCCTGCAACAGTCTGGTCCAGTGATGGCAAAATTGGAAGGGGTGGTATCCAGTAATTTCTCAGACCGCTGAAGCATGCCCTGTGTGTAGGCTGAAACTCGGGCTGATTTGAAATGGAAGCATAACTTTTTGTTCCATTTTACTCTAAGTATTAAAGTCACTGGTCTCAGTCAGCTTTTAACCCAGAGATGATAGGGTCCTGTGGGTCAATGGGCACTCCCCGCATTGCTTTTTACATTTCAGCGAGTATGTCAATTCCTATTACAGCTAATTTGTTCAGCCGCGGCCACAGTGCTCCCGTATAAATCATGTTGTATTAGAATATGTACACAGGTGGTTAAATCTATCTTCTGCTGGGAGGAAATAGCACAACTGAACAGAAATACATGCCCACCTGCAGATGGGCTGCCTGTTTGACAGTGGCCTAATGGAATTCAGAGCACACTCGCAGAAATTCACTAATTCATCACAACATCTGGCCAAGCTAAATAATACTGTGGCCCTTGAGCTTTGAAAGGGCGACATGTCTGCAAATATTAGAGCAGATTGACTGTTTACAGCCTAAACAAGCGTTTGACTTAATTGTTGAATCTTAATAGCAGCAGGCTGCGGCGCCGCGTGGTGTGATGTCGTGTCCGTCCTGCAGGCATGACCACAGGAAGGCTGCAAACAGACGAGTTATTCCTCTGATCTCGGTAGCCCACTCCTCAGCCTGTGTAGCTGGAATTCACAACCACGACCTCGCCGCTGTGATCCTCCCCTGAATTCCAATCCTTCTCAGCATTCTGTCCTTTGTATCTCACTGACTGAGGCACGGCTCGATTTGATGCATCCATCTCAGGGAGAACCCAAGCTTGTTTTTTATCAAAGTTTGATTATAACACCTTCGCCTTTGAATCTGGCAGCTGAACACTGGGCCGCGTGTGAGATTGAGAGATGAGAGGAATCACAATAAATGTGCCGCTGCAAACTGATCGCGGGAGAACGTCATTTTTCCTCTGTTGCATGATGAGCCAACGTACTGTACTGCAATGCTGCTGTGTGCACAGGCCACGAGGAGTACATACATTAAAACACCCACACACATGGACACACACGCATACATGCACAACACACCCCCACGAGTTGTTTCATCACGATTGCTTGAAAATGCATGCGTTGCAGGTACTCTGTCTTCCCGACGTGCTCCCAGCCGTGATTAATAATTTGCTGCATACATTATTTAGAATCTCTAAACTAGATGCCTGTTTATTAACATGCATTTTACATTATCATATAGGCTCAGGCCACATTAGTGTCATGTAGGCACACCATGGGCTCCCATGAATTTAATCAAGCATGTTGTCTTTGGTGTGTACAGGCGTGTGCTGCCGGCTGCTCATGAAGACATCATGCCCACGAATGTCATTAAGATTTTACATACATCGGCCGTCTCACGTCGCGGGGTAGATATAGTCGACTTTAGAGGGAGGACAAATCTGTCGACCGAAATGATCATGGCAGTGATTATCGCAGGAAATCAATCTGAGATAATTTAATGAAAGCAAGCTCTGCTCTATATCCAGGATACTGCAGCTGCTGCATTGATTATCACATGGTGACATTTACATAGAAGATGTGAAATGATGATGAGATTTCTTTTCACCATTAAAGGCATACAGGCCTTTTTTTTCGATAGTCAATTCACAGTTTTTCATTTTGCTTGATTCCTGTCATTGCTTAAGAACGTCTTTATTGCTGTGTTTATGGACCTTGCTGATGTAAGCATTCAGCCCTAACTTTGACCTTAAACCTCATCCATCAGAAAACACTGATTACATTGATTCAGCTGCGGTTTACAGCTTCAAACGGCCTGTGGATCAATGTGGACATCTTATGAGGTTCCTATTCAGTGTGCTATGATCACAGCACTCCATTATATCTGTTGATAAGTTTGGATTATGGTGCGTTTCTTAAAACCTGCAGTAATTAACTGTAGGTCTTTAGACTACAGAACTGGAACAGCTTAGACAGGCGAGAAAGAGAATCTGACTCTGCACTACCTCTCTGTTATATGGACTGTTTTTACCCTCCAGCTCAGTTCATTGCATGGATTTTATGGCCCCTGCTACTTGCTATCTGCCTTGCACCAAACAACAGACACATGCGGTGTGTAAATACGTAACTGCACATCTACTTTGTAAGGTGATAATAAGTAAAGGCTCTGTTAACACTTATTTCTGCTGCCCCGAAATGCACAGAAAAGCACATTTAATCATACAGTACATCCTGTTCATTCTTTTATAGTATCCAACAGTCCCCTTCTGAAACCACACAAACATTCACTAGATCCAGATTCTCATTTGGATCTTCACCAGATTGTACAGACTCGTACATATCTCACAGTGTTAGAGAGAGTAAAAATATATTCCTGTATCCACCACCTGATCCAAAGCTTCACCGAAATGAAATGTGTTATTTTCCCTGACCCATGAGACATCTTTCACCCTAGATTCACGATAATCTGTCCTCTAGTTTTTTTGTAATCCTGCTATGACGAAAACACAACCTCCCTTGCTGAGATAATGAGTAATGTGACTTGGATCAACCTTACATTTAATTTCACAGCATCAGAAGACTCGTTGTCATGTGCATGTGTAACGCCTCTCTCCCACTACCCAACATTTAGAGGAACATTTACTTTGACTTGACAGAGCAGGGGTGAAGGAGAGCTTACAATTATGCCATTATTCCCAGTGTGTCCTGTGAGACTAAATACTTCAAATCCATTAGAGAAAAAAAAACGTGAATTAATCTGGTTCATTTGAAAGGGATAATAAACCCTGTGTAATGAGCATTATATGGACGTGAGTGGCAGCTCCTCTCGTGGACTCTAGGTGCATAGAGTAGGATAGAGAATGAGGGAGACATGTGTGTGTATGTGTATGTGTGAGCCTGTGTTGCTGTGTATGCTCATTTGTGCATGTGTTGTCTGTTTATGTGTTTATGGATTTGTCCCTCGAATGGGTTGGGGGATGGACTGGAGATGTGTGTGTGTGAGTGTGTTTGTGTCTGTGTGTCTGAGTGTGTGTGTGTGTGTGTGTTGTGTTAGTGTTTGCGTGTGTGTGTGTCTGTGTGTCTGTGTGAGTGTGTGTGTGTGTTTGTGTGAGAGTGTGTGTGTGTGTATGCGTCTGTGTGTGTGTCTGTCTGTAAGTGTGTGTGTGTGTGTGTTTGTGTGTGTGTATGTGTGTGTGTGTGTGCATGTGTGTGTGTGTGTGTGCGTGTGTGTGTGTGTGTGTGTGTGCGTGTGTGTGTGTCTGTGTCTGTCTGTGTTAGTGGGTGTGTGTGGGGGTGTGTATGTGTGTCTGTCTGTGTGTGTGTGTGTGTGTGCGGTGCTGTGAGTGAGTGGGTCTTGGTGGTCTGTCTGTGTTAGTGTGTGTGTGTGTGGGGGTGTGTATGTGTGTGTTCAAATTCGCCTGTTGTGATCCAGTCCCAGCTGTGTCTCATTAACCGCTGTCATTTTAATCCTCTTAGTCAAATCCCATAATTTTGTCCATCAACAAAAACATAAGCAACAGGGCAGCGATTAGGCTACCCTGCTCCAGCCATTCAAACTGGAGGAAGTCTAGATAGAGTTCAGTCACATCCGCCCTTGTGTTATGTAAAGCATTCAGGGGCCGTCCATTACATTTTTCATCGACCAGACTTTGGTGCAAAACCACTGTTAATCAGGTTTGGACTGCGCAGAGTTCTAGGGGCTGAGAGGATTTGCTGATCCTCGTCTGCAGCCGCTCGTCTGCAGCCGCTCTGTGGATGACGAGCGGTTTTCGTTCTGTTGCAGGAAACCTCTGGATTCCTGCAGTCAAATTCCGGTTTACCCGTGTGGATTTATTTGAAAATGTATGACTGATTCAGTCTCCCCGTGGCCTCGCAGTCCTCTCCCTGCCATCATGAAAGCTATTTTCTTCTCCTTCCCTGCAGTGACAGCTGGTGTGTGCTCCTCACCAGCAACACTTCAGCTCAGACCAGCTCTATGTATAGATCGCCTTCATTGAAAAAGCCTATTTCGGGGGGGCTCTTGCAGCTATGAATATAAGAGCAACATTCTGCCATGCTTTATTTCCAACGCAATCGCCTCTTCCCCTTCCAAATGAGTCCAATAATGCTGCAATGCGCAAGCTCTGCTGGGTACATAAAATCCAACTTCCTTTGTGAGGAGAAACTCCACATGATTGTCCAAATGTCAAGCTGTCCCCCGAGAGGCATTGTAATGTACACACAGCTCGTGGTTGGTTTTAATTGTGACATTTATGAGACGTGGGAGAGCAACGTTTGTCCTCCCTCTCTCCTGAGACAAAGCTACTCCAGAGGATTTCTCTTTTTTTCCAACCGGCGTGAATTGTCCATTAATTGACGGTACGACTGGTGAATCGATCTGTCAGGTAGTATTTTCTCGAGCTGCAAATGAGTTTTCCTGGAAGTTGTTAAAGTAGCTATATGAGAGGGGGTGCAGCGTGTCTCTCTGTGAGGTGTATATGATAATGCCACACTGTGTTGCCATAGCTTCCCATGATGCCCATAAGTTCAAATCAACACATTGCAATTACCATCTATTCCTCAGTGTTGCGGCTGCCTGTAGAGTTAGGACAAGCTTCACTGCTTTATTCTCCCGTATGTCATTCCGGGGCTGAAAAAACAAGATTAAATTGGTTCTGCTCAACTATTTGCTGTCAGCTAAAAGTAGATGGTTCAGCCTCAGAGAAGAAAAGTGTCCTGTGAATCTGCGACCAAACAATCAGTCAAACAGACAATGGAGGCGTGCGAGTGCATAGGGAGATGAACGCGCACAAACTCACACGCCAAGAAATTCACGCACACGCTCACAATGCATGATGACACACAATCGCTAAACGCGCAAGCAGTAAAACACGCGGACCACACAGTCAAACATCTGTGGCGTGTCAGAAGTCTGTCATTTCTTGTTTGGAAGATGTGAAGGCCGGATTTGTGACCTTTGTTGTGACTGCGAGGCTTGTTTCTCCCTCTTTGGAGAAGATGATTAATTTCAGTTATTTACATTACTGCCCCGCAGGCTCCACAACAGGCTTCACACATTTGTCATTTCCACTGCACTGTTTTTCAAATGGAAAATTAAATAGAACTTACAGCCTCCTGGCTCCACCTCGCCAAGACTCTTTAAAGCATGGAAGGATAAAAAACAAAAATGTATTTGCTCATAATAAAAAAAAAGCCACGTCAACATAGCGCTGCAGCAGTCGCACAGTGCAGAGTCGTTTGGCTCCAGTAAACAATATAATCTTGGGGGCTATGAGGTGCTACACTCTAACCAGTCCCACACTGCTCCTGCTTAATTAGAGCTCTGATTGGATGGACACAGTCCATAAAACAGCCATAACACTGGTTCAGTCCAGCTGCAGATCTGTACGGCTTTTTTAACATTGGTTTATAGCCGTCGGAAACCATGACATCCCCAGATGTCTGTCTGTGTATGCTTCCCCCAAAACACACACTAACACACACAAACAGACACACACAGCTAGGTGAAGAAAAACCTCACGAATTTATGTTCACCCTGTTCTCACTTCCTCTTCCTCTCCTCTCTTCCAGCAGTTCAGGGCTGATTTCTCTCACCTCCTGGGAGTGTGGCAGCAGAGTAAAAGAAGTGAGAGGAGGAAACAGGGAGTTAAAGGGAAAGTGAGAAAAGACCTGAAGGTGTCCTGAGAGCGGATTTCACTTTATGGAAAACGCTGCGACTAATCCTCAGAGTGTCACTGCACTCGCCGCATCGCAAATAAGAACTTTTCTTTGTGCGGCTAAGTACAGACAATTCCCTGCTTCCCAAGACGTGACTGTCTCGGTCCCCCCCCCCACCCCCCCCCCACCCCTCTTCCTCCCTTCATTGCTCACACAGCCTCGGAGAAACAAACAAAAAACAGTAACAATCAACCGTGCGCCTTGCTTTTTCATGACCATCATTAGCTCCTACCAACACAATTAGACTTTTTTATGCTGTTAAAAGAAAAACAGAAACAAAGTAGCTCTTCTCATCATTAGGATCCGCTGAGTTTCACAGCAAACGGTCTGATTGGAAAACCGAAGCCTCTGATGAGCCGTAAATGAGTTATGGTCATTTATGCCAATCGAAGCTCCATGCCACACATGACTCGTCCTATGTCGAACAAACACTTTATATCCCAATGAGAAGCGCGGGCGTTTGCTCCCTGGGGTTGTATTACTACAGCTGGCCTGCAGCTATGATCATAACTTAACATCCCCCATAATGGGCTTGGCCTTCTAAGTAAGCTGACCTGTTAGACCTGGGACTGCTTGACGCTGGTAATCACACACGTGAGTCATTCAAATGAGCATGATTAGCCTGTAACAAGCTGGAAGAGTGAAAGGAGGTGATTAGACGACTTCGTGCTGATTCATCTTCCAGGGGGGGAAAAAGAAAACCCAAACCGCTGCAGGTGAACATTTGTGTTGCTTTATGCAGTAATAGCCCTGATGATGTTTATACTCGTGGTGGAGAGCCCAACTATAATGAGAATCTTAAACTGTAATAAAATGTGGTTTTACTACTCCTAATTCAGACAGAAGGCACTCCACGCCACAGTGAAAATGGAAAGACTGTTATACTGTCGTGTCTGCTCAGGCACATCAGAAAGTCGTATTGTATTTAATATTAGCGGTTCACTTTGGGTCGCTTACCTACTGTTTATTTCAGTCTCTTGTTTAATTTAACCACACACTTATGTTGTCAGCGTAGCCCCTGAGCTACGCTCAAAGCCACAGCGTTGCCCTCTGGCTTTTTTCTCCCTTTGCAGATAAAGAAACCCATGGCTTAGCATATCAAAATGTTGCTCTTTAATGTGGCAGGTTTATTTATAGAGCGGAGGATTTATAATTATTTTAGCATCACAAGACACACTGGATTGTGTCATTCTAAAGCTGGTACGCTCTACCTGCCGTCCTAACATCTGACAAGTGACTCCAGGCACTTTGCTGTGCGGTGTGGGCCAGAGTCCAATTCTGACACTCTGTGTTTTTGTGAGATTTCAATCACGCCCGCTGTCCAAACTTTTTCCATTTAGATATTCATGAGTGTAAACACATACCTTAGCAATCGCTTACACAGCCGCTGTGGATGCACAGCTCTTCGATTAGCCACCAAACATACATCAAAAACTTTAACAGCCTCTGATAGTTTCCTCTCTCTCACCCGCTCCCTCTTTTTCTTCAAGTAGGTCTGATTCCAGAGCAGCCGGATCCAGATCTGACTTACTCAGCAATTATTATTATTATTATTATTATAACTACTATTAACTGGTGCTGCTATCATTAATAACATAATAACATCTCATAGTGCAGTGCCAGTTCTAAACCTGCCTGTTCGGAATGGGCTGTGATCTGGAGCTAGTTCAAAATTTGTCCTTGTCATTAGTGAGTCCTCCTCAAACAATTACAATACAATAGAAAGTGGCAGTATACTTCTAATTGTTTGAGGTCTGGAAGTTTCGCGCAGAGCTTTTAATAACAGTCCTCGGGGCAGAGTGAAGTTTTTGATCATTCTACCTGGTTTATCTGTGAGGACTATTATACTCAATGTTTTTAGTTAAAAAATTCCTTCATGTAACTGAATTTGCTTCATTGCTTGTGGCTTATAAGTTTGGATTATTGAGTCAACTCCTGTTTTTTTCCAACAATCGACCCAATCTCTGTGGAAACTGGACACATGACAGTGTGAGTGTTCCAGGTGACCGTTCTGCAGTTAACATGGAGTGAATAACAGAGTGTGACTTGATTGTGCGTTTGCCTATTTTGCAGGCCGCTCACAAACGCACTCACCCACGCCCAAACACAAATTTCATAATGATCTTTCACTCAACTTGAAAAACTTGCGGAGCGCCAAGACAGTTCCAGCCACCAGCGCTATTAATAACATGTTAATGATGTATATCTGCTTTGAAATTCTAATATTTTTGTAGGGGCTCAATTTCTAAATCCATCACTGGTGTATGTGTGTGTGTGTTGGGGCGGGGGAGGTGGGGGCTGGGGAGGTGTGCTCGTATGTAGCTGAGGAATTATCGGAGCAAGGCCCTTCTCTGCCTGTCTGTCATTACAACACTGTCAGATGTGCTTTGGCCGGGGGGGCTGTTAACGGGAGCACAGGGACTTATCTTCTCAGCTGTAAAATGATTTTCTGTCTCTCCAAGAGATACTGGGAGTGTGTGTGTGTGTGTGTGTGTGTGTGTGTGTGTGTGTGTGTGTGTGTGTGTGTGTGTGTGTGGGGGGGGGGTATCAGTGATCTGAGAGTAATTAAGATATGGGCTCACATCACACAAGGGCTTTGCATGTGGGAGATGAGCAGATAAAATTGAACGTGAAGTAGTTGAGTTTAAAAGGAGGACTATGATTAATTACAAAACTCTCAAAGGGCCGTCCACCCCCTCTTGAATTGAACCGCCGTCCAATAGCAGCTGCTTCAGAGCTGATGACCTTGACACCTTTCCTTTATCTGTAATAGGCAGGTTATCTCGTTATTCATGCAGCTCACCCATTCATTTGCCATATAGCTCTTTCTGCATGCCTGAAATATGTCATTATCTCTGTATCAAGCTGTTCCATGTAAAGATTTCCTTTAGAGGGTAAGACAATCGCCTGCTCAGTGGCACTTGAACAGAGTTTATGACACATAGACTGCACATCTGCACTGGTCTCATCCTTTTGAATTGAGACTCTTCTTTCTGGAGATGCTGATTGCAAGTTTGCCTCATTAATAACTTAACTCCCTTGCTCAGAAACCCTGACCCTAACCCACACATGTTTATTAGATATATCTGCAGCCTGAGGTGATTGAATCACAAAGACTGTAAATGAGGAAACAACTTCCCTCGCCCCAAGTGAAGTAACCAAATCCGCCTAAACCTACAGCTCCACAGAAACTAAATCAGAAGAAAATTACAATTCACCATTAAATGGGGTTGTTCTGTGCCGGACTAGGCTATTTCTACCTATTTCTGAGTAGTTGCCAGGCAACCAGCAGAGAGCACTGGAAGGAACTGCCCAATGCAATAAATGATCAGTAACTCCAAGGTAATCGTAGTAATTGCCATTTTCATGATTTGTTTTAAACTGAGAGGTATACAATGTTGATTATGGCGTTTAGAGGTGCTCGTAGGTGGTTTGTGAACTTTGGAAAGAGTCAAGCTGTGTCCCTCTGTCTCCTGCCTTGTCCTAAAAGGTGTATATCTATTTAACGCTTTTCTAGTCTTGATGATCACTCAAAGGGCTTCACAGGACAGATCTTTCCATTCACCCACACATTCATACAGTGGATCTATCTTCTCTATCTTCTCCCATCAGGGGCAATTTGAGCTTCAGCATCTTGCCCAAGGACACGTCAGCATGTGGAATGAGAGAGAGTGTGATCGAACTGTCAACCGTCTTTTCAGTGGACGACCCTCTCCACCCCCAGAGCTGTGCCAAATATATTAAACATATAGAAATGATAATTGTGTTTGTTTGTTTTTTTATCTAAATCTCTGCCAGAGAGCAAATATGTGTATTTTCCAAAGTTTGGAGCTAATTATTTACTCGTCAGTGGTAGAAACATCAGGCTCGCTCTGTGTGATGCCCTGTGCATTCATTTGTAAAATTCTGGATTGTTTGGGTTCAATTCCCACAGAAATAATTGCATCTCGTTAAAATCAGGTGATCACAACAAGAGCAAGAGGAAATAAAAAACATGTTATGAAAAGCAACTCGGGCTGGGCTTTCATATGAATTGATTGTCATGGGAATTTGCTATCATCACCTCAGTGCCCCTACTATTCCCTGCGTCTGTGGTTTGTGTGCTTTTTTTTTAGTAAATTGCAACTATTTTTACAAAAGCCGCTCAAAGGAGCTTTTGATTTATGCGCCGATGCTTATCACAGTTTACTGATATGATGTATTTAGTCTTCCTCCAAGCTGTGATGCTTATGATTGATAAAACTTTCAAAAGGGATTAAATTGATTTGCCTCCTCCCAGCAAGGTTAATAGGCCATACTTATTTACAGCCCGCCAAAGTGTTCCGTTCGCTTTTCAACCCTTATCTCCCAGCTCCTGTGGACTGTATCACAAGATATCTGCTTCAATGACAAATCTCTGTTCACTTGTTGTTCCCCTGAATACTATTCACAGCTGACTGACAACTCTTTCCTTCTGGGACTCAGAAGAAAAAACACAGAGGCCACGAGACAGGGAAGAGAAGGACATTTTGCAGCACAAATAACTAGTAAAGGGGAGGTGGAAGAGCCTTCTGCAGAGCCTCCTTTCATGATGATATTTCACCCTGAACAAACAAGCTGAGCCACATAGAGAGAGGGAAGCATCGATCTACCGGGCTCCAATCATAATACATCCACTTTTACCCAAGTTTACTTTCTGGCATTCCATCAGGGCTTTATAAATTATTTTGGGTGACAAATCGATCCGTTGCTTTGCTCCCCGCCCTCTGCGGAGTGAAGGTAAACTTGATAGTGAGCACAGTGTGTGTCTATATATGTAAATGTGTGTCTGCATGTTTGTGTGTCGTCTGCTTGGGAGGCATCATCTGCCATCTGGCCTCAAAGTACAGGGGCCACATGGCGGGGAAGCAAATGTCACCGGTCAGGTCGGCGAATGCCAAGTTCTGACTAATGACGTCAGGAAAAGCCCACACCGCCACGGCCCAAACAAACAACCCTGCCACCCGGGCCCATCCCCTCCTGACCCTGTGCCTCAGCCGCTTGCTTGTGCGGATGGTGATAGTAATCTAGGAATTAAATCTTATCCTTCGGTGACAGTCCCGGTGGGCAAGAGATGAATGACTAAATACAAGTAGAATTTATGTGTAGGGATTAGCAACAAATTTAGCAAGTGTGGAGAAAACACTGTGAGCCTGAACTTGTGGATATTTATCACCACCAGCTGATATAAAAAACAAATCACAGAACAGATCCACGTCTGAGCCGGCCGTATTAAAGCAAGTGAGATTTAAGTATCAATCAGCTGAAATGGCATAAATTCCTGAAACGATCCCATGAAAGAGTGCTGCCAAACAAATATGATTTCAATGCCGCAGCAGATTAGATCATATTTTTCCTGTCTTGGATGCAGTCCCATGTGCCCCAGCTGTAACGGTCAAATAAATTTATGCGAACCAATGATGAGCAATGAACTCTGAATGTGGTGGTTAATGTCCGCTCTGATCCCGAGCTGAACACGATTGCTAACCTCTGTCTTTCTCTCAGCCATTACTCCGCCGCACCGAGGCAGCTGCAACATGAAGGTTTCAACTTGGGGAATAGAAGAAGAAAAAAAGCTTCATTTCAATTTGCTGCTGCGGCTGCACAGGCAGTGTGAACCCGTTAACAGCCTTGTGTTCAGATGTATACATAGCATCTGCTCTGCACCTCTGCAGCGAGCTTTGTGTTCAACAGATGAGGCAGGGTAAACAGCGCGATGTCCTTGGAAAACAATTACTACTTCAATGAGGGTTTGCCAAGCGGGCATCACGCTGTCTTTGGTTTTTAATTACACACCGTGAGATAAACACACATCTGTATGGTGCTCTGCTGCAAGGCTGAGAGAAATACTACAAGGTTGAGCTGACAAGGCGAAGTATTGGAAGGTATGATTCAGTTTAGTTCCTTGGCCTTGCTTTACATTATCCAGCCGATGTGCCCTTGTGCGGCGGTAGTTAATCGTGCAGCGGTGGTGCACTGGACTGGAGGAGCCCCGGGCACAGGCTGCAATCTATGCACGGTCGCTATAGGCAGAGGCTCTCACAGTGACAGATACCTCCCTTTCTCTGCTAATCCCTTCCACACCTCCTCACAAGATGACAAAAGCTACTCACCCTATAGACACAGTGAGAACGAGCTTTGTGAAAAACAATTAAAAACGTGCCAGTGGGTGGAACACTTGTCCTTATCTTATTGTCTCCAATCCGGAATGTACTGCACTGTATGGATTCAATGAGTCAGATCATTCAACAACAAATGTGTGTTATCCAGCTGTAACTGCATTAGTCACATATGCTGCAACATGTTTGGATGTCTCTCGTAGCCGTGAGGTTACAAACATGAATGTGCTTCAAGTGCTAAAATATACAGGTGGCATTACAAGTGCTGTGAACCACACACACCCATATGTTCTATTTGTAGATTTCTGACAAGAGGTGGTTGTAAAATTATAGATTACACTGACAGGGATAAGACTATAGTCACATAGTCCTCGAGCACCAACATCAGCCGTCAACCGCCCCACTCCCCCCCGTGTTACATCGCACACAGACATGAACACGTATAAATAGCTTCGCAAATGAGCGCCTCCTTTTGTACACACACACATGCACACGGACACAAACACACCAGCTGCCACATGCAATAAATAACCAAGGAGACCTACTCTATTTTACACATCCACAGGGGGTCAATAACTCATTAGGGCTGAGGAAAAGGCAGAAGCGGCTGAGGGAGGTGACGTGGTGGGAGATGGGCTGTGCCGCTGTGGGCCGTTCACCTGAGGATGTAAGCATGTCGTTTTGTCCAGAGGTCATGAGCACGATTCATGGCTTCATTAGAAGCATGTCATAAAACACGCCATGGTGTTTCCAGCCTTGAAATAGGCTACTATACGTGTAATTTGCCTGTTTTATTCGTCTCTAACCTTCTTTCTTTTTTTTTCCTTTCTCGGATCTTTTACTGCTCATCCTATTGGATTTTAATTTATTATCCTTTTATCACTTGTCATGATCTTTGCATCTCGTTGAAATGCTCCATAAAAGTAAAGTTTATTATAAGGTTAAACTAGACCCCTGTTCCACTTCAACCACAGTGCAGAGCAGTGGTCTATATGATTGTCTTTAAATGGCAATGTAAGCATTGAAGCAAATATTTGCACTGTGGATGATTTGTTCTGCCCACTTGCTATTTCTGGTTTAAATTTAGAAAATCACTTTAACAGCTTCAAATATTTTGAGTTTCCCTATCGATGACCCGCATTAAACGGCTGCCGTCCCTTTACTTCTTCCTTAACAAGGCGCGGCAAGTCTCCAGTGAAGGGGACTCATCTGTTAAATCATCTCAGTCACTGAGCAGACTAAATATAGAAATACAGAAAACAGGCTGTGGTGTGGGCGACATCAGGGTACGATTGTGGACAGACTGTTAAAGTCAAAGGATCAAATGGGAAAAAAGAGATGGCTGTTTGTGTGTGTGTGTGTGAGAGAGAGAGAGAGAGAGAGAGAGAGAGAGGAGAGAGAGAGAGAGAGAGAGAGAGAGAGAGAGAGAGCTAACATGTGAATGTCTTTGTTGGTTTATCAGAGTGACAGTGTGTGTGTTGGTTTAGCGTCCCTGCGTCACAACACAGAGACCATTTAAGGATCTGTTTTCAAACTATATCCTGTTGCACAACCTAATCCCAAAGGCTTCAGCGACACTTCAAGCTCAAAATGTCAGCAGGCTCCACGTAACTGGAAGGGACAAGGGCCTGATCATGTTTTATTACGACCGCGAGACACGGAAAACCTTAATGTTAATGAGATTCATGCAACATCCAAACCTGTGACTTCCGTCTTTGAACTGATGTCCAGTGGAAAAAAACAACAAGCAAGGATGAGTTGTTCAACCTTGTTAAGGACACATGCTAATTACCTGATCCAAAAAGTAAATCCATAAACACACAGACGATGTAATTAAATCGTCCGCACGGCTCTGTGTCAACATCAATCATCTGAAATGACCTTGGAACTTCTTGAAATATAGACAGTGTTCATAAAGTGTTTCAGCATCTTGGATTATGTGTTTCTGACAGAGACTAACACCACAAAACAATACCATGAAGAATGACCAGTGTTTTATAAACCCCATTTATCCAAGACTTATATATTAACCAAATGTCCATTAATGTTTATTTTAAGGGGATATAGCACTGAATTTGACCCTGCATGGTCTTTGCCTTTGTCTTATGCTGATTCAGTTTTATATCCCCTTATAGACCTTAATGGGCATTCGGTTAATATTTAAGTGAAGGACAGATGTAGTTAATTACAGTGTTAGGCTTAGTTGGTCTAAAAAACAAAGGATAGACTAAGGCAAATGGATATATGAGGAATTATAGATACAAACAAAACTAATTTAATCATATTGAATGTACAAAGCAAATATCACCAATAATTTAGAAGATTTTTACCAAATTGCTTTGCTTAAATTAAATGACATTTACATGACAAATAACCCCTCTGACTACCTTTTAAATAAAAACACTGTGGCTATCTGTGCTCTGACAAGCTTGCAGCTAGTCTGGCATCGAGCTCAGCTGGGACGCCTGCGTTCGGTGCCATTTGGCAACCACTGGAATATTTAAATGCCCTAATGAATACATAGCCCCTGGGCCTGACTGCTCAAACTGAACACTGAGTGTGCTCTGACATTCTCAGCATACACTAATGGGACTTCTGACAGTCCTGTGCATTCATCCTACAAAAAACTCGGCGTTGCGCCAGAGGGGACCAGAGGCTGGGTGCGAGTGTAGTGCACTGGCTGGGGATCCGGAAGCCAAAAGGCCACAGGTCTGGCTTGTGCAAAATCTGACGTGTCCATCCGCGGCCACTTATACCGTCAAACTGTCCTTGAGCGAGACACTGATCCCCTGCCTACTCACTTGTTGCAAATTACAGTACTTTGGATAAGCGCAACAGCTGCGGTAAATTCTCCGAAAGGGAACGAGTCCGGGTTAATGGTCAGAGACACCATCTATTTGGCAGAAGCTCAGCAGCTGTATGTACTTACACCGACTGAGAAGCCCCGTGGCTGTTGAAAGCCCGGGTGCTGTCCGTGGTGCTGAAAAACAAGGAATTCAAACGTGTGGGGAACGTGCTCCGCGTGGATCCGCAGCCAAATATGGTCCACGGCGCGACGCACGCTTTCACGGTGGACGCAGCTGTCTCGAGTCCCGTAGGAGATGCCATCGTGTTGCGTTATGGAACAACAAGAGACATTTCATCGATTATGGTTATTTTGGAAAATGTCAGTGGAGCGGTGCAGTCAGATTTTGTTGACCTTTGAGGCTGTGTAACAGAGTGATGCAATGGGAAATAACAATATCGATCAAGATTTGCTGCAGATCTGAAATCCTTACATTTATTTCTCACAGAAAAAAAACCTCTTATATTGCAATCAATACATGGTGCAGCATTTTAACACATAAATCAAACAAGGGGCATCACTCTCAATCTGCACACTGAGTGGACCGCACGTGTCGTTTCTCCTTTCAGGGACCACAGAGAAACTTCAATGCACTTCATGCGATATTGTCTCAATGCGGACAAACACATTACGACCCCGACATGAAACAAGCCCCCCTATAGTTCGCGCCTTCGTATTAACGCCGTTAATTGGAATAGTGCGGCTTCGTGGTGCGGCACGCAAACGCAAAACCTTAACTCGGGGCTTTTTGCGAAGCCGCCTATTAACGATACTCTACCATTACGCATTGATTAGTTCCCCCCCGGTGAAGCAGCAGCAGAGGAATTTCTGGGTGCAGATATAGGACCACTCCTCTCTCTCGCTCTCTCTCTCTCTCTCGCTCTCTCTCTCTACTGCATATGATTTTCTCTCCTCTCTCCACAGCCTGGCTGATGCTCGGTGCTGAAAAAGAGGGGGGAGGGTGGTCTTGCAGTCGACGAGAGGAACAGGACTTTATTGAGGAGTATAGCTGCAACGAGAGGGGAAAACGCATGCAACTGAGCGCCGCTGCCTTTTGCGGATGGTAACAAGAGGAAGAGGAAAAAGAGAAAAGGGGAAGAAAGGATCGCGCCGGGGCTGAACGGACACTTTCTGCTGAGAAACTGCCGCTTGAATTGTTTAACTTGTTGATGCGACGCTATTGTACCGTTTTCCTCTATCGCCGGGGCTGCAGTGACAGATAGATGGGAGGCGTAATCGCAAGTGTTCTCTACCGAGGATAGATGTTTTATTCTCAACTCCCCGTGGATACAGTTTAAAGAGCAGCCTTTCCTGAGGTGGGTTTTCTTTCACTTCACTATTGGGGGGCAGAGAAAAACACACAGTCCTGCTTATTGATGGGTAACGGTCTCGAGATCCAATTCATATTCTGCCGCAAAGTAGGCTCTTCCATAGCTGAACAGTTCCACTGTGGGTACAAGGCTGGAGAGTGATAGGCTACTCAACAGAGCTATGCGCAATATCAGCACAAGTAAATGGGTCTGTGTGTTTTCCTATCAGCTCAGGTGCTTCTGCAGCCTATAACCAGCGCTTGTCTCTATATCTGCTGCTCTCCCTGCAGATGCAATTCATCTCCGAGTCGTAGCACTGTGATCAGCGGAGCGGGGTCGTTTTAGAACCACTAGCACAGGTCAGCATGGCAGCAGGTGTAGCGGCTTGGCTCCCCTTCGCCCGGGCGGCGGCCATAGGATGGATGCCCGTGGCGAGCACCCCGATGCCCATCCCTCCCCAGGAGAGGAAGAAAGCCAAGGACGGACTCATCATCCTCAACGTGAGCGGCACCAAGTTCCAGACGTGGCGGAACACTTTGGAGCGCTACCCGGACACTTTGCTGGGGAGCACGGAGAGGGACTTCTTTTTCCACGAGGAGACGAGCGAGTACTTTTTCGACCGCGACCCGGACATCTTCAGACACATCCTCAATTTCTACCGCACGGGGAAACTACACTACCCGCGCCAGGAGTGCATAGCTGCCTACGACGAGGAGCTCGCCTTCTTCGGCATCATCCCGGAGATCATCGGGGACTGCTGCTATGAGGAGTACAAGGACCGGAGGCGAGAAAACCAGGAGAGGCTCCAGGACGACGAGGACTTAGACAATAGCAATGACGTCACGCCGGTGAACCTGACGCACCGGGAGTTCCTGTGGCGGGCTTTTGAAAACCCCCACACCAGCACCATGGCCCTGGTCTTCTACTATGTCACCGGCTTCTTCATCGCCATATCGGTCATGGCCAACGTGGTGGAGACGGTTCCGTGCGGGTCTCTGCCCAACAGGTCCAAGGAGCTGTCCTGCGGGGACCGGTACGCGCTGGCCTTCTTTTGTTTGGACACTGCTTGCGTCATGATATTCACCATCGAGTATCTCCTCCGCCTGATCGCGGCCCCCAGCCGCTACAAGTTCATGAAGAGCGTGATGAGCGTCATCGACGTGGTGGCCATCATGCCCTACTACATCGGCCTGGTCATGACCGACAACGACCAGGTGAGCGGCGCCTTCGTCACCCTCAGAGTCTTCCGGGTGTTTCGGATTTTCAAGTTCTCCCGGCACTCCGCGGGGCTGCGCATCCTGGGCTACACGCTGAAGAGCTGCGCCTCCGAGCTGGGCTTCCTGCTCTTCTCCCTCACCATGGCCATCATCATCTTCGCCACGGTCATGTTTTATGCGGAGAAGGGCTCCACGTCCACCAAGTTCACCAGCATCCCCGCGGCGTTCTGGTACACCATCGTCACCATGACAACACTGGGGTAAGCCTGTTAGCTGTCGGAGCCGAACGCGCTCAACTCACCCTCTCAGTGTTCTCCTCACCTCCATGAAACACCCACTTGTCTCTCCAACACGAGTCCCCATGTTGCTTCATTACAATGACAACATCGAGTAATGAACCATTTGTATGCCTCTAATTCCTGAGCATTGAAATGTGCATGCTGGGCGACACAGAGGCTAATTAGCACACATTCTTCCGCCATTGTTTCAACTGGTTGTGCAGAGGCCACAGGTGTGCGTTTATTGGGCCTATTATCTGCCCCGGTGGCTGCTCAGCCAATCAGAGGACAGCCTTGGTCTGCTTTGTGTGCGCCATTCACTGCCTTTCAATGAGGCTGCACCTCACCAGCACCTCTCATCCGAAGGTTAACCCTCATCCCTGCTTGTTGTTATTGGATGAGCTTTTCTGGAAAGGTCAGCACAATGGGGGGAAAAATACAAAGCCAAACAACAGACGGTGGAGAGGTTTGTGTTTGGGGGAAATAAAAGTCCAAATAACAGGAAGGAGAGGTCATTGGATGGAAGAAAGAAAGAATGAGGCTCCTAACTGGCCAAGATCCTGCATACTGCAGGCCATGATCGGCACAAGTGTACAGGCCACACACACACACACACACACACACACACACACACACACACACACACACACACACACACACATACACACACCGAGAGAGAAAGAGCTGTGTTTCCATGACAAAAGAAATGTCAAAGAACATTACATTGCCTTCATTGATTTACTTGAGACTTACTCTAACCTGAAATCATAGTTAGGTCTAACCATAACCCTTAACCGAATCTAAATTTGACCTCCCCTTAATCTTATCGTAATGTAATCTTAAAACATTCTTCACCTCAAAATGTTATGAATGGGGAATGGATTTTCATGCTCCCTATGGTCCCTAACCCTAACTTTAACCATCAAAACTAAACCCTAACCGATGTCTATTCCTAACCCTAAAACCAGGACTTAACCCTGAAACAGCCAATTTAAAGTGGGTCAGACATTTTGGGATGTAGCTGGTGGGCTCAAATGGTTGCTGAATCAAATGGTCCTCACAAAGAATCTGAATAAGAACACACACACACACACACCTCCTCTGTCTCTCCTTCATTCTCTCTCAGCTCCTGTCTCTTCCTCCTCCTTTCACCAAGGTAGAGTAAATATTTGAATGCTAATTTCATGCTCATGAACAATGTCAGCTGTACTATGTGCTGACGTAGCATTAAATAATTAAACACTGTTAAGAAGATTACATCAAATTAATTTGTATTGATGAGTGCATCCAGCCGCTCCGCTGCGGGGCCTGACTTATTATTATTACTACTATTATTTTTATTATTGCCGTCATTCACTCCAGCTCAGCACCCGTGGGGCGGTGCGCTTTCCAAGGTGCTGAAAAGTTGTGTCAGTGAGCCGAGCAGCTGCCATTTGGTTTTCATCAGTTCAGATTCATAAAAACGAATGCAGCGTTTGGCTGCTTGAAGTGTGATTGCAGGTTACGCGGAGGGAAATAATGATCACACCATTTCTTATTTGTGCGTAAAAATATCCTGGTGTCTTCTTTACTCACTGCTGCATGTGCCAGGCTGTGCTCAGCCTCTCAGGCGATGTTAGTTCTCCTCACTGATGACACAGAAATGAGGTCCTGTTGAAATAATGTTAATTTCAAAGTCATAACATCAAGGATCAAACATTGGAAAAACAAATTGCCACTGGCTGTGTGTACTTGTGTGTTCTAGCTGTGTGTTTGTAGGTGTGTATATGTGTGTGTAAATGTGGCTTTGTGCGTATAACTACACATTTGAGATGTGTCAGGCATAATTCTATGAATATAAGCTTTAAATACACACTTTTCTGTCCTATGTTTTTGTTAATGAGGCATAATGTATTTAATTGACTTTTCATGAATTAGATTTGATGCTTCTTGTTTTTGTCTGCCTTTATATCTGCATTGTTGCAGCTACTCTGCAGCTGGAAATGCTTCAGATCTGCAGGCGACACATATTTTTTTTCATTCAAACTATCCGTCACTGATATCTATGCATTTGCTCTCATGCTGTGTTGACAATGCATTAGTAGATTTTCTTTCTTCTTAATTGCATAGAAAGCTTCCCCTTACACTCACTCAATACCAGTCAAACTACTACTCACCCTCGAAATGTCCATTGGGAGAATAATTAGTGATAAGCACGAGCTGATGATTGAAGCTGCCACCTCAAACGTAACGCTGCGTCGGCCACACTTTCCTTTCAGATTCAAAACGGAGATGAAAGACGAGTTGTGTAAGAGGGTGCATTATTTATCTTTGGGGAGCCACAAAGATTTTGCTGCATTCAGCCAGGAATCCCCTTTGTGTTGCTTAAGATGGATTTGAAAAAGATGTTCTGCCGTTTGAAAGTAAAACTGAAATGTCCTTGGTAATGGGGACGTTTCTGTCACTCCATTGTGAGCCATGACAGCCCCGGCTTACAGATTTGCAACCTCAAACTGAAGCCTTGCAGTGGCGCAAAATGCTGCATAGTGGACCACCAGTGGAGAGGCTGAATGCTTATCACTGAACGACAAAGTGGACTTCTTCTCATGATCCATCATTGTCTTAAAGACTGCTTTTAAAAAACACATCTCACGCAACGCCTGTAGAATTTAATTGTGGTTGTCTCCTGGTCAGACTGGACTGGGGGAAATGTCTCTCGTTGTGCTCTATTCCACTAACCTGCAAAGCGATCAGTTAGAGATGAGGTGTTTCAGGGTTCAGCATGCAGAAAAAAGAGATCCATGTCAAACAAATGGCTATTTATGTGAATGTGGTAGTCATTTCATTGGGTGACAAATACGCTCTGTACAGACCAGCGATGGTGCTACCGGCTGCATCCTCCATCTGTGGCCTCTGAAAGCATTTGATTTCATTCCGATTGTCAATGGCGTTTTATGCCAGCATCATAGTATCATGATGCCTTTCCACTACATATATTTTCAATTTCCCTGACTCGCACCCTGAAGTAAAGACAGTGGTGTGCGTTCTCTCCGCTGCTGATGGCCCATTGATTGTGCTTAAGCAGACGTGCAGATATTGTGAGAGCAGGGGCTGCTGTTCAGAGGCACTTGGCAGGCAGCCTGAATGGTGCCTGGAGACCATTGGAGAATCAATAGCTCTGTGCAGCTGTGTGTCACGCCTCTGTGTCTACTGCTCTATGGCACCAAACACAGGAAAAGAACCACTTATCCCACCTTATTTATTGAGCTTAATCTCTGTGGCTGCTTTCAGACACCCTACAAAGTAGAATCTGCCTCTGTGAGAATGCGGCTGCCAAGATCTTCAAGAACTGAGAGACTGAGTGTAAAACATGTGATTGTTATCTGTGCAATTGTGCTCTCAAACTTCAGTGAAAACGGCACTTGTCTCAGAGTATAATTTTGTGACTTGATTCGATATTGTCCATTTAAGAAAGCGATAGATTCCAATATTGAGATAGCGTTGCACTTTATTATCAGCCGGAATCAGATGTTTCCGTGTGCGCTTGTTTTCCCTGGATGATCCACCCAGTCAGACTGAATTAGCTGCTAAGGGAATTTTTGGTGCTTCAGATCTTTTAAGTGATTTAAGGTGTAATGGAGTGCACCGCTGTGAGCAGCTGTGAAAACAGTTGAAGTCAAGCGCAACCCACAAGGGAAGAGGATAACGGAGGACAGGGTTTAGTCTGGCACAGAGGCACACATGTTCCCCTGGACACAGACATTACCTTCGATAGACCTAACTGCCCTCAGCTTCTGACACAAATGTTATTTTCAAACACACAAACTAAACTTGCAATCTTTGGATCAACACCTGTGTTTTGGCCTATGCCTCTGGATAATGCTGAGAGTAGTGATCATTCTAATTACTTATTTGTTGTCACATTTAATCTGTGCACTGTCCTACTCCACAACACATATGGCTGTGCATTGCATTGAGTCTCAACCCACACAGAATTGATCACAGTGTAGTTTGTCTGTGCTACTGCTCCATCCACCAAACCTGACAGGAAAGGCTTGACAAGTGAGCCCTATAAACCTCTCAGGGTAGGATTTATAAGACAGAGGAGGCGAGGTTAACAGACACGAGGGTCACCATAGGGCCCGTAAACCACCAGATGTATAACCATTATCATGCTTGCCAGTTTTGACACCTTAGCCCCATGGCAATCGAAGCCTACACTGCAAAGCCTTAACTTCAGGATTCAATGTGGTGCAGAGCAAAGCTTTTTGAAGTCCAAACCCCTCCCTGCATGTCAAATGTAACTGAAGTCTACAGGAACAGTCTGTGGGCCCAGAGATAACGAATGCAGTCGTAATGATATAGTATTCATGTGGTTGGCTAAGTTACCATGAAGAGGATTTTCACCTTTTTTTTTCAACTGATCTCTACTGTCAGTGAGAACATTTGGTGCCTTTGATTATGTGCTGCAATCAGTGTAATTTCTGTGTTCAGTACAATACATTACACCACTTGGCATTGTGTATGTTATGCACATTATGAAAATCAGCAATTCAATCAGCATTCTGAACGACGTGATGTATTAACCACGCAAACTAGAAGTGGCTGATGTGAGATGTGTAGGCTGCCATTAGCCTATAGGCTCGGTACTCCTCCAGGTGCTTCATTGGAGAGGAGAGGTGATGCTAATGTGAGGCTGGTTATAATGGTCCTGATGTGACAGGTGACTTAATGAGGGGAACCTGGCACTGAAATGTGTTTTGTGCGGGCTTGATTCTGCCCATGCAAATTACTCCAAAATGGAGGAGTGAGAGCGAGGGGCGGGAACAGGCAGCCTTCCTCAGAGAAGATTAAGATCGTTCAGAAAGACAGAAGCGTCGTAGAAGAAAAACTCAAATCCTCAATTGAAAATATGTAAATTGAAAATTGAGAATTAATTCTTCCCTCCCTGTCCTTATTCTATTTGATTGTGGATATGCTGCTCCACATACAGTGTGTGTATATATATATCATTTGAAATACAATGTCAAAAGGAAAATGTATTTGTGGTCAGTCAACCCTGAACTGAAAAACAGATTATAGCCAGCTGGCAGGTTGATGTGGGGATACTGTGTGTGTGAACTGACTCTAAAAGCAGGCATGCGTCACTGCGGATGGTCAGATTGATAAATAATCTATATGGCAAGGACAAAATGGCTGCCCTTCCGTTTGATTCGATTTCTTTGACAACCCGTCTTCGAGGCAGCACCAATAACACTCATTCCACGCTGGGGGTTTTCATTAATTCACTTTGAATGTGCTGCATTAAGTAGGGAAATAGACTAGCACGTTCTGCACTCGGGCCTGGGTAACGTAGTGTGAGGACATAAAATATGGCAGTATTTCTTTTCCCACTGCTCAGCATTTTTATCTTCTTCTTTGTCTTGCAAGCAACATCGGAGATTAATGTAATTTTACGGCTTTGGGTTGCTCAGGAGGAATGCGGCGTGGCTGCATTAGGAAATAAGGGGATGTTTGAGAAAACACATCACCTCAATTTCGTTGTTGTTGGAATGCATTTGCTCTGCCTTGTTCCACTTCCATCCAATCTAACAGAAACCCACAAACGCCTGACCCAGCCTGAGTGAGTGAATGAAATGAGGAAACTTTTCCCATTATGTGTCTGTGCCCTATCTTGAAAGTTGATATGTTCCATAAGATATCAGATGTTAAGTGTGTGTCGTGAGATCAGTGGATCAAATATTGTAGCGTGCAAATTTATCTCCTGCACCAAGCCCAACAGTTATCTCTTCCTCCGGTGCGGCATGGCTTATTTACATAGTCAGCATTAACATACAGATGAAAATGGCGTGTCTGGTCATGCAGATTGGTATGCAGACACACACAATGCCTCCTCATCACTTTGTTGAAATGTACAACCGTATTCTAAGTGGATTCCCTTTTCGTTTAGTCTTCTAGTTTACCCTCTGCTTAACATTAGATCCATGCAATTATCAGGAAAGCAAAGAATGTGCTCTTAAAGGAAATATACAAAGTGTCGGGGTCTAAATATAGAGCCTTATATGCTTAAACCTGTTTCTTATTATTACTCTTCTTACAAAGCTCATATTGAGATTGTTTAAGTTGATTATTTTTATCATTACACAGAGTATTTTGATATCATGTGGGGGAAGGCCATGTGTCATGTTTTATTATTATTATTTTCATAATTATTATCATTGATAGGCTATTTCTAAATTTATTTTCATCAGCACCAACATTTCTTTTTTTAATTTCATACAAACACAAAAACATGCAGCAGATGGTTTCTATTGCTGAAGTCAACCACTCGTGTATGATGTTGGAATATGCTCTAACAATGACAGCTGTCGTATTGTCAACCTAGGATTCCAACAATATGGTCATATTTGCTACATATTCAGTAATATTAATTTTTTTCTAATGTTTTTGTTCATTAGTTTTTAGTATCTGTAACTGTCATATTGTGAAGGATATGCAAAATCTCTATTTGGTTTTGTATTTCCTTTGTGTCACATTGGTGATTTATGTTTCTTAATTTGATCATCCTTTTTTTTTCTTAATGTGTTCGCATAAGGGTGAAAATCATTTCTTCTTTTTCTTTTCTTTCCCTCCTGTAGTCCTGTTCTCACTTTTTCAGGCAAAGAAAACCACATTGAGTCATTCTTGGTGTTATGAATTGGATTAACAAACAAGATTTATGTGTTGATTTGTGAGCTTTTGATTACAGAGCCAGGCCAGCTACTACTCCCTGTTTCTAGTTTGCATGCTAAAGTCTCAGCTAACCAGCTCCAGGCTGCACTGTAGCTTCATATTTAAGGTAAAACAAAGACAGTGGTCATCTGAGACTCTCCCCTCAGGAAAGATGGCGACATCAGTCGTCTGAGCAAGCGCCTGACAAACAACCTATGTTTACATTCAAGTGATTAAACCCTCAAAGTAATCATGACAGGAGCAGAGGAGAAAGTCTGGGGACATTATTTTCAATAGACAGAGTCCACATAGAGTCCACATGGGGAGGAAGCTGAAGTGGATAGATGAGTCAACAAAACACTCGACTTTAACATGGAGAAAATGTTGTTAATTTCCTGTTTCAAACTGACTCTCATAGTTGTAATAAAAAATAATCCTTCCAATCTAAACCACAATTTTCTCTAAACCTTGACAAACCTCTTGAGCCTTCATCGCAGACAGGTCAGTTCATGTCTTTTAGTTGGATCTCTAATTCAATACATTCCATTTACTGTGTAACAAATGGTTTATAAGTCAAGAACAGCCGCTGACTGTTTCCTTAAAGAGTAATTCATAATTAAGTATTTAAATTCTCATGGTCAGCGTTTTACTGTAAGGTCAGAAAACAAATTATCAACTCAAGATAGTGTAGAACAGGGGAATTAATTGATCTGAGTAATTCCCACACAGGAACATTAGTATTAGGAGAATAAAACCACTGTAATACATTGTAGTGTTTAACATATAAAGTCACTGGCCTTGCCCCTGTTATTTTTTGTGTAACTCTTAAACTTGTCAGCTAAGAAAGAACATGCTGCGCTTTGTTTTCATTGAGAGCTGTAACACAAAGTCTGCTACGGCTGTCTGAACATTAGACGGTTTCCTGTGACGGCATGTAATGACTGCTGGTTTCAAGGGAAACAGTTGTTCTGTTATTTATAGACGCCACTGTCACTATGGTAAACATGGGACTAGTATTCATTATACTCAATTTCCCCAAGTCGAACCCGCCTCCTGACCCCGAAATCCAACCCCGCGGCACCGATGCAAGAGCGAAAAGTTGCGAGGAAGGAGATGATCCTCCCTCCTGTCACTGAGAAGACTGTGGGATGTATTGCTCCTTGCGCCGATCATTTCTCGGGCGAATGGGACGGCATAGCAAACACGGCATCTTGAAACAGTGCCAGCTTTTATAATGCCAGAGAGTGAGAATGTGAGCACCCCCCCCCCACCACCCGCTCCCCGTCCTCCCATCGACATTTGTCTCTTTATCAAAAAACGCCTGGCAGCCAACAAGCCAACATCTGTGATCAGCAGAGATTCAGAGATTGTAGCTAACAGCAATAATCAGTCTGCAGCGAGAATTAAACAGAGACGAGCTCGAACACTAATGCAACTTCTGCCTCGTCTGAAGAGCGATAGGACATCACCTTAGATAAGGTTTAAAAAAACAACTTATACTGTTTTTTAATGCCTCGCGGCAAAACACTAACTCGGGTGAAATGAGAGAAATCCATTACCTTGACAGTTACCCTAGTTTTTCCACGTGCCTACAGTTAAATGCCATGGAGCACATATTCATTTCATGGTGACACACTTTTATTGTGTAGCGAAGTGTAATGTTAACACCGGTTACTTTCTTGTATTCGGTGCGGGTGTTGAAATCAATATGGACTTTCATGTACCAGCAACAAACAGAAGGCCTTTCTTGTCATCAGATTCCCGGGGAAACGCAAAAACTTTGATACGAGGCACATTAATTGAAACTTGGTCCCCAGCCCACTTCGAACACCTGAACGTGAGCGGCATCACGGCAAAGTCATGAATATTGATTGAGCTTGTTTGTCAGCTTAAAGCTCTGTCTCACTGCTCATGGACCATTTCTTTTTTGCCAGTAGTGGAGGAATCTCGTGCCAGTTTACAGCAGCCAGGATGCAATAAAAGCTCCTCGTGATCAATACTGATCCCACTTGAATGAAATACACAGTGTTTGCTGTAAAGGCAGAGAACAGATCTCTGTAAGGTGCACAAGTGTGGCTTTGAATCAAGCTGTCCATAGTAGCCACTCTTAACCCAGTTTTCATTGTTGAGTCTTTGCCACAGGCTCCATAGATTATTAGTTTCTGTATGTGGAATGAATGATAAGAGGCTATGTCCCGTTTCAGTTTAGGTATAAAGAGCTTCCTCCTGTCGGCCTGCCAGGGAGGTCCTGCTGAGATGAGGGATGTCAGCCTGTCACCCTGACGCATGGCAGCTGTTTCCTGCCTGCCCCGGCTCCTATAAATAGCTAAATATATCACCTAATGTAGGCCATTTGGTCAAACAGACACTAAACAGGGCATGTGCCGCAGGGCCACGGTTTCCTCTTTCACCTCTAACTAATTTCCAATATACCGGTGTGTCGGTGACCGCACCGCAGTCTCAATGTTTCCTTCTTCGTTAAGCGGCTCCATGCGGCCTCAGATGGATTGATGACATTTTAAGTGGTGATCATATAGCTCCATTATTTTATGTCAGGTTCAGACCTTCAGATCCATCAACTGATCATTTCAGCTTATCTAATGCAAGTGTGATGGAATTTTTAAATATAATATAAATACATCAGTTATTATTAAGCAGTCTATAATACCTGATGAGTTACTGCCAGATGCGATTATAGTTACTGTTATAAGCCACTTTATATTGGTGATGGGCACAATAAAGCCGGCACATTATAGACTGTTCCAATAAGCTGGCTCTGCAGTTACTGCCACTCTAAAAAATTGCATTATTTCTTTTAGTTCTCTGTTTTGTGTGCATCCGAAATGTATTCAAAGGTGGTATAAATTTCTATCGCACATAACAATACGATGCAGTCGAATTACCACAAGCTGCCTTTAAAAAAATAACCGCAGCAGGAAATGGTGATGATGCTTTTATGGGAGCCACCCACTGTAAATTCAGAGGAGTCACATGACAGATGGAAGGCAGCACATGCCAGTGTCTATCTACTGCCTGTATTTCATGATTATTTATTATCCAACAGAGCGGCGGTGTGTGGCGACTTTTACACATAGGCAAGCCGAGCCACAGAATGCCCCCCCCCAACAAAGCAGCAGCTAATCGTGTGATTCAGTCGTTTACTACACCAAACACAAAAAAAAATACCCTTTCATGATTTAGTGATGCCTGTTCTTTCTGAGACTATTTCTCCTGCATCCTTCTGCTCTCTGCCTGGACATCATCAGGTTTCTGCACTGCTTCCTGGCAGAGGAATTGTTAATTTTGATGGTAAATTTATAAAATGTACTGTATATAGGAAAATGTGTAGTAATCACTTCTATGTAATTAACCAGTAACAATTCCACTCGCCAGTGATGATGCAGAATCTGTATTTTTTTCCTGTATCTGACGCAAACCTCTTGAACTTACTGTAGATCTCACACAGAGAACACTTCACCTTGATTAGCAGTGAGGAAAAGATTATTATGATAACAAAGCAGAATCAGAAAGCTTGGGAATCGTAAACTCAATAATTATGAAACAGTAGGGTGGTGTGGGTGAGTCTAAAAATACCATGTTATCTTATAATTGTATGGTAATCAGGGCAGAGTAAAGAGAAGACCAGGGCATAAGAGCAGTATTATTTAGAGTGATATCTCATAGACTTTTATTAACTGATTAACTTTTATTCTACCACCGATATCCTCTGTACTTCGTGCTTATTGTGAATAAGCAATTGTTAGCATGCTAAAACAACAAACTAAGATTTTAGAATTGTCGTTGCATGTTGCATGTTTTTTTTGCATGCTCTAACGTCACATTGTTAATCTTTAACATTTTCTACTACATAAATTGTATCTTGCTGTTTCTTTGTAATTTCGGTGGTTATTTTTTAGTCATTCTGTTGATTTTTACTAAGTGTGTCTATGCAGGATGCCTGTGTTCCCTTGCTAATGTGTCACCTGTGACGCTGCAACAATAACATCTGAAAGAGACGGGTCACTAAAAACAAAACGGACAAAAGAACAAAAACCAACGAATAAAAAAAAATTGAAGTTACTGTGGGTGTATCTGATTTGGCATCCACTTGTCCCTTTCACATGTTAAGTTTATGTCTGGTTATGTTCATTTAAGTTTGTCATCAGATAGGTGTAGCCAAAGAAGCCCTTTTGAATTGTATCACATTATGTTTTGAGCATATAGAAGAGGGAAGGATCAAAGGAAGAGCCATACCCCATTTCTCATCTGACAACATACCCTTAGATCATCTCCCTATGTTCTTGAATATGAGATGTTCATGATCTGAGAATAAATCATTGAGACTCTACACTTATTTAACACATCGACCTTTAACAAAAAATCCAGCCAAGATAGTTGGGGAAGGGGTTGTAGGATAATAAGCAATTTTTCAACGAGCCTTGGCCCTGATATAAAAGAACTGGGAGAAATGAAAAATAGTCCGTCTGAATTTTTTTTGAGAATTGTTTGACCTATAGCGAAAGTTTTATCAATGTACAGATTCCCAATGTTACCTTTGTCATTTAACACATTTTTAAAGCATTTATCCGATAAAGATGGTATGGAAAGTTCATTATTGGATTGGAAGTCGGTGAATAGAAATGTTAAACTGCTGTGCATACAGTGCATTGTGATTTGGTTACAGGCAAGTTTATATAAATATCTTGAACCTTTGGCAATTATAAGCGGCGCGAAGCAGGAAGTGAGTGTGGGTTGCTTGTGGTTATTTCAATCTGGAGTCATTCAGCGGCCATACCATAACAATCCTTTAACCACAGGGAGATGGCTTTAAAATGTGCACATCTAGAAGCGAGAGGCCTCCTGAGTCCTTTTGGTTTCTCCATAAATATTTTACTGGGGATCATCTGGATGAATGCATTAAAAAAAAACTATAGTGGTATGAAAATGCTTTATGCTTGGAACAAATATAGACATTTGGATCTGATTTCCCACTGTACTTTAACTGTTATTGGAGCTTTTTACACCAAACTAACTGAACGTTTAAATGTCAGATTGGGATGTTCTTCCAGAACTCTTAGAACTGTAGGTATGGTTGTGTCAGGGTTGGTGACATATAATAATGAATCATCTACATAAAGTGAGATAGTATCAAGCCCCTGGATCTAATACCTTGGAGAAAACGTTGTGGACTGAATGATTGACTGTTTGATCCCTCTGTGAAGAGGACAGTAATAGGAGAGAATCAGTATGAACTGAGGCAGTAGGATCAGAGAAAATATGTTTAGAAATATCTAAATCCAAATCTAACAAATATGTGGAGTTGATAATCCCACCTCACCCTATCAAATGTCATTTCAGCATCAGGCAATTAGATCAAAGACTGTTTGCCGGTGTGTTCATCTAGAAATATATGAGTTTGAACCATTTCAAGGCAGACTATTAACTTTCAAAAACCACTTTACCATCAAAGTTCATCAAACCGATTTGTCCGTATGAAGGACAATCAGGTGGGTCACATTTTCTTCAATAATAGTATAGTAGATGTCTAGCAGGGAGTGACGGAGTGGATGTTTTTTCCCAGTGCTCTTGGATAAATTGGGACTAGTTAATTTGTATTCCTATTATTTTGAATGAAAATTCAGAACAAATCGGACATGGTTTTTTTCCACTCCAAAGAGACATAATTGCTGTGACAATGCTCCTCACTGTGAGATTCCATTATAGTTCTGTTTTTGAGTCAGAGTCAATTGTAGGAATGTTCAAATTAGGAAATTAATTGTTTGATGTCTGCTGTTGAGGAGCCATCAGATGGTGTAATGAGTGAGACAGTGTGAGATGCTGCTTTTTGTGATCAATTTGGTCGGTTTGTTCCCCTTTTTATAAAATCTATGATATTGGTGTCTGCTTGGTTTTACATCCCTAGTTTGATGCTCCAGTGCATTTTTCTGACATTACTTTCTTGTTTTTTTAACTTAAGTAAAACATGCAGAGCTTTTAGTTGTTACATAGTATTTCTTCATTGAATTATGCTAATTTAACTAAAGAGATCATCAGTAAGGGACCAGGGGCCTCATTTGTAAAATAGTGCGTAGGATTCCTACTAAAAGTGTACGCGCGCACAAAAGCCAAAAATAGCATATGCAAAAAATATATCTGATATATAAAACCGCAATGCTCCCGTTATAAATCCCAATCCGCCTGGAAACGTTCCTGCCTCGTATTCCGCCCTCTACCCGCCAACATTCAAAAATAAAAGGTACTTAAGGGATAGATATTTCGCGCGAGCACAAATAATTCTGTTACTTTTAATGTTAATATGAAGTGGATCAAATATCTGCCTTCAGTTCACGACTCCAAACTGTTGGTATGCATGGGTCAGACATAGCTTGGAAGTGCATACATCCTCCGCTCAAGCTTGTTTTTGTTGTATGCGATGGTTATAAATGAGGCCCCAGAAATCCTTCTGAGCCATAGCTGTGAAAATGTTAAAATACCAAAACACTTCATCAATTTAAGTTATTTATTTTCAAAGGTTACATGCTGATAGCGCATACAGATTGCAGGTGGTATGTTAGGTGGCCAGGGATAAGCATATTAAATGTTAAATAAATAAAAGACAAATTCTCTCCTGTCAACACCCTCTGTTATTGTACTGGTTGGATCCCACTGACTTAAAAACTGCAACAGTATAAAAGCTTTATTTAGAGTGCGATTGATGATAACTACGTAGATAGGTATGTTTGTCTCGGCGTTGTTGAAGTGTGAGCTCAGCTCCCACCTTAGGGATTTCCTGTCTGTTTGTCTCCCTGCAGGCGCCCTATGCAGGAATATCTCCCCTGAAATGATTGCATTTCCATCTGGGGATTTTTTTGCGTTTTTTCAAAGTATTACAGGAAAACCATAAACAGGTGATTATTTGTATTTTTCCTCTTAGCCAATTGTGTATAATCCCTGTGGAGGAGCTTAAGAGTTGGATTTCTGGCATCCATGTCCCTATCTTTACATAATAGCCACAGACAAATGGAGTGTGTCCTGTTTTTACCGAGCCAGGACAACTGAGTTGGGGGAAAACCAACCCAGACAGTCAGCATTAAAGGGACTCTTACCTTTGTTGCATTTGAGAATTACAGCACATTCGAATCGTCCCGCCTTCCTCCAATGCCCCACCCCCTCGTTCCCATCCGCGGTGTTTTTTTGAAGAAACTTTATTTACAAGCAGATTTACAACCTACTGCTTCCGCGCACGCACGTGAGTTTTTGTTTACCAAAGCAATGGATTCGGATTCAGAAGCACCGGTACCGTCACCGCCTTGATGACGCGGGCCCGAATGCGCCACAAGAAGCAGACGAAAAAAACCTGCATGTCCATGCAGCAAACAGACAGGTCTGTCGGCCAATAAGGTCCTTCGGTCCGAAGAATTTTATTGGTTGAAGTTTTCACTAAATATTACGAGAGTGAAATAATTGTTTGTTTTAACTCCTGGTGGGTCTGTCTTGCATTTTAGAGTGTCATTACCTTATTAATACCAATTTAACCTTATCCACAAAAAGTGTAAAAATGCAACAAAGGTAAGAGTCCCTTTAATAAAGCCAGACAAAACAATTAATTTCAGATGCAGCTCAGTCTCCTTTACTTGTACACACAGGCTCAGTCTCACATGCTTGGAAACACACATGACAGACACACCATTTACATTCCAGATGTATCTGCTGGTGGTGATGCTGGATGCACCGGTCCTCGCTGTCTTCTGGAAGTCACAGGGGAATCACAACCGAGCATCCTGGGAGATAGATCCCAGCAACTGCCTCTCTAATGTGACATTCAATTACCTCCAAAGGTGAGGTTGTCTCATTTGGATCCAGAAATCTATTCTGTGTGGACTTTGCCGCAGTTTACTCCTCCGAGCTCTTCCCCCCACGATTTTGTGTACACGTGTTTGTGACAGAAAACAAGCTGCGCTGCTACCGTTCCCCAGCTCCCATTGTCTTTTCTATGAAATGGCAACCATCAAAGTTAATGGGCTGTGATCATTACCACAAACACATCGTCCTACTCCTCGATCCTGAGCGTTCAACTCCAAGTCAATAGGATGTAAAGAGTGACAAGCTTGAGCAACACAATCTCCCATATCATTAAAAAAGTCCAAGAGGGAATTGGGAGAGAATCCAAAGACGTTGTGTTTTTTCGAACTTTAAAAAACCTTTTCTGTTTCCTCGACATCTTTGGCGACTGCAGAGGCTAAAGATTTAGTTTATATGGGTTTGGCATTCAGTCAATAATACTGACCCTGTGTTTTTCCGGCATCTGTCAACATCGTCATCTGGTGAAATAATTCTTATTAAAGTATGTCACTCGCCACCAACAGATCTGCTGTGTCCTGATAGATTAATTTTTCCAAGTAGCCAATCCTGCCAGCTTTATATCTGGGTGCAGCGTGTTCTTTATATCTACTTATCTCCATGCTGTATGCTGCTGGTCTTCTGATTATACATCACACACACACACACACACACACACACACACACACACACACACACACACACACACTCTGCTATGACAGCCCGCCAAGAAGGCTGTCCCAGATGCATTTGTGTGTTTGATAGGATGTTTTAGCCGTAGCATCCCCAGAAGACAATGTGTAGGCCTCAACAGATGGTGAAGTCCAATTAGAAAGCGGGAGAATGAATGGGAGAAATGGGAGACAAACATTTCGAGACCCCCCCTCTCTCCCCGAGGACAGACAGCTACTCTGCAGTAGCTAAGTAGTGCAGGTACAAAACCAACACCCCTTCTGTTTCTGTATCTGAAGGGGGAACAACAAAAGAGGGAAATAAAAGCTAAAAAGTGGGCAGTAAAAAAAAGCCAATGATTTGATTTCCTACCACTGCGCAGTCAAAGAGGAAGGTGCCGAGTCTGATGCAGCTTGCTCTCGCCCCACATCTACAGTATGTATAAATATCTCCTTCTGTTGTCTGATTCTTCAAGGGCAGACATCCCACAAAGCAATTGCCTTGCCATCAGCCAGGACCAAAAAAAGAAGAAGGAATGAAAAAGTGCTTAAATATAGCAACCCCCTGGGACAGTGGGAGGGAGAGAGGGGTGTGCGGTAGTGTGATTAAAATGAATAACCTTCATTCAGTCGCAACTCTTTAACGGTACATTTGAATGTGCTGTCCGGGTGGAGCCAGAGCTTTGCCCCAGCACCTGCCTCCCGAGTGTTAACATCGTTACTCATCAGGAGGCCTGTCCTCTGCAGTGACAAACATGCTGGAGTTATAAATAATGGGAGTTGTGTCATTAAGTACACATGCTTTCTCCCAGCGGCCCAGGGTCAGTTCAATCCAGGCCTCGGCCACCCCCCCGCTGTGAAAGCAGACGCAGCAATAACCCCACTGATGACGGACAGATTATGTGGCTGCAAGACCAATTTCCATCTGCAAATCAGCCTTTTGGTGTTGGCGCTGTTGTTCGGCCATGGCCCTGAGTTATTACTTTTCATGTCATTTTTTTTGATTTGACAGGAGAAGTCCCATGGAGTGAAATGGAAAAAGTAATGATGTCCCCATGCGCATGAAGTGGCGTGGTGCAGATGGGGAGATGGTGGATATGGCTGCAGCAAGCAGCTCTGCTCTGCCCCAGGGGCCAGTCGGCAGCTGTTAGAATAGATGCAGCCCTTCCCAACACTTCCCCACAGGTTCTCGCTGGTTCCTGGTACTCACTCACTGTTATCTGGGCTCACTCCTGTCGCCGGTCTGGCTGCTGTCCAAATTCTCAGCGAGAGCGCTCGCAACATTTTTACGGTTCAGCACTCTCTCTGTCTCATCCCAGCCTCCACCAGTCTCCCCAGTTTCAATGTGGGGTTTTTGAAGTGTTCCTTTTGAACTTCTTTTAAACGGCTAGGAATTTGTACCTTGACGTTTGTTTCAAAGACACTCTGAGGAGCAGGCCGAGGCCATTTCTGTATTGAGGTCCACTTTCAATATTCTGTTCAAGGCGATATCTTTTCTATCCTGAATGTGTTTGTTGATTTGTTCGAGAAGCAAACCTGAAAGTGAGTAGTTGCAGGTGTTTGGTGCAAAATGCTGATATAGGCAATTTAAAGTTGCAACTCAAACAGAATCAAGAAGTTTACTGGATTTGAGCACAAAGAAAATCAATCCCTTTCCCCCAACCTTTAATTATTCTGAGACTTTTCTTCTCCTCCAAATTCTAGGACTATATTTGGTCTACTGGATATTTACTTTTTTTTAAATCTCTTTTTGTGACTTCAGATGTTGCCCATACAATGAATCACTAAATAGAAACTGTTCCTTGACACAAAAATCACAATGTAAGGTCCACTCTTTCATTCCTATCACGCAGTCTGCATTAGCAGAGTTTGCACAGTAGTCATGAAGCTGATTTAATAAGATGTGAGGCTCAGATGTTTTTTACATCAAAGCATTCACCAATTTCAGCTGCTTTTCTTGGTCTTTTATAGTTGTATATTAAATTAAATCTGCGGTTTTGTTCGAGACATCACCTTCCCTTCAGGTCTGGAGACAGTGATGGGTAGTTTCAATTATTTATTTTACATTTACCCTTAATGGTTTTTAACAGTTGATCATTTAAATGGGTGCACTGGCAATTAAGTATTGTGTTTTAATACAAAACATTATGCACATGTTATGGGCTAAGAAGCACTAATCCTCACATGATTTTTGTGTGTACATTTTTAATCATAAAAGCAATTAATTCAAAAATTTATGCTGAAAACAATATGTACATACATGCCATGATGGCTAATGGATAAAACTGGATTATGTTTAAGCCAGAAAGCATCCCATGTTTCTTTATGGTGGACACAATACTACCAGGACAATAAATCCATTTTGGTCAAAACCTGGTGAAACGGTTCTCTACCATTAAAAGCAGATTTTTAGATACTGTAGCTCATGAATGCACACGCTGCAAACCCAGAAGGGGCCATTTGGTGGAGGGAGCTGATATCCAGCGGCTGCTCTGTGTGGAATCGCACATCAAAGTTAATCTTGCACCGTCTGCTCTGGCGCTGCAGAGCACTAATCTGCTGTCAATGTGATGAGGCTCCTGGACCAGTTCCTCTTTTCAGCACAGAGGCACAAGACCTTTCACGTTGGTTCGTTCTCCTACAGCACCTGATCATGCTGCAAAGGTTACAGGGGCCACTTATAGGCTCAATACCAGTTGACCTATAGCATAGTTTCTAATGTACAGTATGTTTCAGTAAGAGGTCTGGCTGATGTGGTGTTGTTGTATCATCCAGATTATACTTTTGCAAGTTCATTTTTCAAACTTCTGGGACTGGGATTTCACATTGTCCAATGCGCTAAAAATATCAATACAGCTACAACAACTTCTACTAGCTGCTGCTGTTACTACTGCTTTCCTTTCTGAATGTTATTCTCTTAATTGGTAATTGTTTTGCATTTTCACCGTTAACCCAACCTCAGTCCTCCACGTGCCAGAGGTGACGTACTGTAACTTAGCCCCTTATCAATCTAATCCCTTGGTGTTAAAGAAAATGCCTCCGCACTTCCAGATTAAACAGTGATGAATATGGAATGTGTTCATTAGCATAATCGCTTGAGTGTCTGATGATTTCATTTCATTATCAACTTCTCTCATAATCCATAGCTCCGGCACCCCTTCGTGCTCCCGAACCCACTTTCATGTTCCTTTGCCCTCCCTATTCAGCCACGAAGCAGTGTAATTGCATTATCAAAGTATTATTCTGACATTGTGGGAATATATTTTTAGCCCCTGGCTTTTTAAAGTAATATAAGGAGGACGGGCAGAAATCTACACATGGAATGACAAATCAGACTTTAAACAAGGTTTGACTGGGTTTACTCTGCTTTCATCTCGCCCCTGACCGATTCAAGGCTCGCTCCATCCACACCTCCCACTGGCATGCACAGATTATTTTTCTCACATTTGTGTGTTTGCAGGAAAGCATGCTATTTGATGGTTCCATGTGGAAACTTAACCCCTGTAAAACCTACTGTTATACTGATAGGCCATTCATCCAGCAGTTAAAAGAAATTGCCACGAGGAATAGGTTGGAATCATGACAATGAAAAAAAGCCAAAGTAGATGTGACTTTGCATATAAGAGCACTGAAATAGGGGGACTTTTTTTGCGTAGGACAGCAGTTGTTTTTCAAGCGTCAGCAGGTGTAGACTGAGACAGTAGAAGAGCAGAAGAAAAGAGAAATGTCAAGCAGGGCGGCTCACTGCATGATAATAGAAAAGGGGGAGAAAAAGAAAGGGAATGAAGCGTTTCATCTCCAACTCATAGTTAGAGGCGGGCAGGTCCAGGCAGAGGGAAGGGTGAGTCAAAGTCAGGAATGGAAGAGCAGTAGAGAGGAAAGCTTTTTATCATCCCTGACTCTTAAGAAGATCTTCCAAATGAGAGAGGCCGTGCATGCTAATGTCAAAGCCGCGGTGATAACTAGCCGCCTGGTTATCGTGGGGTGAGGGTTAAGCTGGGATTTGGAGTGCTGAGGGAATACATGTTTGATATGTGAGCGAGAGAGAGAGGGCTGAGGTGCCTTTGCTCGAGCTATACGTGTGGGGATTATTCTATATGGTCTATCTGTATCTGCATAGCTAAATGAAAGGAATTGCACTGTCCTTATTGGTTATGTGCAGTGGCCGAGATTCCTGGGTGAACGTTCAAACGGAAGATCAAACCAACGTTGACATCTCTGCACCACGGAGTCGTCATTCACATCGTTTTAACACCGACTGACATGTAACTTCTGTCACGTGCCAACCTTCAGCTCTGCCCGCTGCCTTCGGCAAATCTGCAGAGACGAGATCTCCATTGGATTGTGGAAAGCATAAAAAAACGAGATCTACCCTCTGCACCACACTTCATCTTATAACAGTTCAACATCCAGTCAGAACGAAGCACCCCATTTTTGTTTTCTTCTCCCAGAGTTGGTGAAGTTCCCCTATCTCGAAGTTGTCCTTCCCTGTAGCTATTGTTCGCAGTCACTCATGCTCAAGCCTTCTGTGTTTCCTACCACACGCATTACACCAGGCAGTGCGGTCGGCTGGCTCCCCTCCTATCTCTGCTTTCCCATCTCCCCATTATGTTGTGTAGTTCTGCCAGCCTCTCCTCCTCTCCCTTATCACCTGCAGTGAAAGTCTAGCGGGCTAATCCCAGCGCCTGTGGGATTCCCCCATCTATAATGATGTATATCTGGGGGGGATAGCATCGGAGCAGAGAGTCCTATCAGCCCACACACTCTTAATCCCATCAGTCCTCGGTGTCCAAACCCAAGAGGGGCTGCATTTGGGATGTTGTGCTCCTGGGCCTGTAGCCAGAGATGCAGTGCCAAACATCAGGAATGATACTTGGTGTTTAGGGATCATGTTGGAGATCCTGTTCATTTATTGTGCCCCTGATTCAGAAAGATCCTGGTATACCTCCCTGAGGATTGCATTGCAGTGGTTCGTACGTGGTCGTTGAGCCACTGCATTGGAAAAAAATCTTGCAGTGTGTTTGACACCAGTGAAGCTGCCAGTCTCCCCGGCATAACAAAAATGTCTTTTCTCTGTTTTACAGTGTGTTCACGGTGGAGAACATACTTAATATTTTAACATGCCGACCATAACACGAAACAGATTTACAGTTGGTTCATCAATAATATAAATACAGTGTTTTCCTTCATTCAACTAAGCGTCACTTACTCTTGTTTATGTGTAAATGCAGTGTTCTCTGTTTGCAGCATTTCTCGTTTTTTGTTCTTGGTGGTCAGATTCATAAATCCTCCTGGCACAGAAAAGAATGATCATATAGCCCTTCTTGTTTTTATGAACTAAATTTTTTATGAAGGCTCTTAATATGTCATCCCTCAAGACCTCTCCTGCAGTACTCTATAAATCTCGTGGTCTTCACAAATGCACCCCAGAAAAATGTATATCATAATGTCACTCATATTAGTATGCCTCTGTGACATGCAGGCAGTATAATCCATTTCCTTGAGATTCTAAATTCATAGTTGTACGAGCATGATGGAGTTCAAGAGGAAAATTACATTTTTGTGGTACATCTATTATTTAACTGTCAGCAAGGATGAATACTGTGTTCTCTCAGCCTTGTGGAGAAGGTACAGGGAATCGGATTGTCGAGGAGCATTGCTCCATTTGCTCCTTGTCATGGCTTGTAATAAATGGAGCCTTTCTCGGCTGGTCAGCGTAACGCTTCATTGCCTCTTTGTCAAGTCTGTATCTAGATACGATTTTAATGTTGTGTCCACTCGGACACTCTTTGCTGCTTTGCAGTAGCTTTAAGTTTCACATCACGCCCGACTCAGGTGTCACCTCTGCTGATGTAGTATCTGATACTTCCCGACCTTTCCTCCATCCCGTGTCCCGGCATGATTTTAATGCCCCTCTGTGTCATTATCAACTTTTGATTGGTACAGTCAGTGACGGTATCAGAGTTTCAGGATAATTGACAGTTTTCAGTCTCGTAGGTTTTGAGGGATCGTCTGCGCGGTGGAAGTCATTGAAGTGTGAAACTGAACGAGTGAATTACCTCAGAAAGCCCTGATGGGGAGCTTTGTGTGTTTGGTGAAGGTCAAACAGAAAACCATGCATTCACAGAATGATCAAAGACAAGCTGTGGTTACATGAGACTGCAAGCAGGTTGGAATTCATTATCTTTCGGATAAAATAAAACAACACTAATTCTTTGTCAGATTTGAATGTGTTGACCTTGACATTTTTTTCTTGATAAATTGCTTTTTCAAATGAATGTCTTGTTTTACTATCTCAATGAACATCGCCTTGTAAGTTCACTGTGACCCAACAGTGGCCAGTGAGGCCAACAGCTCTATCTCAGGATAATAAGAGACAAACGCTGAATGGGAGGTGAAAGTAAACCAGTCTCATGGAACATGGTAAGATTGAAATTAATTTTCAGATTCAGATTATGAGATTGCAGGCCCCCTCAGTAATTACAGCCATGAAACAAGGCGTGTAGATGGTGCATTGAGATAGGACAGTGCGCTTAATTCATCTCCAACCCAATCAGCTGATGAGTCAAAATGCTTAATGTATTAATCAAATTAGTTTCATTCCATTGCTTCTCATTGAAACATCAGAGGAGTATATCAGAGTGAAGTTTGATGAAATAGAGATTTAATACCTTTCCCATGATGAATTAAATGGGAAGGTTCATTGCAGCCTGGCAGCTTTAGCTCCTTCATCACAGGATTTGTCTTTATTTGAACACCTTGACCTTGATCGCTTGCATCAGTGGAATTGATCACTGCCAGCATCCATCTCTCCCTTTGGCTTTGTAAATGCACTTTACTAGAGATATTTCCGCAAGAGGTGATTTCACGGTAAATCCCAGGAAGAGGAAGCTAGAAGTCCCCATGACAGAGGTGCCAGTGGATGATTGGATTTGAACGCTGTTGACAAAGCCCTCTCAGCTGAAAGATCTTCCACAATCCTTCTTGGATCCTAATTGTCAGCACTGCTAAGCTGTTGGCGATGATCTCCACTGGCAGGCGGGTGAGTCGGTGGCACAGCGGGACTTACTTCAGACCTCTATGATTACATCAAAAAACTTGAGCTTGTTCTCACTTTAGAGAGGTTCGTCTCCTGCCAACCTCCAAACACTTCAGTGGGCTGGGTTGTCTGCGTGCTGTAGGTGTAGCAGCTCTGGGGACCACCAAGAGGTCAGGTTCTGACAATTAATTCTAATATCGCCTGAAAATATTTAGTTTGATTGGAGAAAAAAAAATGGTCCTTTCTCTATGAAAAGGAATAAAACAAATTAAATGTACGTTAAGTCCTCCAGATATGTGTGTTTTTTTTGTCCGTTCCCTGGAACCAGATGGCTGATCAGATTTCAGACTCAGGCTTCTGCAAGACAATTAGGGAACAAGATTGCTTTTTTGGGAAGAGGGTTTGGTTTAAGTAGATGTCAAATTAAAGGCCTTCCCACACAAAGTCACACATTACACAAGCACACATTACAGAGGCACACAACACACACCCATCACATAGAAATGCACTCACACATACACATATGCCCACGTACACACATGCACATGCACACATGGGTTAAACCCCTATTAACACACACCAACACACACACACACGCACACACAAGACACACACATTACATAAGCACACATTACCCATACACAATAATCACACGCGCATGCACACAGGCACATCCACACACACACACACACACACATACTATATGTCTGTGTGTGTCCATGTGCGGGTCTTGGGCGTGTCCATGTCTTTTGGTGTCGCTGCTGCGCTGTGAGGCAGTGAGGTCATGTACAGAATCTGTCTCCGGCCACCTCCTGATGGAACTGCACCGCTTTTAAGGTCAGCTGCACAAACTCTGCCACGCAGGTTGATACAGGGACTCATTAATGTTTTATTGGTCTATTATCCGGGCCGGACGGGGGACATTCATTTCCCGTTTCTGGAATTCAAATATTCTTTAGTCTTGACATTTCTCCTACAATGTCTGAGGCGAACCCCCACTCTCTCTCTCTCATACTCTCTCTCTCTATCTCTCTATCTCACTGCGCTGGGCTTCATCTGCAATGCTGTCATCGCACCGTATTCCACACAGGATGCGCTGCTTTTTAAGAGTGGCACGAGTGCGAGCACAGTATGGTTTCAGGTGGGTGGAACTGGGGAATTGATACTCAGTCATTCCGACACCCCTCTTCCTCCTCTGCAGGGTGGATAAAGATCTGGCCATCCATCTTTGTGTCTCTCCCATGTCAGCTCAGGGTAGCGAACGTGGGTACCTGGTAGTCGGAGACAACAAGAACAAAGCAGGAACATTACTTTAATCTCTCAGCGCTGTTAATTCCTACCGCTGCCATCCTCCAGGAGGCAGAGCGTTGTGTATCTCAGCTTCCCCCTTATGAACGATCCATCACTGTTAGTGCCCCTCTCCAGAGTGCGCTTGCTCCTTTTTTTTTACACCTGCTCACCACTGTGCTTTGCTTTCAAAAGACGATGCTTGCCGGAAGAACCGTAATACATTGTTTTCCACAGTTGACTGTTCAGACCTATTTTCTCAACCAGCACCAGCATCTCGCCGCTCCTCCTATTGGAATAAAGCACACGTGAGCAGTCACATTAATACGAGGCAATGCAGCCCTGCACTTTTATGTGGATCTCTTAATAGGCTATCAACAGTACTTTCAGAATTTGTAATTGGCACCTGGCGTTCGGCTTCGTCCGTGATTTCGCACGAAAACGACTTGACCTGTAATGAACTGTAAAACGAATGGCGTCCCTGGGAGATCACTCAACTTGAAAGCAAACTGTTGTACATGGGGTCCCATCAAGCGTGATATTAAAATGTCCACTTTTACATCTTCCCGCCCGAGCTCTGTAAAAACCCAGGCCGCTTCGGCCCGACGTGAGAGGAAACCGGGGGCTAATGACTCAAGCAGGCGGCCGTGGGCATTAGACAACTTCATTTATGAAATAGTCAACCTCCCGTGTAGCGGTACATTCACATTACCCTGCCACACTTGAGAGATCTGCTGTCACAGCCACTGAGCAATGCTGATGTCCCTTCCTACCTGCATTCATCTTACTCTCCGGAGGTAATGGTCTTCTCAGGTCATTTGCGGATTAGGGTCTCGATCATTCATCTCACACACCTGCAATCCTGAGCACTGCATGGTCCTCTCCGGCGTGTACAGGGATGTTTAGAAAGAAAGAGAAAATACACATGTTCAATCATTCCTTTCCACCTGTTTTAAAAACCCAGTGCTGCCTAACCAGTAGAGGGCTATCCATGAACATTGCAGGATATCTTCACCTGATTTGTGTGTATAATTTGCAAGCTTGTGCCTCAGAGAAATCCGGACTTGCTGCCTTGTGTTGTTTTTCTTTTAGGATTTTATTATGTTGAATGATAATTATCTCCCTGTGTGAGAGTTTAATTGTTTGTGGTTGAATGTTTAGCGCGCTAGTCAAGGTTGTAATACCTGGTAAGAGTCTCTGGAGATGTCTTCTAATGCACAGAGCATAAGATCGGGAAGACAGTTTGATTTTAGCTTTAGCTCAAGCACAGACGGGTCTGAACGCCCGAGAGGAGACAGGCGAATTAATCCCGTTAATGGAGATGATTCAGTCACATGTGACACATACAACATTAATCTTTTCATGCTGAGTGTAGCCTGTTCGACATTTGCAGGTTGTGCAAAACATTTCCAAAGAGCTTTTTTATCTTTCAACATGAATTGTTCAAATGTGGTCTCGTTGCAATTCTGCATTCAATATTCAAGGTCCATTATGATGAGAAAAGAACAAAACACAAAAGTGTCTGGTGCTGAGGCCCACACACCTAAATGATCCCTTCAGGGTTCAGCACTACTCTGTTCTCTTCCCCTTTCTTGCTTTTACTCGACGTGATACTGCTCCCTGTATCTTTCACAAGCTGTTTGGCTAACGGAGGGTCACGGGGGACATGTACCACGTTCGGTCACAACGTGAAAGCATTAGCCAGTGCCAGCAGGTGTGTAATTATATATGAAGCAGTCTTTTGAAAGCATCATCACGATGGCATCAGGAAAGTAGGCCAGGTAGAAGAGACTTCACAGAAGTCCTATTTATTCCTCACCGGCTTCAAATGTGCAAACTTTGTATTTGAAGTTGTGAAATAATCCAAGGTCAGTGCGAGTATTTCAAGACTTATTAAAAATAACTTTAAACACACAGCAACTTATCGTGATAAAATAAGCCTCCGGTGCGGTTTCTTTAAAAAGAATGTGTCCTCTCCTTGTTTCTCTAGTTGCTGTGCTCACTGTGTGTCTATTCTCTGTGTTTCAGGTACGGTGACATGGTGCCAAAAACCATCGTGGGGAAGGTGTTTGGGTCCATCTGCTCTCTGAGTGGGGTGCTGGTCATCGCCCTGCCTGTCCCTGTCATCGTGTCAAACTTCAGCCGCATCTACCACCAAAGCCAGCGGGCGGAGAAGCGACGAGCCCAAAGGGTACTGACTCTCGCCCTCCCTCTGCCGCTCTCTTCCCGTTTCTCTCTATCTCTCCTTATTTTGCTTCTATCTGCCCCTCTCCTCTGTCTCTGTCTTATCCACACGCAACAGAATGACAGGGCAAACGCTATCTCCCAGAATAATAATCTTTTATTGTGCTTCTGTGTATGTCTGTAGTGGGGGACTTAGACTTGCTTTGGGTATATATCAGTGGGGAGGAAATAAGAAAGGAGTGACAATGACTAAACGAATGATCTTCAGAGTTTTGTGTCAGCAGCTTTTCACCGGCAATATGTGCATTTCTCTCTGAAAGTGTTTGTTAATGCAGAATTTCCTAATCGTAGATTTCAGCAAAGCCTCTCCCTACTAAATACTGTGGCAGCCGGGGGGAGACAGAGCCAATTAGTGTGACAGCAAAGCGTCAGCGGCTAAAACAGAGGTCTGTTTGTTTAAACAGAAATCGCGGCTTGCTAAAATCCGTGCTGCGAAGATTCGAGGCACTAATGCCTATATGCGCTACAAACAAAATGGGTTCCTGATCAACTCACTGAAGGAGGTAACGGGGCCAAGCAGCGGCTTGGGGGCTGACTGACCGGGGCCTCGCTGACGCCTGCATGCTGCTCTGCTCGGGGGTCCATGCCACCACGCACAGGGGGAGGGGGTGCTTACCATGCTGTAACCCAGGGGGGCTGCTGTCATTCCAGTGCTTCAGTGTGATCGTCCTCTCTCTTACATCACACCTCTCAGCCGCAGCATCGACATCCCTCGTCAACACTCTCTCTCTCTGTCCATACAGCAGGAGGGCCGGGCAGGCATACTCGCCTTCTGGTGGAGCGCAGCCATTCCAGTCACACTGACTCATGACCCAGCTCTGCATGTCTGTCCAACAGGGTTTGGAGGGGAAGGAGGGAACCAAAGGCTTCCTGGACAGTTGGTGGCCCATGGAGGCTGTCGGCTCGGCCTGCATCTCCTCTGAACTCTGTTCCTGATCTGCTGTGTGTTCCGTGTGTTATTTCTAGAGCATCCGGGTTGTAGTGCAGACTAACACGACATACCTTCCATCCCAGAGCCGTGCAGAGCTTCATCAGATTTTGTGGTGTGATCTTGTTCCGGAATCTGTGCTGTGTTTGGTGCAGTCTGTTCGATCTGTGTCTAGGTGTGCCACTGCTGTTGCACTGAAATGAGTTCAGTTTTAATTTGACTTTTCTGGTCCTTCTCACCTAAATCGGCGAAATAATGAAAAAAAGCAAGTCCATCCGTGAAACATGTTGTAATCAGTCAGTGTATCTATGCATCTCTAAAACGTCCCCATCTCACCAGGTTCTCAGTAGATTGGCTGCTGTGCTACAGATCAGCATTTCAACCCTCTGCTTTTCGTACTCTCCACTACATCACCTAGCCGTTGCCTGACACTCTCTTTCCATGAAGAGTCTGAGCCTGCTCCCTTACTTTTTCCTTTTTCCCTTTTGTGTGTTCCAAGGCCTCCAAGGAGGCAGGAAAGGCCCTGGTGGCGAAGGCTGCAGGCCCTCCCTTTGAGATCCAGCACCATCATCTGCTGCACTGCCTGGAGAAAACCACGGTAAAATACCCCTCTCTTCTGATTTTTGTTTTATTTCACGAATTAAAACCTTTCTACTATCGTGCTATGGCTCACAGTAAAAAGTAGCCCCTCTTGTGTAGTGCTCCATTACTGTGAGAGTTTGTGCTGTATCAGCGGGGTCCGCCTGTTACCATGTTTTGCAAATAGAAACAAAGTAAGTTCCTTTCATTCATGCACAAACTGCAGAATCTATTTCATGCGAGTTAAAAATAGCTCTAAATGGGGCTGGGAAATGTTGAGTCCCCTCGCCAGCAACATGCTAAAGATAACATGACTGCCAGTCGGTAACACTATTTCCTCCAAACAAACCAGCACACTTCATTCTACACTATCCATAATTTAGAGAAGTAAGAGTCTCTTTACTGCTCGGCCGTGACTCAAGTTTTACACTTGCAGCTCTCGACCCTGTGTGGAGATATGGGCAGACAGCAAATCAGTGTTCCTCCTCACAGTTCATCCTCCCCCAAGTAAAAGGCTCTCCTGTCGTCTGGGAAAAGCTCTGTGAAGGCTTCATGCCATTCAGATGGCAGCTCTCATGTGTACATCTCCTCTCATGACGTGCATTATAGATGGCAGAGAGGAGAGCAGAAGTGACAGAGGGAAGGTGTAAGAAAAAGGAGGCACGACTCGGGGCCTGGCATCGGATCCTACGCGGTGTCACTCTGCCACCTGCCGGCAGAGTCGGAGCCATCCTTGGAGGCTGACCTTCAAGTCACGCTCATTTGTCACAGGGATAACAGTTGTGAATGTTTTCACAGATGGCACTTAATATGGACATCTGGGCCAATATTTTCCAATTCCCTTGATGATTCATTTTCCAATTATTAAACAATTTCTGCTTAGTCTGCTGCATCGAGGCTGTGGAACGTCTTTACTCATTATTTAACGGACCCAATCGTTGATGTAATAGAGTGACTCATGGGCGTCATCAAATCCAGATTTTGCCTCACTGCCTTCCCTCCACAGAACCACGAGTTTGTGGACGAGCAGACGTTCCAGGCCAACTGCATGGAGATCTCCACGATGAACAAGTCGGGCTCCCGCAACTCCTCGCTGTCGTCGTCACCACAGAGACTCAGCTCGTGCTGCTCGCGACGAAACAGGAAGAAGAGCAGCTTCAGCCTGCCCAGCACAAACAACCAGGAGCTCAGCACCATACAGATCAGAGAAAGGCCAGTGGTCAACAGGTGGGCGGTCCCTTTCGCTCCTTGTCTCTATATCATGCACATCACTGGTCCTGTAAGATAAGACAAGCTAAAGGCAAAAACAAACAAGCATTTCATATCTGTTTCAAACTCTCTAAAATGTCCAGTTCCTCAAAGTAGCTCTGCAGATAAACCGACTGGTGTATCAGTGGAAAGTTTTTGTTTTTATAATAGCCTCTGTATCTGCCACTGAGATTTTTGTTGATGAGGATTGATGTAAAAGTGATGAACAACACATCCTACCAGGAACAGTGTTCCCGTCACTCTGGACTATCCACAGCACTGTGAATAGTTTTCATTAGAACGACTTTCTGCTGAAGTTATAGTCCCTAATCTCTGTGAAAACTGTTGACAGCTTTTCTGTGGATTATTCAGTGCTATGAGGACACTGTAGCTACGAAGAGGGGTCGATGCCGTGTGCAATTTTTTTCAAATGTTAGCAGCGCTGATGAAATTCCCATCAATTTTATTGTGCTGCAGAATTATCAAAGCTGAATTTCCCAAAATGATGGACACATAATACATGAGGAAGTCCTGTTTCTAAATATCACAAGGGGTTAATGGGTAAATTTGGTTATTAATATTATTATTTTTATGAATTATTTATAGCACATTACACTTTAGAGAAAACAAATTCACTGGAACTTGTGCATGTGCCCAGATTTTCTCATTTACAAACAATTTTGTGATGTTTTGTTGATCCTGCACCAATCAAAAGATTTCTTACTGGATTTGACTGCTGTTGCTATTTTTTATTTCAAACCATTAAACCTTATACTTTCCTTTGATTTAACATGCAATTAAAAGGAAACCTCAAATTAAATGTGTTTTCATGCAACAAAAAGCAGTTTTTACTGCCTCTTTAGAGAAATTACTTTAAAGAGGACTAACTGTACTCCACTTTGAAATCTGAAATATACCTTAATGATCAACAAGCACTACTTTTCCTTTCCCTCTTTGTGAAGAAGGCCTGTTTTCTAAGTGTGGCTTTGATAGAAAATAGAAGCTCTGATAGGACTCTGTGTGATGCAGGCTTTGTGTAATACATCCACAAGGTCAGGCCTCTCACCCTCTTTCATCCTGTGCTCCCTCCTGCAGCCGCTCCTGCCTGAATGCCAAACTCGACGGCACTGTGCCCTTGAAATGTGACGAAGCTTACATCACTCCCTCCATGGTCCGCCTGTCTGCCCCGGTGATGACCTCATCGGACGGGGACGGCTCCACAACCGCCATCGCGTACTCTCAGAGCAACATTGTCCGAGTATCTGCCTTGTAGATGTCACGCTTATCTTATCAGCTAACTGGTCTCGAGGAGAACCAGATGCTGAGGAGAGGGACCACCGAGCATCAACCTGCCATAATCTAGAGGGATTATAAGATTAGCAGAGGGGGGAGGGAGGGGGGGTGTTTTTGAAGTAGTGATCTCATCTGATGTCAAACTCTGCATGGTATTAAAATGATGTGGACGGCTGCCTTGGAATAAAAGCGACCAGCAGATCTTGACTACATTAAGCACAGAAGAGCGAGGAAGGGTTTTGAGGATTGCGTGTGATGTTGCCTAAACATACTGAGAAAAAAAACTTTATTTTTGAATATGTAATGTTGGTGTATTTGTTGTCTTCTGATTCGGAGGAGGAAAAGATGTTGTTTCAAGGTCATGCCTGGTGACCTTAACTGACAAAGCACATATTCATTACCCGGGGGCCATATTTGTGAATATTCAAACAATCTATGTGCACTTTCCCTTCAGTCAGCACCCAGTGATATAGATTGTTTTTTCAAAAAACCCCAATTGACTGGTTTCTAATCGTCCCCTCACTGTTGTAAATGCAGAAATCATGAATCCACAGGAATGAATAACCGTTATGAATATTCATTAACTGACTCATTAACATGTCCATGTCATCGCTTGATGAGTAAAATATGCTACCCATCCTGACATGTTTGTGAAATGTGCAAGTGAAAGTCCAAACCACAAAATATGTGTTAGCTTACATATTTGACATTCTGATATGGATCTATATGTCGAAGCCATTGTCATCAATGAAAAAAACAGGGTACATATTAGTTAGGTTACAAGGTAGAGATGTAAGTGAATGTTCTTTGCAACACTTAACTAATACTAACCCTAATGTGGACCCACATAGTATTGACCTGGGAATCCAAATGAAAGAGGGTTGAGCATCAATTCCACTGATTTCCTGTTATATCACCACACTCCAAGGCAAGGTCGCACTGTGTCCAAGGGCCATTTTGTAAATTTTGTCATATTGTAAATATCTCAGAACTTTATCAACTGCATTTGAAGTTGGCTCCTCTAATTTCTAGATTTAGTTGACAGTTGTTGGCATTCTCTTTCTGTCTGTTACCTGGTTGAATTAAGGATTTGCATGCTGTCATTGCAGAATTCTGTTTTATTAAAAGTATGTCTCTTCTTCTTGTCGGAGGTTTGTCAGTAAAAAATTTGAAAAATGGAGAAAGGAAAATCACAACGAGGCTGGTATGTTATGTAAATTCTGCAACACTTTGCTTTTAATGAAATACAAACCTTGTCATGGGGTACATATATGACGGGGTAAGGAAAGACGAATTATCACACGTTGTGCATTTGGTTGAGTGGATAGAATAAATACTGTAGCTCTACTGAAACATCCACTTAATGAGCCATGTCTTTTCTTTTTTTTTAATATACTAAAACACAATTAGGTTGATTTCATAACGTTTGTCTCCTGATTGCTCAAACAGCATCACTAATGGCGGAGATGGGATGATAATGAGGTGATGCTGGAGGACATGTGAGGACCTGACTGGCCCAGTGGTGGGTCCAGGCTGTAGGGTCTCTGGAGACCGACGCACGGGCCTCACCGGGTTGTTTGACGGAAAACACGGCAGCCTCCCCCTGCTGAGCTGATTTGTCCAGGCTGCGTCTCCCAGCATGCAGCGCCTCAGCTCTGCAGTGTTAAGCGATTGCTGCGAAGTCAGCCTGCATAAAATCTGAGATAACACAGCGGCATAAAACATAATAAACCTCCTATATACCTAAATACAAATCACACTTTGAGTGCGTGACGTTTAATTGAATTAAGATTGGAACACAATGAATAGACCAATTTTAAGAAATGAATATTGACCGGCCCTTTGGTCTGGTGTCACTGAACGGTGAGCGCAGCTTTAACCTTATTTCTTATTCTGTCAAATTCTGTGCGAAACTGTGGGTTCACTGCAGCGTATATTATGGGGTCGGTCAGAGACGTGACACAGGAAACAGACACTGACAGGATCTCCACATCCTGCATGATGTTAATCTGGAAAAGTAGAGGATGAAAAAGAAAATGTTACAGATCATTCAGAAAGACTGTAAAGGCTGTCAGTCATTAAACACACAAACGCACACACAGACGCAAACACCAAATACTTCACACTTCACATCTGTCCTTCACACTTGCTTGTTTCTTTTGGTCCTAAATGTGATGTCACAGCTTTTTACTAAATGCTTGTAAAATTGCATCCTTTCATCTGTGATAACTCACCGGCGTATTCTTGTTTTTGGGAACGACAAAATTCACCAGGATGGTTGTGATCAGCGGCAGCCAGAACAAGAGGAAGGTTACAATGATGTAACCCGCACGCTTCGCCATTTTGCTTTCCTTCCTTTTGTTCGCTCTCTCTTTACTTGCTTTTGAAGGCATCATGCAAACAGCTCCTTCTACCTCAATGTCGGGAGCCTCTGTTGGAGCGTTACCTGCGACTGGAGGTAATGAAGACACCTGATCTACTGTGACAGCCGGGGTTTGTCCTCCACTTCTGTCCTCGCCCTGTTTCGGTTTAATCTGTAAAACAGCAATAGATTCAGGATCTTCTGAGCAGGGAACGCGGGGGCTGGTTCCTGTCATTTCAGTGGGCGCCTTGTCAGTTTTCACTTTCTCTTTGGTTTGGTTTTCTGTGTTAAATTTGCTTGACACCTTCTGTGGCTCTGCAGTTGAGCTCTTAACACTAACAGCGGCACCTCCATTTGATGGTTTCGCCTCCACTCTCGTGGCACAGGGGTTGGACTGCTCTGTTTTAAATGGTTTCTCTTCAGTCTGCAGTCGCACTGCAACCTGCTTTGCAGGAGGGCATGGTTGTTCTGTTTCCAAGTCTGTTATCTCCACAGTGTTCTTCAATTCTTTCGCTGAACCAGACACACTCTGTGCAGGTTTTATTGGGGTCAGTGGAGCACTTGAAGAATCTATCTTTGATGAACACACTTCAGCTTTAGTCCCCGGCTCAACCGGGGCAGCAGGTGAAGAGGTTTGCTTTTGCTCAGACTTTCCATTTTCCACAATCGTGGTTTCTTCCGTCTTTTGTTTATCCTCTGTTTTCTCCTTCTTAGGGAGTGGAAAAGTACCTTTGTCAAATACTTTGCGATTGTGCGACCTCACAATGGCAAATATGCCAGCATAGAATCCAATGATAAGACCGAAGCAGGCGGCCCACAGTGGGAACAGCATGTAAAGTCCAAAGGTGTCATAGGAGGCTAGCATGTCTCTCTGTAATCCTTTGCACCTTACGTGCACTGGTGAGTCCTTTACAAATAGGAGACAATAAACAGCCGCCAGAATCGCCAGGGTCCACGTGAGAGGAATCAGCACTTTGATCCGTTTTCCTCGCTGGCGTATTTTGAAGGGCTGTGCAATGGCCTGGTACCTTTCTGCACTGATGCATGCCAGTGTTAACAGCTGGATACAGCAGCAGAAAGAGAACGAGGCCACTTGAGCATCACAGAGCGTCTCGTCCACATGTCCGTCCCGATGCACAGCCACAACGATGCTCAAGAGGAAGGGGCAGTCCATCACACACCGCAGCATGTCTACGATCGCCAGATTCACCACCAGCGCATTGTTCGAGGTTTGCAGGGACTTTTGGTGATAAACTGCCAGTATCACAAAAATGTTTGCAGCGACTCCAACCACAGAGGTCATTACCAGCACCAAGCTGTTTGCCACCACAAAGGTGATGTCAATGTATTCCTCCCAAACGGTGTGGTTCCCAAAGTCCGGTGCAGGTGCAGGTTTAGCTCTCATCTCTGAGTTCAGAGAGTCGACATGTTTAGCTCTGTATCTTCACACGCACACCAAATACACACTGGATGTGTGATTCTCCACTGAGCGACTGAGATTAATGAGTGAACCCTGAGAAAGGACAAGTTACGCCGGAGTATCCGCCCTTTTCATTATCACCCCGCAGCGCCAGCAGCCACCTGGGAGTCCTCACTGTTCACATTCATTAAAAACTGTGCTGTGTATTCACAGCAGAGACGAATGGAAAGGACGGATGGCTGATCAAGGAAAAGCTGAGATGTCACTATTTTCTCAACCCTGATATCCAACTTTTTGAAATGCAGTGATGATGATGAACCTATAGTTTATCTGTGTGTGTGTGTTTGTGAACTGCACAGCTATCCATTAAATTGAATACAGCACCACACAAAGGTTAAAAGCTCTGCATTAGCTATGCCAGATGGATGACTTGGGAGTTCTTGAATTGGCTCAGGAAATAAGGGGAGCCATGCTGCTGGATTATAGCATGACATTGTGTAATCCTGTTTGGAGATAAAGTGTGAAATGCTCTTTGCTTCAGATCTGAAAGCTTATGGACTATGCCAAATCTGGGATTAGATCAACACAATACATCTTTCTCCTGACCAGCCTACATATTAAACTGATCAAATGTCTCTCAAACGACATAAACAGGAAGAGCTGGAGAAGAAGTCTGCAGTAAAGTCTCGATCTTCTCAGCGGCAGCAGATAACTGTGAATATTTGAGGACGTTGTAAACGGAGAAAACACATCAAGCAACTTGTTGAAATAGAAATAATGACACAAAGGGGGAGTTGCAAATGAAAAATGCTTTATTTAGAATTTGACACACATCGTAAATATTTACATCAAGCAAGTGAAACAAGATGGAGGAAACACAACTTATTTTTATTTTCTCCCAACAAACACTAATGAATCTGGTAACTTGATATATCTACATAATGACTTTACTCCATCATGGCCACCGATTGCCATCCTACTACATACAAATTAAACAAAGTCCTGACAATTAGGTCTCTAGTTACTAATTGTATTGTAATGTAAAGTGAAATATGTGTGGAACAACCAAGTGACAGTTTGATATGTCAACATGTTTCGGTCATTTTAATAAAAGAATTAAAATATTGTCAGATTCAATGATCTTATTGCAAATGTTTATTCTCTTATCGTCAAAAGTAACATCACGGTAAAAACATGATTAATTAAAATTGCCAACTAAAAACAAAGCAATACCATAAAGTAAATCACAATATAATAAACAATCATTAGAAAAATATTAATCCCAGTTGCTACATCAATAATTCTCTTTAGTGGCATCCTGTCTCTTCCTCTTTATCCAATGATGCGTGTTAGTCTCGGCTGTGGTGACTCAGTGTGGGCGGTGGTGTGTGCCATGTGAGACTCGACGTGACGGGTCGGATTCAGGTCCACAGACTGTGTCATTACGTCATCATTCCCCGAACTGTTTAATCCCCCTCTGAACTGTCGGCAAAGATTGAAAAGCACAGAGTATAACACCGACACAGGCTCGTCCTGCAGAGCACAGAGCAGGATACCCAGAAAAAAGCTTTTACTGTCTCACTGAATCAACATTGGTAAAATACATGTTGCTTTAACAAGTGCACGCTTATATCCTGTTTTTCTAATCAGATTTTATTTTATAGACAATAGCATCTTACCTATGTTCTCTGCAACTGAAAATAATATCTTTAGACATAACCCTCTGTCTATAAGCTAAATGAAACCTATATACAGTTCACTGCAGTGATGAAATGATGCGTTTTGTGCAGCAGAAGTCTGGAAATGTCGATAGAAGACTTTTGCTTATTACAGAAATAAGTCAAAGGATGTGGCGGAGCTGCCAGTGTTGATTGGATGATGGAGCTGGTTACTGTTTACTTAAATTTTTAAATCAACATTTGCATAATGTTGTTATAGAAGGAGGCGCTGTGCGGCATATCTAACGATAAAAATCCCAGCACTCGCTCCCAGAAAAACTTCTTGTGATATAAAAATGGTTTGCACACTTCTCTGTACGTGTGAATCAATATTTCATTACCCAACTCCCTGAAACTGTTAATCACCCAAGTGGCTTTCTGAGAGTCGGAACTCTCTTCACTCACGCTACACTCAAACAGGTCCAGTGCATTTTATTTACGAACAACAAATCAAAGCTTTGACTCCCTCTCTAGTGTGCAGGCTTCTTCAAAAATTCATAGAAATGAAAGAAATACAAACATTAATTTCAGTCAGTTTCCTGACTCCTTTCTTTTTTCAACATACAGAAAGATCTTCAAACATCGATATGAAAAAGTGTATAGTTTATTGATCGAAGCAAATCACAGAAATCAAACCATTTTAATGATCATTCTGATTGGTCTAGAAAAAAAGCAATGGATAATAACTACTGGAACACCCTGCAGTTTAATGCAGTTCAATACGTATATCTGTCTATCTATTTATCTACTGGCCGTCTGTCCCTCTGTTGTCTGTCTATCTATATGTAATTCTGTAAATCTATCTATCTATCTATCTATCTATCTATCTATCTATCTATCTATCTATCTATCTATCTATCTATCTACCGGTATCTATCTACGGTCCATCCATCCATCCATCAATCTATATCAGTCAGTTCGCCCTTCCGTCTGTCTGTCTGTCCATGTGGCCTTCTAGGTATCAATCTATCTATCTATTTAATATTGTATTGAATTGCATTACTCCAGAGGTTTTTCTGTTAGTCTCTCCACCTCATGAACAGCAGCTGTTAGTCTCTGAGCTGACTCTGTGCTCGTTGACACATCGAAGACGTCTGTGTGAGACATGAGCCTGTGGATGTGCAGATCTGTGTCCCCGGTGAGGCACCGACACTCGACAGCGGGGACAGTCACAGAGGCAACACCCTGCATTGCATGTTGATGTTCCTGTTGAAGGGAATCACATGGCTCCTCCTGTTCAAGGTATGCATGTTGATGCTGACACTAGTGGGTCCATGGGGAATGTATCGTCCACACGACAGCACCTCCAGGGTGGAATCGCGGAACTGTGGGACATAAAAAATAACACATAATCCCCATGTCAGGAAATATATGAGCAGTAGTGTCACAGGCATGACATGCAAATAGGACTCTGTATTTCTCAGCCTTTGCATCTCAGCTGCACACTTTAGCTGCTTACCTGTTTGTTGGAGAGGAAGTAGATGATGGGATTGTAGACTGGGCTGGTCTTGGCAAAGTACATGGGCATGGTGGCAAGCAGCGGAGGGATGTAGAGCTCAGGGTCCACAACCACTACCACTGACAGCGCCGTGTAGGGCAGCCAGCAAATAAAGAAAGATACAATCATGGCCAGGACCATGTTGCTGGCGTGATCGTTCTCCTTGTGGCAGGAACGCCCCCCCTGGAGCTCCACACTCCTGTTCAGCTGCATGAGTGGAGAAACACATTTGACCCCTATTAAAAGTTCATAACCTGTTTTTGTCTGTAGGTGGTAGTTTGCAGACAGATGAGAATGGAGGTGTGAGTTTTAAAAACATTGTTTTAATAGTGTAAAAGTGTGATAAACATGCAGAAGCCGTATTGAACCCACCTTATCCATGGATTTGAGCACTTTGGAGTAGCAGTAGATGATGACTGTGACGGGGAGAATGAAGCAGAGGAGGGTGTAGAGGATGAGATAGCTGTAGTTGCTCCACGATCTCTCCTCCCAGGCCAGAGAGCAGGAGGTCTGGACTCCCTCGGGGCCGTAGGAGCTCCAGCCAAACAGCGGAGCCACGGCCCAAAACAAGCAATAGACCCACACGCATACCAGCCCTTTGATGCTTCTCCGCATGCTCAGCTTAAAACCAGCTCTTGGTTTACACACCACGATGTAGCGCTCGTAGGCGAGCAGGGTCAGAGTGCAGAGGGAAACCAAACCTAGGGTGGAAAGAGAATCTCAGCTCAAGTGGAAGTTAAAAGCTTTTTTGGGGCTTTCAAATGCATGTTTTTAAATCTGTCTCAGGAAATGTAGTTTGTGAAGCAGATATTTCCCAAGCAAACTAGGTAAATATTTCATGAAAAGAGATGTGTTTACTCTAAATCAACAATTGATCAGTCCCAAAATCATGAATTAAATCCCCCAAAATCTAATGATTTGAATGCTTTGAGGTGAACAGACAGATTCCTCTCCCACTTTTCCCACAGTGTTATGCAGAGCTGTTGTCTTTATCTCTAAGCCTCATCCATTGTCCGGTAAGTACATCGTCTTTCCTTCTCAATCGATAGGTAAACCTTTAAATCACACAAATATCTGGTTTGACTTCTTCAAAAAGCAACAAAATAAAGCCCCAGCACATAAATATTACAGCAAAGCGACAATTCAGGGGTAAAGCATTTTATCCTCTGATCCTTTCGTTAATACATTGTTTATCACAAGCATTGTCAAACACATCTCCACTCACCAAAGTAGTTGACTGCAAATCCTTGAAACACACAGGCCGTGTGGCCAATGAAGAAATAGCCTTTGTAGTTGGTGATGGTGACGACCAAGGAGCCGCACAGGCCTATCATGAGGTCAGACACGGCCAGGCTGAGGATCAGGACGTTCATCGGGTGGAGCAGAGACGGGTTCCTCAGCATCACGGTGATGACGAGGCCGTTGTTGAAAACTGTCATCACTGTATTGATGAACATGAGGAAGGAAAGAATGCTGAAACCAAACCGAGGGAAGATGGTGGGAGACGCCGTGGCCATCTCAGCGAGGTTGTACGGAGGATGAGAGCTAGAGCTCCACGAGGTGCTGTTGCTGTCCATGACGCCCTAAATGAAGTCCAGGTGAAAGCGCTGTGAGGCCAGAGGACTAAACCCCACGACTCTGTGCTCAGCTCAGAACACAGCGTCACAGATCTTATCATTTTTGATCCCTCAGCTTTTCTTATTTCCAAGATCTCAGACTGTGCACCTGTCTGATAGAAAAGGCTTCAAATGCAATATGAGAAATTGGTCCGTAACACGATTTAGAGGTTTCAAATAACAAAGCAAATGGAGCAGCACACAGTGGCCTGCACACTCACTTAACAAATACCTGCAAATTAAATCTGATTACAGTACAATTATCCAATCAAATCAAGCTGCTCCACATTAATGACACAAGCACTAGGCTACAATCATTAAGCCATTTCCATTTTAATAAATAATGAAATAAAAATACACATCAGGACAAACACAACACAATCAAATGAATAAAATAAACCATGAGGTATTGTGTGGTCACTGGTGGAGATGCTTATACTTTCCCTTTTTAACTTGTTCAACAGTAGATTCTAGCATGGGTGAGAGCCTTTAACATATTTTCTGTAAAAAAGAAAAAAGAAAAAAGAAAAAGGGAGACGAATCCTCGAAACTCTGCACAGATCAAATAGCAACACACGTGCTAAATATAGCAACGGCACTCTATTTTTTACTGACTAATATTAACATCTCTCATTTGCTTCGGAGAGACATACAGGCTGTGCCAAATATTATTAAAACAAGAGAAAAAATCTGACATCACAAGATCTCAAGCTGAAATTAACCTAAAGGCTTGAAAGAAATAATATCAGGCTGTTACAAAATATGTACACGGCAGTAACGTGAGCATGAGATTAAGGCAACAGAGTTTGTAATTCAAATGTCATATCTCAGTTTGAAACTTGCTGTTAGGACAAAAAAGGCAAAGATAATGTTTACAGATGGTGAAGAATTCACAGCGTGACAGACTTGATGTATGACTGCCCCCTATTGTTTAAACTGTTGCATTAGATTCGTATAATCTTGCACCAAAATCGCTCTCTCCCACACACAGCACACTCATAGGTTTGCACAGCTGCCTTATGAGGACTTTGCACTGACTTCCATTCTTTGTGTCGACAGCCAAACCAGAACCTTATCCCTAACCATATCCAGGAGCAATTCATGCCTAACCCAAACCTTAACCACCCTCAATTCACATCTTACACTGACCTTCACCAGGAGCTCAGAAAATACATTTTGCCTCATTAGGACCAGGTATATGTCCCCATGAGGTCCACTGGTCTTGACAAGGTCAATGCAGTCTCTCTCTCACACACACACACACACACACATACACGCACACACACGCGCATGCACGCGCGCACGCATGCACGCGCACGCACACACAAATCAGTGCCTTCAAAATAGAACCTATATATGCATATTAAAGTGTAGCTTTACATTCTGTGTTCTGTCATTTTTTATTTAAAATGCAATAATTTCTCAGAAAATAAAGAAAACTAACTAGTTCTAACGTATTAAACATCAACACTTAATGTGATTGGTAGCAATTATGCATAACCTAACATGTGGCATGCATCTCCTACAGTACCTTATTTCAAGTTGTTTAAAATCAGCAATAAAAATCCTTCATTCCTGTTCATTTTTTAAACAATCTCTTTTTCTCTCTCTCTATCTGCTCTGTCTCTGTCGCTGTCTCTCTCTGATCAGACGCTGCTTTGGTCCTGTGGTGCAGCGCCGAGACGCTCAGACCTTCAGGATGTCCTCAGGCCAGAAGGGGGACTCGTGCTGCAGAGGATTCCGGCGGGGGAAGAAGGTGTGCTGGAAGTCGTAGTTGAGCAGGCAGCTGATGGAGGCCATGTAGATGTCGGCGAAGCGCGACAGTCGGCGTGAGAAGTACGTGGGGTTGTGGTAAGTGCGGAAAAGACTCCCGAACTGGGGGTTGAAGCTGTCCTTCGTCTGTGGCCTGCCATTAAAATACATTCATAAGCATTTGGTTTTAATCAGTTCTACAAGAGCTCAGTGAATTATTGACCTGCTCATGAGTGTGACAGTAATTATCTCTATTACCTCATGGCCTCTCTTTCTCTGATCCACTCCTCAACGACAGCTTGAGACGCCGGATCCCTGTGCACCTGTCCGGGAGAAGTGTGAAGAAGTTAAGCAGATAAACTTGAGATACATAAATAAAGCAAGGAAGACTGACACACAAGTCTCCTAACCTGCATCTGCTCAATGAGTCCAGTCAGTGCCTGTAGCCAGGTCATCATGTGCACATACTCTTCAGTGTTCATTATCTTGATCTCTTTCCTCAGCTCAGGGATGATGGCACCTGTTCTCCAGCCATGTTTCAGTGTTAGATCCTGCAGTGAAAAAGATCCTGAAATCAGTGTTGAACATAGAAACATTGTGTACAGCAGGATTTGTTTTTATTTGTTTGGCTGGTGTGAGGGATGCTTCTCAAGAATTACTCCTTTCGTATATATTTTGTTAGGTCACCGTGACCTTTGCCTTTGACCATCCAAATCGAATCAGTTAATCTCGGAGCCTAAGTGAACATTTGTGCCACATTTGAAAGGAATCTCTCGGGGCGTCCCTGAGAAATTGTGTTCGAAAGGTAAAAGAATGTGCTTGTGAGGTCACAGTGACCTTGACTTTCGACCTTTAACCGCCAAATCTGAAGACATTTCCTCAAGGATTTCTTGAGTCATCCTGTTAATAAGAATGGGATGAGCATACGTACAGGTGGACATCCTGAAAACATGCTGATTTCGGTCACTGGCTGTCTCCGGCACAGAGTCATAAAGACAGGCTCTTTTATAAATTATTCAATCTAGTGTCAGGCTCAAAAGATATACATACAGTCACATAGCTATTGTATACTGCAGCACACAGCGCTCACAGCTCAACATACAGCCAATGCAGCTGAACACATCAGATCAAAGAAAATAGACTTCCAGCCTTAATCCCCCTGGTTGCAATTAAGTGCCTTAATCCATGGTGAAGAGTAGCCCGTTAGGTGGCCTGGGCCAACAGTATCTGCATCATTAAAACCGAAGCACATCTGTTCCATCAGACAAACCTGAGATCGAAAAACTACGTCGAAATGGATCAGCGAAATGAGAATATTCCTTTCAATTGTTCCCTGGATCCCACCCCCGTGAGATGCCTCTACTCTGTTTCGACTTACAGTAATGATCTCGTCCCACAGCCACTGAGGGCGACTGTAAACTGAGAGTGAACTTCACACGCCGTGTTCCATCTCAACAAATAAGCAAGATGATATGTTTGACACCTGGCTGCCTGCCAACAGCGAGGGCATTATGCCAGAGGCGTAAAACTCTGACTTTCATTATCGCCATTTATAGCTGATCAGACGCATGTATAAATATCCACGTTGTTAGAGTGAATTGTTATGCAGTTACGAAAACAACACAATGCTGGTTTGTTTAATGCAGATATGGAGCAGCTGTTTACAAAAGGTAAAGGCGATACCACTCTACAAGTGATGTCTGTCATTCAGTGTTAATTTCGTTGACGAAAACTATAACGAAAACTATTCGTTAACGACCCTTTTCCCATGACTAAGACGAGACGTAACGAAAACGGATCTTCGAAAATAAAAACTAAGACTAAATCTATTTTAACTTTCGTTGACGAGACGAGACGAAAATGTTGGTGGTTGACTAAGTCACAATAATTTTTAAAACATCATCGTATCAGGCCGTCATGAAGTATCAGGAGCGGGTGAGTGAGTCTGTGTGTCTGTGTGTGTGTGAGTGTGTGGGTGTGTGCGCTGCCCCCTGTCCCTGCGCACTCGCTCAGAGAGACACAGTGAGATCACAGCTCGTTACGTGGAGTAGCCTCTCAGTAACTGACTGCTTCTTAACTATGGAAACAGTGAAAACACAGAGTTTCTCTGGTCTCAGCTGATCAGAGATCAGCTCCGCAGCTTCTTGATCAGAGCAGAAGCTGCAGTTGGTTTCTACCGAGCTGCAGTTTCTGTGCTCGCCTCCAGTCTGACCTGCTCTCCCTTTTTGTTTTCACATTTAAAACTAAATATATATTTTTAAGCTTTTAGGCTGCAGCTATATGTTTTTATAGAAAAGGAGTTTAATGTGGCTATTAAATGTGACTAAAACTAGACTAAAATGGAATTAGTTTTCGTCGACGAAAACTAGACTAAAACTAAGAAGGATAAAAATGACTAAATATGACTAAAACTAATATGCATTTTCGTCAAAAGACTAAGACTAAGACTAAATCAAAAATAGCTGCCAAAATTAACACTGCTGTCATTCTCTGATCAGCTACGGCAACTGTTTAATACATGAAGAATTTTCATTTCATTCATCACATCAATCCAGAGGGTCTGTATGTCCCTCCAAACCCATTATGGAACTTTTGGTGTTTGTCATTTTACGGCAGGGCGCCAAACACTGCAAATAGACCTCTGCAAATAAGAATATTTCTCTCCGAAGCACCTGTCAGTTAGTTGATGGATAAATGATTTTTCATTTGTGAATCAAGGCTGGAGAATGTTCCTACCGCCCACCTAGAAAATGTCAGATTGTGCTGAGGTGAGAACACACAAGGAAAATGTTCAGAAAATATGTGAGCCGGTGTGTTTCTAATGTTTCTAACATGCAAAACCGAAGACACAAATCAAAAGGAAAACATGGTGTTAACTTGGAAAGATGAGATTCGAGAGCTTTTGCTGATAAGGGCCAACACCAGTGTCGATGTACTGTGAACCAAAACACGTGCGTTCCACAGCAGACTCTGTGCGGCATGTCCTGCTCCCTGCACGCTCTACACTGACGTCACTCCTCCCCTGAATGCTCCTGATATTCTCCTGTTGTTCTGTACACAGCTGAGCCGGTAAATCTCCTGCTGTGTTCTTCATAAGTGAACGGCAAACTCTGAGTATTGTGAGGTTTTATATTCATCCCTTTACTCTACATATGTGTGGATGCTGCTTACTGCCAAATCGCTGTAGATGTGATCCCCAAAGTACAGCACCTTGGATCCTCTCCAGCCGGTGAGCCTCAGGAACTCATAAAGGTTTCCCTGCCATGATCAAACAACAAATAACAAGAGTCAACAACGGTGCTTTTCATCGATGTTCACACTGGTGTGGTAATTGCCTAGTGCCACACCTGTTTGTAGATCTGCCCTTTTTCCAGCTTGTGAATCCTGTCCCACAACAACGCACCTTGGTCTGTCACTCGCCTGAAAGGTCTACGAAGAGAAATAAACAAAGACAGATCTTAATCAGTATATTTATAAACATATATAATATGATCTAATATATATATATATATATATATAGAGCTCTAAGGAACACGTACACTTTTAATGTTTACACCATTGGTTTACACACAGCGTTTAGGTCTACTAGTGACTGCTGATCGTGTGGTCCAGTGAGACCCCTAGTGGGCTAGAAATGGCATAACATGGACATACAGACTTACTTTCTCCTGTCGTTGAAGAAACTGGGTTTGTCGGCCTGAACAATAACAACATCAAACAGGTCCCTCCAGTCCTTCCCTACAATGAAGTTCATTCCTCGGTCCCTGAGGAAGACAAACAATCCAGATATCACCTTGTCAGCAGCATCTTCAAGCTCATCACGAGGGTACAAACACAAACAAGCCACCTGATTCAGCACCATGCAATGATGATGCAAACATCAGCAATAATATGTCCATCTGCTACTGTGTTAGTGTGAAACTCAATGAAACTGCATTGCTATTTTATATCTTGCGCTCACATGTTTTGTTGCTGTGATGACTCAATGTGACTGATAACTAGACCCAGGACAGTAAGGGAGTGGTTTAAGGTTGGCTAGACAGACCTGGGGCCTCATTTATAACCGTTGTGTACCCATAAAGCATGGCCTGAAAGACCAACAGTGTTGTTTGTGACTTTAGTTTTTATACAGTGTGTGTTTGTGTGTGTGTCATACCTGTTGATACACGCACAGGGTTAGAAGATATTATTATAAACTATTAATGACTTGAGTCTGCAACTCCGCTGTTTAATGGAATCTGATCGTAATTTGCTCTAAGTTGTCTTATATCTTTTCCAATAGAAGGTTCTTATGGAACATTTCTGTCCCGCGAGCACAAAATCGTTGTTGGTTTTAATGTTAAGGATGAAGCGGATCAATAATCTGGCTTCAATTCACCACCTCATGTCTGCATCATCATTTTCCTGTCTCCAAAATCTTTGTACGAATTGGTAAGAGTTAACGTGGAAGTGAGCACATTCTCCCGTCAAGTTGTTTTTATAGACCCCAGTGTTTGCATGAGCATTACGCTATGCCTATAAATGAGGCAGCAGGCCATTTGGTGCAATCACAAGATCATCAATCAGACCGAGCAGAGGATCAGAGTCAGTAACCGTGTCTCAATTCAGGGGCTGCATCCATCGGAGGCTGCATTTGAAAACCGATTGCCTCAGGCTAAGAATCTGCGGCCGACAAGTGCGTTCTTTCACACCCTAGAAACGAAAGCCCCCGCGGATACCTCCCGGCGGATGCTATCCCAGAATTCATTGCGGTTGAGTGACAAACCGTTTTTCAATAAGGTAATGGCGCTTGATTATCATGCTTTAATTCAACCAAACAGCTAACAGTACACCAGAGGCACTTAAAACTTTCTTGTCGTGTCTAACTGCCGCCTTGTTGCCAGGCGACAGCAATAAGGTGACACCGATCACTGAAATCCTCTGTAGACCAGACACTCATTTCGGTTTGGTCTTCAGGGCTTAGGCAGCCCACGTAGACCACGTCCTCTTGGGCCAATAACTTATAATGAACTACGAATTTATTTCTAAGTCCTTTGATGTGTGTGTGTCTTTATGGCCATCCATAAAAGTGAGAGCGGCAGTTAAATATTTGTACACCAATAAATGAATTAACTGCCAGGACAAGCGCCTGCACCCTGTTTGTTCACACTTACACAAAGTCAAAAGGACTGTTGGTGATGAGGAACATTTTCTTTCCACTCTCTGACAGCTTCTTCAGCACAGCATGGCTCTGCTCACCATAGCAAATGTATTTACCTGGAAAACAGAGTGAGACAGAAAAAAAACGAATATATATATAATAATATGTCTCAGCTTTACTATTCAAATTCATTTTTTAACGTCATGGCAACAACTCACATGCAGAAGTATATATTTTTTTACATTAGTTCAAACAAAGTAATAGAATCCATTACCAATATCTGCCTCCACAGCTCGGTACATGATGCCCTTGACGTGAACATCTCTAATGGCTTCCTGTGAAGAGGAAAAAAGTAAATGGCCCTCAGCGAGGAAGTTTTGACTTCAGCGACACAAAGTTGGTATTCAGCTCTCGTAGCAACACTTTGCTCTGTGTATAAACGCTTGACTTGGAAGCATAAAGAAAGTGCATCACTGAATACAAATGAAAACATGAGGAAAACAGACCCTGGAGTTTATTTACTTTGTTGACACACTGAGAAACTTTGCACCACATTTTAAACTGTTTATCTTGAGATTTTAAGTCAGTGAATTGAGATGGAGATTTAAAGGCAAACTTTAAAAGTTAAAGGATAATTTATTGAAATAATTAAGCAAAAGAAAAGTTTAATACAGAGTAGTAAATCAGTTTCAGTAAGGAAAAAAAAAGATTAAGGAGTGTGTCCTTGAAAAGACAAGAGAGACACTTGTGAGAGAGAGAGTGTGTGTGAGGGCTTTTTAATGACAGCGATCTGTCAAACACGCTGCGGTGTCACACAGAATAGATCGGACCGGCGTGACAGCTGCTCTCAGAGGAAGAACACACACCGCTGATTTCTCGCCTCTCTCCCACTGAAGCACCCGAGCCACCAGAGAACAGACACAGATGGCCAAAAGCTTGACTGAAATTAGACGCTGGTTTCCAGAGCTAAAATTAACATGCCGTTGAATGGTTGAAGTGTCACGTCACACCGCAAACAAGTAAATACATTGTCTGGCACTGGTGGCTGGATTTTATGGGTTTTACACACACAGGCTGCTAAGGGACTCAATCACAGAAAAGGAGAGCCATGCCTGAGCACTTGTAAACAAAGGTAGATCCCACCTTCACGTCTTTGTAGAGATGGACTGGCTCGTAGTCGATGTTGTGCCTCATGAAGAAGTCATTGACGCAGGACAGGAGGTTCATCTCAGGCAGGGAGAAGATGTCCATGAACTGTTTCATGGTGTGGCCATGGGAGCTCTGCAGGACAGTCATTCGCTTCATAAATAAGATGTTGTTTTTACTTGTGTTGATACAGACAAATGTAGGGGCTCTTCACCTTTCCATAGAAGTCGCTCATGATCTCTAGAGGTACATGGCAACCTTCATACATGGCAATTACTTCCTCATCGGAAACTGGATGAAGACCCCTGTAGGAGAAAGATGAAATGTGAAAAACAAAAAAAACTTATCTCTACTCTATTTGCAGTTAGTGCAACCTCCTGAGAACATCGATAAAGAGAGAAAGCTATAAGATTCTTAGCTTTAACATTGAATGATTGCATTAACTATATATTGAACATGATTATCAGTTGCCATATGAGAAAAAACATATTATATAAATTCACATTAGATCCCAATTCCCCTGGAATAAAACCCAACACAGATACCTGTATACAGTTCCCTGCTGGATGTAGTGAAAAGCATCTATCTTCATTAACAGCGCCTGTTGCAAAAGGGATTTCATAAAAATATGCTAAATATATATTTTTAAAACAAATACATCAGTTTTTTTGAGTTGGACAAAAAGAAAGACCTTCTTACCTTTTGCACATCATAGTGAAGTCCTCTTACAGCAAAATTTGGAATATACTCGTACTTCCGCAGACCCTCTGGATACTAATGCACGGAGGAAGAAACGTCAAAAGTTGATATGAGCTTTGCAGATAAAGGAAAACATACAGGAATGTTTCGTCCTCCTGTATTTATTGCATGTGGAAGAAGAATGTGTGAAAATTACAGGTTGCAAAGAGTCAAACACTGCACACACCCTGTGGTTAGTGATTAGAATGTCCCGGGCTATGTTAAAAATCAGGGTGTGGAGATGGCTGGAGTAGAAGGCGAGGGTATAGTCATAGTCGAAGCCGTAGATCTCGATGTCCCGCAGGCTCATCTCGTTGTTTGCAAAAATGGTGTTGGGGTTGACGGAGTTAGCACAAATCGCTGGGATCAAATCTGAAAAGAGAGAAACGATACAGGTTACTTGGCAGTTTTGCAGGATTTTGACATGTTGCTATCACAGAAAGTCGGATCTTATTTAATAGGACGGAAGTTCATCTGATAACGATAACTTTCTAAAGATTATACGCACTCATGGATTAGTTGGTTGTAAACTTTGGGCAAGAGAAAGTGAAACTGTGGAGGTGTGTGAGTTGCATATTGTGATGTAAACCATTTTTGTTCTCAAGAAAAGAAAAATTAGCATTTTATACCGGCTGCTCATTTAAGGGGCAAGCATATTTCTTTATTCCAATTCAAACACTCTCTCAGGAGAGACTAAATAATAGTTATTTCAACAAATACGGGACATTATAAAAGGTATGTTTCATTATATAAGGTTTGTTGTGTTGTTGTGATCACCTTTTATGCAAATTACTGTTCATAATATTTGGGTAACTTCTTGTCTTGTTTCTCTATTTTGAATTCCTTATATATACACGTTTACATTTTCATAATTGTATCCTATTTTAATGTGTTTTCTCTTATATTTACAGGTTGCTGCAGATCTGACCATCCCACCTAAAGCATCACAGTCTATAGCTTAATGTGTGTTGCATGTGGGTTTGTTGTTCGAATGGCTGCTGACCTGAGTCTGTGGAATTAGCTGCTGCATTAGGGAGCTGGAAACATGAGTCACGTCAGAGTGATAAGACAACAACAGTTCCCTGCAGCGCTGTGTCTGCATGGTGTGTTTGATCAGAGTTCCTACCTTCCGTCTGCTTCTTGGTCTGATTGTAAACAGACCACAGTCTCTCCGTCATGCCCTGGCCGTTTGAAGAGGAGCTGCTGCGACACACTGATGCTCCGTGCTGCTGCAGCTGCTGCTGCTGCCGGGACAGGAGCTGGACCGAACCGAAACTCCGTCTCCATGAGCGGGAGCTGGAGGAGAAGGGCCGCCGGTAGGAACCCTGCAGGACGCTACAGAAGACGGCGGTCCTGTGGAGACACTCCCTGTGTCTGAGGAGGGACGACAGGGGCAGGGACAGGGGCGCCATGTCGGTGAGATAGGAGAGGCGGCCCGGGAGAGAATCACTGTGAAGTCCCGGGAGAGCGCATGTGGCTCTGAGCTCCTCTGTTACCAAAGTGTCACTACACTACGTCACGTCCGTGTTTGGCAACGTGACAAATCCACAGCCAATCAGCGGCTCAGAAATTGATTCGCAGACAGAAACCCTTCCTGCTTTCCCACTAATCAGCTGAGGTAGTTATTATAACAAAAATAATAATAATAGTAATGATAATAATAAAAATAATCATATATACCAAAATTTCTAGGACTGTAAAGCAGCAATGGTCGAGCCCGAGCACATACATTTTGAAGCGTTGCATGTGTTTTGCCTGAAAAAAATAAATAATGACTGAGGAAATATTGACAAATAGAGCTGTTCTGTTCGCCATGCTTCAATGTTTACAAGGTTTGAGGAAATGTCCCAATTCTGAGAGAGAGAGAGAGAGACGTCACCTTTGCAAGACATAAAGATTCCTCTGATCTATGACTACTGACACTGTCACTACAGGAATGAGCTGTATTTTCATTAGGACCAGGTATATGTCCCCATGAGGTCCACTGGTCTTGACAAGGTCAATGCAGTCTCTCTCTCACACACACACACACACACACACACACACACACACACACACACACACACACACACACACACACACACACACACACACACACACACACCACACACCACACACACACACAGAGAGAGAGAAAGAGTTGTGTTCCTTTGATTTCAGAGGACATTACATTTATTTACAGGATACTCTAACCTGAACCATACTTACTGCTTGCGTAACCCTAACCCTGAATTTACATCCAATCTAAACCTCATACTTAACCTAACATTACATGTCTTCACCTTCATGTTTAATGATTGACATATATTTTTGTCTACATAAGGAAGTCAAGTTTAGGTCCCCACAACCTGAGTAATACCTGGACCACACACACATGCACACACACACACCCAGAAGTGTAACAATAGCTACTACTCGACACCTGTGGCCCGGATCTCCTGAGACAGGTTGAGCAAACAGAATGTGCACATATGATGATATTATGTCCTTACCTTTTCACATGTGACTCTACTACGCTATAATATCAGATGGATCGTACACTGTTTGCATTTTAATCCGACTAAATGAGCAGTGTCTCCCTGAAATGTGGAGCTGGTGTGTGATCATATCCTCATATACTATGAAGTTTAAAATGAAAAAATAACAACAATGTGCTGTGGATAGATGATAGATAGATGGATACTTTATTAATCCTGTGGGAAATTTAGATACTGAATGTATAACCCACAGTACAGTGGCAGCAAAAAAAAAGGCTACACATAAAATTGTTATCTAAATGAATCCACATGTATAGAGGACTATATGACTATATCTATGTCTCTATAAGGGCAACATAAAGGGAATAGAGACAGAAGAATGGTGGAGTCAGAGTCACAACACACACATCATCCTGTTACACTGCTGTGACCCCGCAGAAGAAAATCAAAGTTCAACCAACGTGTTGACCAATATATTTTTCACCACGATGAGAGGTACATTTTTTCGGAAGTGATGTGTTGATCGTTCATTCTCAGCCAATGGTGTCGGGCCACGATTTTCGGGTCTCGACTTATGTTGAAGAAGGTGATTGGGCGACGCGGTGCCGTGTGCTGCGCTCTGATTGGCGGAGCGTTGTGCGTGGTGCGCAGCCATTGGTCGGCCGCCCCGGGTCTGACAGAAGTGGCCGCTGCTGTGGGAGAGGCAGCCTGTCAGTCTCCGAGCTAAAGGCTGTGCTGCGTGCGCTGCTCCCCGGCTTTTGTCTCCCAGCAGCTCCACGCTCACGTCGTCAGTCAAAATGAAAGGAGTCTGGCTCCCAGCGCTGCTTTTCGCCCTCTTAGCCCTCGGTGAGTAGCGGAATCATTCTCATCGCACATTTATCTTTTGTATTACCCCAGGGTTGCAGCTAGCAGGGTTAGCCAGCGAGCTAACTTAAATTGCTTCCTCTCTGCTCTGCTTCTCTTTGTGACTCGTGACTGCAGCTTTTAGATACATCCACTTCCAAAGCTCAATGTCGTCCATTTGTTACCTATTTTTCTCAATTATAAGCCTACCAGTCAGTTCACAGAGCAACGTCAGTATCTGTTCCACTTTAATGCCTTACCAGAAGGTCCTAGCAGGAACACCATGAATGTTAAAGCTGTCTGAAGCTGGCTAATTTGCTGTTGCATCCATGCACATCCATATTTTAGCCTATAAAACCCAGCCTTCCTAACATCCTATCTTACTTAGGTAGTGATTTTCAACGTATCTTTGTAGCTTTTCAGTCTCATTGAGAAAAACCTGACATCCTGGACCTTTCTCCAGCCATATCTGCAACTATATGTGTGCCTTGTCTTATATTTCTAACAACTGTTTTGTCTCTCTGCAGCTGCTGTGAAGGCAGAGGAGGATGAACTTGACATAGATGGCGTAGTAGAGGAGGACCTGGGTAAAAGCAGGGATGGCTCCAGGACCGATGATGAGGTGGTGCAGAGGTGGGTGGTACTTGTTTTGGAATATTTATTTTTCATATTGCGCCTACTGAATGCACTGCCGGTGTCTTTATCAGAGAAGGTTGACTAAACCTTAAGTTAACACAACAAGGTCGGCGCGACCATGCTTGTGCACACAAACGCTCAGAGCAACCTTGGCATTGTTGGTGGTGGCGGCCAAGCTTTGAAGGATTTAATACACACCCCTCGTAGAGACCAGGGAACCATGTGTCTGGCCTTTTACACTGGTTATTGATTCCTAGAGCAGGGAGTTCTTGTGCACTATGATTTTAACCTGTGTGTACATCTGTGTCCTCAGAGAGGAGGAGGCTATCCAGCTGGATGGGCTGAATGCAGCGCAGATTAAGGATATAAGAGACAAGTCAGAAAAACACGTCTTCCAGGCGGAAGTCAACCGTATGATGAAGCTGATTATCAACTCCCTCTACAAGAACAAGGAGGTGAGCAGGAATAAACAATATATGTCTGAAATACTGTTGAAAATATTGCAAAATAACCTCTTTTCTATTATGTCTGACGGTAAAGACTAAATTATGTGTATCTGTTGCAGATTTTCCTTAGGGAGCTGATTTCCAATGCCTCAGATGCTCTAGATAAGATTCGCCTGATGTCTCTCACCAATGAAGATGCAATGGCCACCAATGAAGAGCTGACCATCAAAATAAAAGTGTGTACATTTACTGTATGATACAACCTATAGTATTGATGTTAACAGCCCTTGCATTGTTGGTAATTTGTCTGCCTTCTTCCCATCTCCAGTCTGATAAAGAGAAGAACATGCTGCACATCACTGACACTGGTGTTGGAATGACCAAAGAAGAGCTGGTGAAGAACTTGGGCACCATCGCCAAGTCCGGCACCAGCGAGTTCCTCAGCAAGATGACAGATGTGCAGACTGAGGCAGAGTCCAGCTCAGAGCTGATTGGCCAGTTTGGTGTGGGTTTCTACTCCGCTTTCCTTGTGGCTGACAAGGTCATTGTGACAACAAAGCACAACAACGGCACTCAGCACATCTGGGAATCTGACTCCAACGAGTTTTCCGTCGTGGAGGACCCCCGCGGGGACACGCTCGGCAGAGGAACCACCATCACGTACGTTAACAACTTGTTTTACCTTTTGCTAAGGTTTTCAATGTCATTATCAACTGCTGTTCCTCCAGTCTAATAGCAGATTGCACGTCCCCCTTTCTGTTCCCAAATCTAATCTATTCACTCTATGAATGTCCGTTCATTACAATTTACATTGAACCATTATACTTACTCAAACCTTCAATGCTATTCTCCGGTTACAACTCTAGTCTAAATTGTAAGAATACTATTGACTGTGAAATTTAATCTTGCTCATCTTCTGTCTGACCGCAGGCTCGTCCTGAAAGAGGAGGCCTCAGACTATCTGGAGCTTGAGACCATCAAGAACCTCATCAAGAAATACTCTCAGTTCATCAACTTCCCCATCTACCTTTGGGCCAGCAAGGTAAGACATTTTGTTCCACACCTTGACTCATACTTGATAGCATGTATACCTCTATCAGGAAATCTGCAAATATGGAAGTGGCATTTCATCTCTTCCTCTCTTCATGTCAGACTGAGACAGTTGAGGAGCCCATCGAGGAAGATGCTGAGGCAGCAGATGAACCAGAGAAGGAGACACCTGAAGAGGAGGCTGAGGTAGAGGAGGAGGAAGAGGACAAAGACAAACCAAAGACAAAGAAGGTAGGATGTTCATTAAGTAGTGGTTGATGTAAATTGGTAAATAAATTGATCTTATTGTTTGAAAATGCATATTTGTGGGCGACTTTTGAAAATGTTTCATTGTGTTTGTTGTAGGTTGAGAAGACCGTGTGGGACTGGGAGCTGATGAATGATATCAAGCCCATCTGGCAGAGACAAGCTAAGGAGGTTGAGGAGGATGAATACAAAGCTTTCTACAAGACCTTCTCTAAGGTATATAACTCAACAGTAACTCTTATGTTGTACCTCAGTGTAGATTGAGCATGTGCATTGAAGACTCAACAAGGATTAAATTTAAGTTACTAAAACAAATGTTTTGTTTTCCACCAGGACACTGAAGACCCTCTGGCTCACATCCACTTCACAGCTGAGGGTGAGGTCACCTTTAAGTCGATCCTCTTTGTGCCCACTGCTGCTCCCCGCGGCCTGTTTGACGAGTACGGCTCCAAGAAGAACGACTACATTAAGGTATGTGACTCTTACAGTAGTCAGTCTTCATTTTAAGGGATCTTATGTGCTTAAAGGATGGTATTAAGGAATTTTCACTTATTCTATTTAGAAAGCACCTTCCATACAAACATGATGCCCAAAGTCAGTCACATAGCAGGATTAAAAAACACACAGAAAGAATTTGGCAAAATTAAAATGTACAATGACAAAACAATACAATTGTGAATAAAACTCAAGTCAAAACAACGGATTTAACAGCAATGAGTTATAATTAAGGCTGAAGCAAAAGCTGCCAACCTTACTCCAAATTATTTAGCAGCTTCATCAGCCCCATTTGTAAATAAATGTATTTTTCTGTCACAGCTATTTGTCAGAAGAGTTTTCATCACAGACGACTTCAATGACATGATGCCCAAGTACCTGAACTTCGTCAAGGGAGTGGTAAGTGATTTCTAATGCTAATGTTATGGCAAAGCAGAGTGATATTATGACCAAAGACCGACATTGATGTAATGGCGCCAGCATTGTGATTAATGTGTATTTATTTTGCTAGGTTGACTCTGATGACCTCCCCCTGAATGTGTCCAGAGAGACTCTGCAGCAGCACAAACTGCTCAAGGTGAGCCTCACAGCTAAAATGAAAACATTTCAAATCCAATTATTTTTATCTTTAATTATACACATTTTTATTTACCTGGTCTTTTAATCATGGAAACACAAACATTTATTTAGCATACCGGTATATTAAATTAATATTGTGGTGAAAGTTCTAAATTAAAGTAAAATGTTAATATCACAAACAATTACATTTATTATAAGTGGAAACTGTAAAATAATGAATCGCTTATCTTGTCTGAGTTCAGGTGATTCGTAAGAAACTGGTGCGTAAGACTTTGGACATGATCAAGAAGATCGCAGAGGACACGTACAACGAGAAGTTCTGGAAGGAGTTTGGAACCAACATCAAACTGGGTGTCATTGAGGATCACTCCAACAGGACCCGACTGGCCAAACTGCTGCGTTTCCAGACCTCCAACAGTGAGACCGTCCAGGCCAGCCTGGAGGAGTATGTTGAGCGCATGAAGGAGAAGCAGGACAAGATCTACTTCATGGCTGGAACCAGCAGGAAAGAGGTGAGAAGGGAGTTGGAATGATACAAACAATTCAAAGCTAAATATTGTAAATTCCAAGTAGGAATCACACCGCTCATGAATTGTTTTCCTCTTCAGGCTGAAGCTTCTCCTTTCGTCGAGAGGCTGCTGAAAAAGGGCTACGAGGTTATCTACCTGACTGAGCCTGTGGATGAGTACTGCGTTCAGGCGCTGCCAGAGTTTGATGGAAAACGTTTCCAGAACGTGGCAAAGGAGGGCATCAAATTCGACGAGAGCGACATGGCCAAGGAAAAGCGGGAGACCCTGGAGAAGAGCTTTGAGCCTCTTACCACCTGGCTGAAGGACAAGCCCCTGAAGGACAAGGTAGAGATTCAGTTATTCGAATTCAGACCATGGGTAAATGAGTAGCAGCCGCTGAAGTGATAGTTTGGCTGCAGTTGCTTGGTTACGTCTGTTCCATCAGCCTCATTATTTCATATCCTGGCGTCTTTCCCACAGATCGAGAAAGCCATCCTCTCTCAGAGGCTGACCAACTCCCCCTGCGCTCTGGTTGCCAGTCAGTACGGCTGGTCAGGAAACATGGAGAGGATCATGAAGGCACAAGCTTACCAGACAGGAAAAGACATTTCCACAAAGTTAGTATTTATGATATTTGCTTTCAAACACTATATACTAATTGTCACAGTTGGGAAATCTAAATCTAGGAGATGTTTTAGGTCAGCTTGACTTTTTAAGTTTGTATAGTAATTCCTCTCTCTCTTCTTCAGCTATTACGCCAGCCAGAAGAAAACATTAGAAATCAACCCTAAACACCCTCTCATCAAGCAGATGCTCAACAGGGTCAATGTAAGTTTCACCACTATACCATATGCCATGTGCCATATAATGTGATTTAGAAAATAATGTGAGTTATGTTTCTCATCAAGCAATACAATAAAATACATTGCGAATCTCATATTGGAACATGGTAGTTGAATTAATAATCTGAATACAAATCTTCCTATCCATGTAGAGAATCAATAATTAATTTCCCTTTGTCCCTCAGGATGATGCTGAGGACCAGACTGCATCAGATCTGGCCGTGGTTCTGTTTGAGACGGCCACGTTGCGCTCAGGCTACCAGCTAGTGGACACCAAGTCTTACGGAGACAGGATAGAGCGCATGCTTCGACTCAGCATGAATGTACCTCTGGATGAACAGGCAAGTCAATGCCAGCTGCCCTATCATGGGTTACTTTGCATATGCATAGCAAATGGTTTCTAGTTTCAATTTCAAGTCATCTCCTCCAGAGCCAGTGAACACACCCTTGTGTTAGATTTTATTAAGCAGTCTCTACTTTCCCTTTGTCTTATGCAAACCCCATCTTCTTCATATATCCCAGTAGTGTAATAATAGGTTTGTCTGTTTAGTGTTACTTGTGTTTAATATCATGTCACTGTTCGATAGGTGGAAGAAGAACCAGAGGAGGAGCCAGAGGAGGAGCAAGCCGAGGATGATTCTGAAGATAAAGATGAAATCGTAGACGACGATGACGATGAAGAAGCGGTGAGAGCACTTAAATAGAGTTGTGGCATGTTGACAATGTAAAGAGTTCATATTCTGGAATATTTACTCATCACTTGAATTTTGTTCCTCTGCAGACAAAATCTGACAAAGATGAACTGTGAAGCACTGAATGGAAGAGCGCGTTAACAATGGAGCTGGACAGTTTCTCCAGTGCCATTGTGGTCGTTATGCTGGGGGGGGGTCCTCGGGGTTTGGGTTTTTTAAGGGAGGGCGTTGTTTGTTTGTTTTTTTTATTTTACATTCCTCATGACTGTAAATTTGTTAATATTTAACTGACTTGTTTATGGAAAGATGCGATCCTGTCTCTTGATCGAATAAATATCTCCTGGAAAAAGGAGCAACAGTTTTTTCTTTTTTGTGTGTGAAATGCGCTGTAGGTGAACAACCTGACTTGGTCGTTGAAGTGTAGTTGACATGTTTTCAGAAGTAAAGGCAGAGAAAGCAACGTTGCTGTCAATCAAAAGCAACATCAGATGATCACAAACCCTAGAGATCAAACCATTGTTTTCAGATTGCAAATTCAATAAAATGCCGAGGGTAATACTGTGAAGTCTTACACAGGAAGGAAGCTGTTCCTTGGTTATGAGTGTTTATTCTATGGAAATTATTGCTATGAAATATTCTCTAATATTTTAATCATTGCACATCCTACAAGTCTTTTTTGCCAGGGGTTATTGTATATAAAAACATTTAAAAACAAGCGATTGACATTACATCTAAATCTGCTGCGATAATTCCTCAAACTTCAATAATCATTTGTCACAATCATCAACGCCAAGTTAGGATAGAAATGTTTTCACCACGTCAGTCCACCACTACACGCACCCTGTGTTACCTTGACAATGAACACATTCAGCCTTAATGTTGGGTTCACGTGGTTCATTATTTCTGATGGTACCATGGGCTGTCCAGCCAGGCAGCTGGACCACTGCTGTACGCATATCTGTGGCTGCTGCGTAACTACACAAGAGCAGAAAGAGAAAAGCTGTA
>CM076720.1:14476068-14478568 GCA_038501795.1 Pseudopleuronectes americanus | reverse complement strand
GGTTTATTGATGGTTTTGAATGTGTTATTGTTGTGATTATTTGTAGAATGTTTTTTGTGTATTTGTTGTTTTTAGTTGTGAATGGTGGGTGGCAAGGCTTTTGTTATGTAATTTTTGTTTTCGGGTTTTGGTGGAGATGTTGTGTCATTTGTATTATGTGTTTTTGATTGTGTAGGGTTGTAGGTGTTTGTGTATTTATTTATTGTGGATGTGTAGGAGGAGTAAGATGGGATGTTGTTTAGAGTTGTTATTGAGGGAGGTGGTCTGGTATTTATTGTGTAAGTTTTTTTGAATTAGTGGGTTTTGTTGTGGATATTTGGGTATGGAAGTGAGCTTTTTGGGGTTTTATAATGATATCTTTTTATGTAGTAGGATTATAGTTAGTGGGGATTGTTGTCTTGTGTGTTCTTATTGTGAGTTGTTTTATAAAATTTGGGTTGATGCTTTATATTTTTTTGAGTTGGTGGTTTAATTTTTTTTTATGTTTGTTATTTGAGTGTCCGGTGATGAGTATGATTAGTTTGAGGTGTTTAATGTTTTATGGGGTATGTAGATATGTAAATTTTTTGTTTTGGTTGTGTATTAATGTTGTTTGTAGTTGCGGTGGGTTTTTAAGAGATGTTGTGTTGTGTCGGGATTGGGATTGTTAATGGATAGTGGAGTTGTATTTTTTTTTATAGTTTGATTTGGTTGATTTTTTTTTGTAGTTTTTGTGTTAAGTATATTTTAGTGTAGATAATATTTGTTTGAGGTATTTGGTGTTGGAGGTATTGTTTTATTGTATTTATATTGATATTATTGTTGTTGTGTTATTTTTTATTTTATTAATTTTATTTTGGGATATTTTTGTGACATTATATAGTTGTATGGATCAGTGATTATGGAGGGGAGTAAGTGTGGGATGTGTTTGACTTTTGTCATTTGTTAGTAGAGAGGTTGTTGGGTTGTTGATTTTGTGGTTGATTATTTTTTGTTGGTTGGATATGTATGTTGAGGGTGGTTAGAGTTTGGTTGAGGGGGGTGGTGTGTGTGAGTGGGGGGGGGGTATGGATTTGCGGGAGGTGATAATTTTGTTGTGTGCATGGAGAGGTTTTGAGTTGTTTGATGTATTTGGGGGTAGAGGGTGATATTGCTTGGTGAGGGTTGGTGGGGGGTTTGGTGTGTGATTGAGGATGTGGAGAGTAGGGTGTTTGTTGGTAGGGTTTGTTATGGGGGTGTGTTGATGTTTGCTGGTAGATTTATTGTTGGTGGGTTGGTTATAGGTGGGTTGATAGTATTGGTGAGGGGGGGGAGTTGGTTGTGGTTTTGTATTTTGTATTGGGGGGGTGTGTTATAGGTGTTTTGTGATGGGGTTGGGTGTTAGGTGATTGTGGTAGATTTGGTTTGGATAGGGGGTATTTTGGTGGGTGAGGGTTTGGATGTGGATGTATTGTTAGGGTGGTAGAGGTGGGGTTTGATGGATCGGGATGTGTTTTTATTGGTTTGTTGGTTGGTTTGTTTGTTGCTGATAGGTTTGTTGTTGTTTTTAGATGTTATGATTTTTTTGTGTGGTGTTGATATGATGTTAAGTGGTTGAATTGTTATTTAAGTTTGTATGTATGTGGTTTGTGTTAGTGTTTGTAGTATTATTAATTGTTGTGTTTTGTATATTTGATTTTGTTAATGTGTTTAATTGTTTGTTTATTTATGTTGTAGTTCTTTATTTTTGTTTTTATGTTTTGTTGTTATGGGTATGATGTTGTGTGTGTGTGTTTTATTTGTAGTTTTTATTTATATGTGTGTGGTTGTGTGTGATAGTGTGTTATGATGTTGAATGTATTTTTAGTTTGTGTATATTTGATGTGTTATTTGTTTTAATGTAGTAGTTAGATGTTTGATATTTTTAGTGTTTTTGTTTGAGTGTGATGTGTGTTGTATGTATAGATATGTGTAGATGTTGTTTGTGGTGTTTTGTATTTTTTGTTTTGTTTGTTTTTTTTTGTTTTTTTTTATTTTTTGTTTTTTTTTGTTTTTTTTGTGTGTGTGTTTGTTTTGTTTTTTGTTTTTTTGTGTTTATTTTTTTTGTTTGTATTTTGTTTTTTTGTTTGTTTTTATTTTTTTTGTTTTTTGTTTTTTATTTTGTTTTTGTTTTTTTTAGTTGTTTTTTTTTGTTTGTTTTTGTTTTTTTGTGTTTATTTTTTTTGTTTTGTTTTTTTTATTTTTTTGTATGTATTTTGTTTTTTGTATTTTTTTGTATTTTATTTTTTTTATTTTTTTTTGTTTTTGTTTTTATGTTTTTTTTTGTTTTTTTATATTTTGTTTTGTTTTTTTGATTTTTTTTTGTTTTTTTTTGTATTTTGTTTTTTTTTATTTTGTTTATTTTTTTTTGTTGTTTGTTTTATTTTTTTTGTTTTTTTTTGTTTTATTTGTTTTTTTTTATTTTTTTTTGTGTGTGTTTTGTTTTTTTTTATTTTTTTTTGTGTTTTTTTTTGTTATTTTTTTGTATTTTTTATTTTTTTTT
>CM076720.1:14468568-14473568 GCA_038501795.1 Pseudopleuronectes americanus | reverse complement strand
TATATTTTTATTATTTTTATTTTATTATATTATATTTTATTAATTTTTTTTATATTTTTTAATTTAATTTTATTTTTTTATTTTTAATTATTTTTATTTTATTTATCTTTATGTATTATTATTAAATTTATTATTTTATATATATTATTCTATTTTTATTTTATTTATCATAATTATATTTATATATGATATATATATATTTATATTTATTTTTTTTAATTTATATTTTTATTTTTATATATATTATTTTTTTATTATAATTTTTTATATATTTATTTATATATTTTTATTTTATTTATTTATTTTATTTATATTTTATTTATATAATATTTTTATTTTTATATTATTTTATTTATTAATTTTATATTATTTTTAAATTTTATTTTATTTATTTTATTATATTTTTAATTTTTTTAATTTATAATCATTATTTAACTATTTTTATTTATATTATTTTTTATTATATTTTAATTTTTATTAATTTTTTATAATTATATTTTTTATATTTATTTATTTTATTTATTATTATTATTTATATTTTTTTTTTAATAATATTATATTTTAATTTTATTATAATTTTTAATTTTAATAAATATTTATTTTTTTTTTTTTTTTATTTTTTTATTATTTTAATTTATATTTATTTTTTTTTATTATTTTTATTTTATTTTATTTTTAATTTATTATATTATTTTATTTTATTAATTTTATTTTTTATTTTTTTTTTATTTTATTTATTTTATTTTATATTTATTTTATTTTTTTTTTTTATAATATTTTTTATTTATATTTATTATTAATTTTTAATTTTTATTTTTATTTTTTTTATTATTTTATTTTTTTATTTTTTAATTTATAATTTATTTATTTTATATTTTTATATATTTATATTTATTATTTTTTAATTTTTTATTTTTATTTTATTTATTTTTATATTTTTTTATAATTATTTATTATTTTTAATTTTATAAATATTAATTTATTTTTTTTTAATTTTTATTATTTATATTTATTTTTTTTTTTTTTAATTTATATTAATTTTTATTTATTATTTTTTTTTTATTTAATTTATTTTATATATTATTTTTATTATTTTATATTTTTTTTAATTATTTATATTTTTTTTTTATTATAATATTTTTTTAATTTTTTATATATTTAATATTTATTTTTTTTATATTATAATATTTAATATATTATTTATTTTTTTATTTAATTAATTTTATAATATTATTTTAATTATATTTTATATTTTTATTTTTTTTTTTTATATTTTTATATTAATTATATTTATTTTTTATATTTTATTATTATATTTTATTTTATATATTTTTTTTATTATTTTTTTTTTTTTAATTTTAATATTTTTTTATTTTTTAATTTATTTTTTTATATTTTTTTATTTTATATTTTTTTAATTTTATTTATATTAATTTAATTTATTTTTTTTTTATAATATTTTTTATTTATTTTTTTGTTTTTTATAATTAATTATTTATTATTTTATATTTTATATTATAATTTATAATTTTTTAATTTTTATTTTAATATTTTATTAATTTATTTTATATTTTTATTTATTATTTTATTTTTTTTTTTTTATTTATTTTTTTTAATTTTTATATTTTATTTATATATTTTTTTTATTATTATTTATTTATATTTATTATTTTTTTTTTTTTATATTTTTTAATTTATTTATTTTTATTATTTTAATATATTTTTATTTTTATATAATTTTTTTATTTTAATTTATTTTATTTTAATTTTTTATTTTATTTTAATTTTATTTTTTTTTAATTTTTTATTTTTATTTATTATTTTATATATATATTATTTAATTTTTTTTATAATTATTATTAATTTATTTTTTTTTTATTTTTTATATTTTATATTTTTTAATTTTTTTTTATTTTAATATTTTATTATATATTTTTTATATTTTTATTTTTAATATTTTTTTAATATTTAATTTATATATTATTTTTTTATTTTTATTTTTTATAATTATTTTTATTTATTTTTTTAAATTTTTTTATTATTTAATTATTTTTATTTATTATATTTTTTTTTTATTTTATATTTTTATTTTATTATTTTTTATTATTATTTATATTATTATTATTATTATTAATTATTTTTATTTATTTTTATTATATTATTAATTAATTTTTTTTTTTTTATATTTAATTTATATTTATTATTTATTTATTTTTTTTTTTAATTTATTTTTTAATATTAATTTTTATTATATTTATTTTTTTTTTATTTTTTATATTATTTATTTTAATTATTTTTTTTATTTATATTTTTTAATTATATTATATTATAATTATATTATTATATATATAATTTTTTTTTTTTTATTTTATTTTATATATTTATTTTTTTTTTTAATTTTTATTTAATTATATATATTTATATTTTTTTATTTTTTTTTTAATTATATATTTTATAATTTATTTTTTATTTTTTTTATTATTTTTTTTTATATAATTTTATAATTATTATATTATTTATATTTATTTTATTTTTTTTATTATTTTTATTATTTTAATATTTTTAATTTTTTTAATTAATTTATATATATATTATATATTTTTTATTATTTTTTAATTTATTTTTTTTTTTTAATTATATTTTATTATTTTATAATTTATTAATTATTAATTTATTATTTTTTTATATATTTAATATATTTTTAATATTTATTATTTTTATATTTTTATTTATATTTTTATTATTTTATTATTTTTTTTTTTATTAATTTATTATTATATTTTTATTATATATTTATTATTATATATTTTTTATTATATTTTTATTTATTTTTTATATTTTTTAATTATATAATTTTATAATTTTTATTAATTTTTATTTATTATTTTTTTTATATTTTAATTTATTTTTATTATTTTTTTTTAATTTTTTTTTTTTAATAATTTTTTATTTTATTTTTTAATTATTTATTATTTTTATATTAATATATTTTTTTTATATTTTTATTATTTTTTATATTTATTTTTTTTTATATTATTTTATTTTTTTATTTATATTATAATTATTTATTATTTTTTTTATTTTTTTTTAATTTTATTTTTTTTTTTTAATTAATATTTATTTTAATTTATTATATTTTTTTTTTTTTTATTTTATTTTAAATTATTTTTTATTTTTTTTTTTTTTTTTTTTATTTTTATTTTAATTATTAATTTTTATTTAATTTTATTTATTATAATTATTTATATTTTTTATTTATATTAATTATTTTTTTAATTATTATTATTATATTATTATATATTTTATATTTTTTTTATATTTTATTTTATATTATTTATATAATTTAATTTATAATTATTATTATTTTATTTTTTTTTTTTTTTTATTATTTTTTTTTATTTTTTTTTAATTTTTTATTTTTTTTATTTTATTTTTTTATTATTTTTATATTTAATTATTTTTTTTTATATATTTTTTAATATTTTTTATTTTTTTTTTTAATTTTATATTTTATTTTTTATTTTTTTTTTATATTTATTTTATAATTTTTTTTTATTTTATATTATTTTATATATTATATTATTATATATTTATTTTTTATTATTAATTATTTTTTTTTTTTTTTATATATTTTTTAATATTTTTTTTTTTATTTTTTTATTATTATTTATTTATTTTAATTTTAATTTATTTAATTATTATTTTATTATATTTTTATATATATTATATTTATATTTATTTATTATTTTTTTTTTATTATTTTTATTTAATTATTATTTTTAATTTATATTTAATTATTTTTATTTTTTTTTTTATTTAATTTTATTTTTTTTTATTTATTATATTTTTTATTTATTTTAATTTATAATTTATTTTTAATTAATTTTTTTTTTTATATTTTTTTTATTTTTTATTTTTATTTTTTATTTTTTTTAATTTTATATTTTTATTAATTATATTATTATTTTTTTTTTTTTATTATTATTTATTTATATATATTATTTTATAATATTTTTTTAATTTTATATTATTATATAAATATTTTTTAATTTTATTTATTTTTTTATTATTTTATATTTATTTATAATTTTATTTATTATTTTTTTTTATTATTTAATTTTTAATTATTTTTTTATAATTTTTATTTTTTTTTAATATTTATTATATTATATATTTATTATATTTTTTATTATTTATTTTATTATTTAATTATTTTTTTTTTTTTTTATATTATATATTATTATTTTTTTTATTTTTATTTTAATTATTTTTTTATAATAATATATTTTATTTATTTTTTTTTATTTTTATTTTATTTTTTTAATTTTTTATTTATTTTTTAATTTTTATATTAAATATTATTTTATTTTTTTTATTTTATATTTTTTTATTTTTTTTTTTTATTTTTTTTTTTTATTTTTATATTTTATATATTATTTTTTTATTTAATTTTTTTATATTTTTTTTATTATATTTATATTTAATTTTTTTATTTTATTATTTTATATTTTTTATAATTTTTTTATTTAATATTTTATATTTAATTTATATATATTTTTTTTTTATATTTATTTTATTTTTTTTTTTTTATTTTTTTTTATATTTTTTTTTATTTATATTTTATTTTTATTATTTTATATATTATTTTTATTAATTTTTTTTATTAATATTTTATAATTATTTTTTTATATTATATTTTTTTTATATTATTATATATTTATTTATTTTATATTTAATTTTTTATTATTATATATATTATTTTTTTTATAATTTTAATTATTATTAATTTTTTATTTTTATTTTTTATTTTTTTATATTATTTATATAATTTTATATTTTTTATATTATTATTTTTTTTTTTTATATTAATATTTTTTTTATTTAATTATAATATATTTTTTTATTTTAATATATTAATTATAATTAATTTTTTTTTTTATTTACTTTATTATTATATGTTTGTATCTCCAGTTGGTTGTGGTAGGTATTCGGGTGGGGAG